>CM042747.1:24899552-24912577 GCA_022496165.2 Catalaphyllia jardinei
TAGACAGAGTAAAATCTATAAGTCACTCTTAGGGCTTAAAGGGTTAATGAATAAAAATTGTGCAGGTTAACAAAAGTTTTCCAAAAAATATCCATATATTAAAGCTGTTCATTACACAGGCAATGGATTTGTTGTCATTATGGATAATTTGTTGGAAAACTATTCCTAACCTTCATGATTTTTATTTGTTAATTTTGAAGAAAATTTTACAAGTCACGTGGCCTTGGGTGTTGCACTGTAACTGGTATTTAACCGCTGCCTCGCTTAAGTGGAAGGTGGGTGCCTGGGATATCCAGGGGCTTCCACTGTGGCCAGCGACTCAAAACCCAGCAGTGCGAGCTGCTAGAAGACACGAACTGCAGCAGTGTGAGCTGCTAGAAGACACGAACCGCTACTTGACATGCAAAGCAAACACGCTGAAATGAAGCTGAAACAATTAAGCTAAAAGGAGCCACGAGAGCCTCCACTTGTATACGTAACCGCTGGCCAAGAAGGAACACCCACTAAGCTTGTGGCGGTTAACTATGTTAAATATCATTTAACTAAACTAAATGACCTTTGGACAAACTTCTCCTCCTGGAGGGTCATTCCGTGTTTAATCCTTATAGTGGTCACTGTTGTCATGACCAGCCAGTTCCTCCAAAGTTTAATGACAGCTGTGTAACATTCCTGTTGTTACTTGGGTTATGTAATTTAAGTATTACTAGAGGGTTTAAAAGTATTGAGAGTAAGTAATGTTACAGTACTTTTGTAACTTCATTCATGAAAAGAAAGTACTCCTTGCAACTGTAATCTTGCTATAAATACATGCAGCACCTTTGCTTATACAGCTCAATGGAAACATACCTTCAAAATTCAGCAAATTGTCTCAAGGCTATAACAGAATCTTTTGCCCTAATTCTTAGTCTTTATTTCAAGTGGATATGCACTGTAGACTCAGACTGTTAATTCCGGAAACCTAGTAATTATTAGTGATGTGGTATGATGACGAATGAAGAGAAACTACCATTGAATGTAAACTGTGCAAGAATGCTTAGTACATGTATCTAGTAGCTTTCCATCATTCTTGTTGGTGATTTCCTTACATTTGAAGCTGTGTGCTAGGGGATTTGAAGAACTTGATTTTCCTTTGCTCTTTTGTTCCATAAGGAGTCTGACAGAATTTCCGAAGATTCTAGCCATAGCAATGGACTCTTTGTTATGCAGTTGTGATGACCAGGAGTCAGATGTGCGTTTGGTTGCTGGTGAATCTCTTAACAAACTCATCAGGGTAAGATGTTTTCATTTTCATGAAACTACAACAGTACGGTACAGTGTAGCAGAGAGTCTTTGTCAGATTTTGATCTACATGTATGTGTAGGGGTGTTTTCTTCATTATTATTTCGATAAGATCTTAAGTAAGGTCCTTAGTCCTGTAGCCTTTAAAAACAAACCTTAGGCATAAACATACCTGCAGCAATTTTTCTCTGGATAATTTTGCACTGGGGGGGAAAGGCACAATGAAGTTAACCCTATGTTAAGCAACCTGTGAAACAAGGCCAGACCACAACACTGCCCTACTCTTTGCATTGAGTGTGTGGGTTCGTTAACATCCCCTGCTAACTGTAATAACGAAGATGCAGGAGACTGGGCCTACAGTTTATAGTTCTTATCCAAGAAGGCTTAAATGTCTTAAGAACCATTTGCAGTAGCTGTTTTATGGTTTTGTTTTGTTGTTACTTCTATTGACTTGTAATGCAATTAGTGCTTCTTCACATTGTGTACTGTAAATATGTGGTGAAAAAGTGGTTGATTTTAGTTAATAGCTAAATTTGTGAAAATAAAGAGGGCCCGCATTCAGAAAGAATCATAGTGAAATTTAAAATGTCAATTCTCCAGCCAATATAAAATAGTTCAATGACTGCAGTAACTGAAATGATGAAATTTTAGAATAATTTACTATAATTTTAGAATTTTTAGAGCCTCTTTTATCTTTTCACCTGTTAAAGACTAGAGTTTAGGCTGCCAAAAGCTTGACTGTGTTTTTTAAAAATATTTTTAGCCAGAGGATATTACAATAATATCTGAATTGTTGACAAATGATTTTAAATTAATGGAAATAGTTTGCAAAAATTATCACAAGAAAACCTGCAATATACAGAATGGGAATTTCTAGGTTAATAACCACTGTACAGAAAGATAGTCTGAGTTTTGGTTTAACGAGAATATCTAAAAAGAATTTTCTTGTATTGAGCAATTTACTCTAAACCTTGGTGGTGAAATCAGAGTCAACAAATTTTTCATTTCAATCATGCTGAATGTTTTAAACACAGAACTTACTGAAAGCAATATTAAGCATTTCAAAATTGTCAGGATGTCATTTTCAAGTACATGTGTAGATTTTTTTTTGCATCATAAATAGATCTGCAATAATGTACATAACATGCCAAAACACTGTTTATTGCTTTTGCTAATTTTTGTTTTGAAAATATTCTCTCAAACAACACTTATTCAATCACGTTGTACTTATTAATAGTAATTTCACTTTTCAGGGTTTAATGGATTCTTATCTGGGGCGAATACATGTAGAGCTTTACAAGGAAATTAAGAAGGTACGACATTGCCTGGTCTATAATTTGTTAGCAGTGGCAAAGTGCAGTTAATAAGATACTGTATTTATTCACTTATAAGGCGCACTAGAAAATATGCTTGATCAATCAAAATCTGCTCAAAACTCGGGGTGCATCCTATATAGTAATAGAGTATTTTCACACAACAATATGAAACTTTTCCAAATTTCCCTAATAATAATGCTAAACTGAAATGGGTATGTAAATACTGGTAAATGAATAAACAAAAGATAAACAACATTGATCATTGACTTTATCTGATTTGTTGATTCTAAAAAGAACCAGGGTGGCTCTGAAAAGAACCATTTATTTAAAAGCTCTTTGTCAATCGGCGCTTTTGTGTTTTCTGCTTCTTCTTCCTCATCGTCCCAAACCGCATCATCTTTAGTTCCATCAAGAGCATTGTTGATGCCAAAGGACTTCAATGATCTCATTATCAAATCAGTTGGGATCTCACTCCATGCTTGATCAGTCCACTGTAATACCATCTCTTTAATGGGCGCTCGCTTTTTTTCCCATAATACTGGGTGCGCCTTATAACAGGGTATTTTAGGTGAAAAATTTTCATTTTGCTTGCTGGTCACAATCGTCTTTGAATGTTTAGGGTGCGTCTTATAACGAAGTGCGCCTTATAAGTGAATACATATGGTAAATATTCTAGTTGGGTGAAAGAAATGGTAGAGATGCATGTACTAGATAGTTTTAAGACCCTTCATTGTAGATCACTGGTAGATGTCTGACCAATGTGCAGAAGCTCAATCAAATTTTTATTATACAATGTTAGGTATGTCTTTTGTTCTAAGTGAAGGAAGAATATAATTTTTTTCAGAATGGTTCTGCCAGAGGTTTGAGAGCTGCCTTGTCTCGGTTCGGGGACCTGTGCCATTTAATAAGACCACAGAAATGCCGGTAAGTGTGCTGGGATAATTATCTAAGAATTTATAATTTAATAACAACATGAGTTCATACACTGTATTGTGCCAACCTACAGTATGTATGAATTGTGAGTGATTGCATGCAACACTTTGGAATACAACCCAGTTTTAAGGAAAAATATTGTAATTGGAAGAAGGAAATCAAATTTTTTTCTGACTAGTTTTCACTGTTTGCTTGGAGCTATGTTTAAAGTGCCACCAAGCCTAAAAAATATCTTCAGATACCTTTCCTTGTATTCCTTTCCATTTTCTCTTAAGGAGATCCCCTAGTAAACAACCCCCCATAGATTTCTGATGAAACTTGGTATACTGTTGTTGCAGGACAAGGTAATATTAAAAATGCAATAAAAAGAGGGGGTCACCGTGCTTGTTTTCATGCTGCAATGCTGACAAATATGGTTATTTAGGTGACTATTGGTAATCTCAGTGCACAACAAATAAGCTCGATTATTTTTCAATGTAGCGCATTATATCACACACAATTTGACTTTCTTTGATTGTTTATTCATCTATGTCCCAGAAAAACATGTCTTTAAATACCTTGCATTTTTTTTATCCTTTAAAGGAAAACCTAATTTGAACATGCACTGTTTGGCCCATTATGTCTCCCCCTGTAGAATTTATTTCATTTGCCAAAAAAAGTAGGGCCATAGATTTCTGCTAATTTTTTTCTCAGTTATTGACTGAGGATACTGTTCTCATTTAAATTATGAAATCAATCAATCAATCAATCAATCAATCAATCAGTAGTTCGTATTGTGTGATCGTCCGGGTGAGAATAGTTCTGAAAAGAACTGTTGTTGGTGACGTCACCCGGACGATCACACAATACGAACTGCTGATACTCCTGGGTTCAAACCATTCACTAAATCAATCAATCAGTCAATGAAATAGAAATATACATGTAGGTCACTCTGTTCGTTTAACAGAAAAAGAAACATTTACATCTATTTCAATCTCTGTTGAGCTTAGCCCAAGGGAAATCTCCTATATTATGTATGTGCACATGCTTGAGTTCATTTGCGTGCTAATGGTGCGAAAGTTGTGTGCAGTAGGGATGCGCAATGTAATACTGAGGAATCGCCTTAACTGTGGTTAATAATACATGTCAGCATTCTGTACATGTACCACATGGTTGTGTTTTTCATTCTTGGAATTTCATGATTTTATGTGGTACATACTGTACTGCTGTATATTTTGGGTGAATTTGGGTGAATGAAATATAGTTTCAGTCAAAGGAAAATGTCTTTGTGTGAAAGAAACACTATTCTAAGTCATCTTCCAGGAACTCTGAGGGTATTTTTTGACTTACTCATCCATTTCTTTTTAACAATGTAACACTTTCTATTTCGCACGGCGGCGCCCAACTTGCATATTTCGCCGAAAACAGAGATTTACCTGGATTTTTATAGAATAAAAAATGCTGGCTTCGTTTTCGCGGTAGAAATATGTGACTTCTCAGTTTTCGTGTACAATTTCTACAGTTTTAATAAATATATCATTTTTGAGTTAAGTTTTGTACAGAGAAACTAAAAAAAGCAGGCAGAAAATTGCTAAACTTGAAAGATTCGTTCCCAACGCGCGGCTATTATTATCCTGGAAAGAAATTTGATCGGGGCAGATTTTGATCATGTGCTAGGCAACCGCTTCTGAGCCATGAGCGCGCGTCACGCAATCAACAAAACATCGCTATAAATTCGCCATTTGCTTCGTCTAAACACTTGATTACCCTTGAGCCTAAGGCTTACCTTTTGTCCTCAAAATCATTGTCAAAGATTTAGTCGGCGAATGGCTTGCCTGGGTCCTAGAAAGGAGAGAAAGTTACTTGCCCGAAGGGGTTGTCCTCGATGGGTTTTTTTTTCAAGCCCTGAATATATATCTGTAAACCGTGCTGTTTCGAACGTTAAAGACCTGAAATTGAAGATTACAGCTCACGACACGTTTAAAAATGAATCTGATCAAATTCGTGCAGGCATAAAATTTATCTTCTCCCCAGTCATTAATTATTAATTATTTATTTATTGCTTACTTATTTATTATTTATTTAGTGTGATAGTGCGTCTTTTGTTCGTTTGGTGTGTGTATAGATGTCTGCATAATCTATGATACTAAGCAGGTCTAGTGTCTAACTAGAAAACCTTACGGTTTATTTAGATGCTTGGCATTTCCTTGTATGTAACTTATATTTTAGTATTTTAGTAACTGTCTAATTTCTTTTCTCTTTTTCTAAATATAGAAAACATTGTAATGTTATGTAAGAATGGAAATGTAAATAAACTATTGTATTGTATCTATTGTATTGTATTAGCGCCAGAATACTTCCATGATCGGTTGCAGTGTATTCCGACAGATCAGACAAACATGCAGCGTTTTGACCGCCAATTAGGACGTGTTCTTTTTTTCACGCTGCAATGCAAGCGAATGTATTTTCAATCAAGAAAACTCACCAACATATTTTATTTTTGCGCGAGATTCATTCATTCGATAGCACAACCGATCGCAACTAAACACCCTCGTTCCCATATCTGTGTTTACAATTGAATCGGTCGCACGTAACTTGGTGATTATTTGTTTTCGGATTCCAAAGTGAGCAGAACCATTGCTCGCAAGACTGGTAGTCTGCATGTACACGTATTTGGTTTGCGGCCTGTCTGTTCAATTAATTTCTCGAGAGATCAGTCAACCGACAAGTTCATTAACTTTCTTGACTCGCAACTCGATACTCGATCCTCGAAACTATTGAGGATCGAGTATCGAGTCTTGAGGCTCGAGGATCGAGGCACGAGGGACTGTCAACTTACTTTTGAGCGGTACTATATATATTGTACTTAATATACTTAAAATAAAGGTTTCTAGCTAATACTAGGTGTATTTCTGTTTGGATCCATAAACTTAGGATAATGTGTTGTAAAGGTAATGAATGTAGTTGGAAATGTAGGTTCTTGAAATTGTTTGCAGCTGATCAATGCTATATAAATAATAATTATACTTGTAATCTAGTATCGATTTTCAGGATATTCATTAAGTTGTTTGATTCTGATTTGTATATTTCAGACCATTTATTGCTAATTTGTTACCATGTATAGCTCGTATAAGTATGCGTACAGAAGATTCAATTCAGGTAAGGAACAGCTGTTAATTAAAAATGATTTAATTGGGTTTTGCGAGTAAGCGCTCGCCAGATCAGATTAATTTTATATGTTGTGTAAATATGATAGTTATCTTAGACACTTCTGTAGTGATCACATAAATGGTCACATGCAATAAAAAATTATACCAATACACATAATTATATGTACACTTTATTTTATACTATAGTATCAGGTATAGCAGTTGACCAAACAGACTTTGGAGGATTTCTTCTGTCACATTGTTTTTGTCAATGACTTTGAATTTGGAATACATTAAAGCCAATGTGTGTACAGCTCACATCTGCAGGAAAGGTTGAACCATGTACAACGTTTTCCACATACATGTATGCAAGCTGCCAATGGATTTATTTGTTTACATAAGAAAATAGCATGATCCTGGAATTCTACTGCATATGACCTTCATAGCTGAAAGAGCTGTCTCTCAACATTTTGAGGGTAGTGATAGAGTAAAAAAAGCCTTTTAGTGAACACACATGGGTAATATGCTTTGTGTAATTTTCTGTTTCTGTCAGGAAACACTGGCCATTGCCATGCAGAAGATCATGTGTGTTCTGGGTAGTTTCACCAGTGATACTGAGGTCAAGGTATGTTTTGCCATTCTTCTTGCAATATAAAATTTACAAAAAATACCTGTAGTAAGCTTTGTATTGCTATTGCATTTTGCAAGCACTCTGATTTTTGCCCACTTTCTACTTGATTTATGAGTAAATGGTTAAAACAGTCATGGATAAAAAAGGATAATGAAGTAATTTTGTTGGCAGTACCGTCCATCCTTTGCAAACAGTTTTTTTACACCTTCACGAGGTTTGCAAGTTTCTTTAACCCATTGATGCCTGAATGAAATTGCCCGCGACCCACCCCTTATTCCCTGGCGTTTTTTAGAGTATTTCAGAGCAAGCGAAAGCACAAATTAAAGTAAACCATATGCGCAGTAACCACAGACACAAGATCAGGTTTCTAGATGTCGTCGAATGAATTAAGAGCCAAAATATTAAAAAATATTAACAAAAAGATCTCAAATTGATATATGAAAATAATAAGAAAGCAAGAAATTATAATATTACCGCGCGAGAAAATGTCCAGCAGAAGCCGAGATAATTGAATATGCAAAAATGATTTAATTATTGACTTCAGACGACAAAACGAAACCAAATACAACAGAATTTCCTTCCTTTGTACTATTTGGGCTGACATTTGAGAAAATAACAGAAAATAAAAGCAAAGAACTCATGAAAAAATCAATCTAAAAACAAGAGATCGAATTATTTCTTCGCCGTGCAAAGAAATCCCATTACGGCCGAAGAGAAATGAAATTTGTAAATCAAAAAGACGAAAAAATCAAGCCAGTTATTTTGAGATCAATCGTATTTCAACTGTGTTAAATTAGTGCCCTTTTAATTCTTTCCTGATTTGTTTTGTACTAGCTGAATAAGAGACTTCAAAACATATTTGAACAAAGCGATT
Source organism: Catalaphyllia jardinei (assembly GCA_022496165.2). Taxonomy (NCBI): domain Eukaryota; kingdom Metazoa; phylum Cnidaria; class Anthozoa; order Scleractinia; family Caryophylliidae; genus Catalaphyllia; species Catalaphyllia jardinei. The sequence goes on from CM042747.1 coordinate 24,907,713, forward strand.
AAAGAAATAAACAAACCGCCTCGTGGTTGCTGTAAATTAAATTACGTGGTTGCTGTAAATTAAATTAAATTAAATTAAATCCAGTGTGAAAGTTGCTGTTCGCTTTTAAAACCTAAAATTCGCAGATACATGGGACCAAATCAATGAAATGCAAAAGGAAATTCAATAACAATAAATTTTCATTCAAGCTGAGGTGAAGAAACCTATTTAAAAGCAAAAAAAAATTCCAAGTTTGTAGATGTGCCTTCGCTGCATGAGCACATGTTCAAATTAATTCTTCACACTAAAGTGCGAGCTTGATTTTTTACTGACGGCTTTTGCTGTCATTTTAACGCCCATGGCTTTACCAATCATTCTAAAAGTTGAATTCAACTTCGAAGTAATAATGTACATTACCATTTTTGTTTCTCAAATCTGAAAAGCTGCTTTAAATATGTGATCTGCCGTCAGAACTTACTTGAAAGCGCTCTGATCTTCATGTTTCACGGCGATAGTAGGAAGAAAAACTTCTTCACCAGAAAGATTTGAGGACTTTGTACTACTTGATTTTCCGTTCTGAGGCCACCTAAACATTGATTTGTATTTTTCCTTTCTATTTTGAAAACCATGAAAGCAGTAATTTCTCCATGTTAAGAATGAAAACAAGACCTTGGAAGTTTAAGATTTGGCCCGCAACGTGCCATGATTTACTGCACTTTTCGAATGCACGATTTTAAGAAGAAAAAAAATGTCTTTCTAGGACCCCTAAAGTCCTCTAAAAATATTCTCAGAAATTCCATTCTGATTGGTTTATTTGTCGTCAAGAACAATACATGTAGAACAATAAGAGAACCAAAGAGTCTTCAGTGAGGGTAGGAAAGTCAGTTGTCCCCATGTGGATTTTTTAGGGCAGTTACGGGCGGCACAGGGAAATGGTAAGGTTTTTTGCATGGGCGGTTACAGGCGGCACAGGCGTCCATTGGTTAAAATTGCCAGCATTAAAATGTTTCTTTTTGTTTTATCTGTAGCAACTGTTGAAAACATTTCTGCCAAACCTGAGATCCTCATCTGCAACAACAAGACGTACAGCAGCAAGTGGCATTGTTGACATTTGTCAATATTCACGCAAACCAACCTTCTTCTATGAATGGCTACTAAACATTCTGTTAGGTGAGATGTTACAAAGTAAAATATTACATTCATGTACAATGATTTTGCCATAGTTATACAGCTTGCCAGGTAATGGGTAAGAAACTACATGCTGTTGGAGTAAATACTACCTTGTTGATGTACAATTTACCTGTACTTAACTTCATTAGCAAAAGGTGAAATCTACATGATGCAATGTGCATGTAGGTTCTAAAGTTTGGTTTAATATCTATACTCTAAGTCTATACTGTTTCAGACTAATGCTGAATAAAACCTCTATTCTGTTTGGATTCCAAATAATAATTGTCAATAGTATTATAATTGCTTCCCTGTTCTAGACCAAACTGCAGAGATTAAACATGACTGTTCCAAAATAAAATCTTGTCATTTTACCAGTTTTACATGCCAAGCTATTCTTTATGAATCCTATGAAATTACTTGCTGTTCATTTGGTTAGGGTCAGTGTTACCATTTCATGAAGATAAAGACTCAACAGTTTATCTTGGTGTGCTGATGTGTTTACGGCACATGATCCCCAACTTGGATAGCTCTTCTTCGAGTGGACATGGTTTGAAAGGTTTGCGAGGCAGCTTTGGTTCGCAGCGATCATATTCTGGTGATGGAGTGCCTGGTGATATACAGATTGAAGGCAATCAGCTTTTGAAGGTTGATAATGATAATTTTACAAATATCGTTCAGAGAATCAACAGTACAAGCATATTTAACATTTGAAAGACCTGTACCTCTACAATGACTATTTTTCCTTTAAATTGCACAAAAATATACAATCATGTATTTAAAATATTATTGTCTTGACTTGTGAAGTCCTGACCAGAAGCCATCCTGCTGCAGTAACACTTTTAGCTTGTGCATGGATCACAATCAAATTTAATGTCTGGCCATTTCTCCAACCTTGTTGAAAGCCAAATTGTTTAAATACAGTCAGAAGTATATCTACATGTTAAGTACATGTACTGTAATTAATTCTCTGTACTTTTAAACTAATCAAGGACTTTGTTGCTCTCTTTACAAGGCTTATGAAGTAATCATGTACTGTACAAAGCATTCAAATCACAACGTGGTCACAGCTTCACTTGAAACGCTACTTCAGCTTCTTCGCACTCCCCCTTCTGCTCTTCTGGCAGTTCTCCTATCGAATGAGGGGATAACACCAAGCACAGGTTCTGATATACTCAAGAAAGGTACAGATACATTATACAGTTTTATACTCATGCTATGGATGTGCATGTATTTTTATTTCTCTAATGCAGTTGTAGCTCTAGAGGTGACCACTGTTGTTGGCAACCAGCTTTCCTCAGGGACTACCCTTGGAATAAGTCCTTGTTGTTTAAATGCCCCCCAAAAGCAACTGCTCATGCAATGCACTTTGACCTTTTCAACTGGGTTTTTTCTTTTTATAGGTTCTTATGAGAGAGTATAAATTATAATCTTTTAGCACTTGTGTATTAAACATCTGCCCTAGTCCCACTCAAATAGATAAGGTAAAGCTGACAGTATTATTAAATACTATTTTTGAATTGCAGTTTTTATATTTACCAATTTACTCTTCTTAAAAACTAGCTAACTTCCAACCTACCCCTTTCTCTAGACTTAGAGGTTCTAGAGGAAACAGCATCTGAAAGTGGCTCAGTGATGAGTGAACTAGAAACAGCATCCATTGCTGAAAGTACAGCTAGTACTGTAGACACAGGAATCGGCAGCTCTGTTGCTACAGATTTGGATACAGAGCAAGCAACAACAGATGAAATGCTGAGGTCAGGGTTGGATCACCTGCGTTTACATGCCAGTTCTTCAACTGATGATGATCAAGAAAGAGAAGAAATGGAGGAAGGAGGGGATGTTTTCGATCCTATGTCAAGCCTGCTGACTGAAGGAAACACAGGAAGTAGACGAGTGACCCGGTCTTTGTCAGATCCTGGCCTTGCTGCTGAGACAGATGACAATGCAACTGACCATGCAACATGGAGTCTGGCTCAAGGATCTCATGGTACAGTAGAATCTGTTGCTCCCAGGGACAGTGATGACTTGGAACATGGATCATCATCTGCTGATGATGATATCATAAGGACAGAATCAGTTTCAACCCAGGAAGTGAGGCTTTTTGTTGAGAGAAGTTTTCAGATTGATGCAGTGTCTTGCAGAGGTGTTCCTCTCATCCACTGTGTCCGCCTGATGTGTTCATTTCTTTTGTCTGGGAACCCTGGAGAAATGCTGTCAGATTCCAGTGTTCGTGTCAGTGTGAAATCATTGGCTCTTTCCTGCATTGCACAAGCAGTTAAGCTGCACCCTGAAGCATTTTTAGTCCGAATATTGCCTGAGTCAGTTGCAGAGGCAGATGATGAGGAACTTCATGAATCAAGTCCTCAGCTTGTTCGGGATATTCTTCTATTCAGCAGTCATGGAGATCCACAGCTTCGGGGAAGTTTGTCTACTGTGATTGGAAATGTTGTTAGAACAGGACTTGAGAAGGGAAGGTTGGTACTGACAGTGTCAGATGAGTTGGATTTGTTTTACAATAACCTGTTAGGAGTTTCAGCAACTACATGTGTAAGAATGGAACTGCTAGAATTAGAAGGAAAAGAAGCTGAAGAAATTTTATACAATATCTCGAATACTCCATGTCATCGTTTTTATATGAAGAGAGAATAAAATGATAACTTAATTTAGCATAATTATACTAAAACAGTGGATAGCATTGAAGGCACGCTCTGATTGCCTAGTCAAACTCCGAATATCCTTTGCTATTTACCTCTGAGCAACTCAGGAAAAAATGGCGCCTCGGTTTGCATCTGTGACAAGTGAAGAAATTATCCAAACTAATTTTTTCTGGTGTGTATTATCTCACTGTTTTAGTATATACTAAAATAACTATTCGCCTCAGAGTCAGGGGCTAGGGTTGCATATTTAACTTGTTTCTTCGTGGCTCAGTAATATCCACCGCTAGCCACTTCCACTTCGGTGAATAGCTGTTAAAGATACCATGTTAGGTGATAAAACATAAAGGTGTAAAAGTGTACATGAAAATGGTGACAAATTTAATTATTAAGGTATCAGCATACCCCAAAATTGAACATTTTCCAAAAAATGTTTTTCACTTTTTTGGATAGATCTTATTGTGATCTTTCATTCAAAAAAAGTTCCATGAAAAAAAGATTGATTTTGTCCAAAGTTACAAGCAAAAAACGTTTTTTTTTGCCAAATTTTCCCTAATCAATAGCTGTCAACAGGCTATCAGGAAAAGTAAACGTGTACATTAAAAGTTGTGACAGATTGTCACATATGAACGATTACTGAACGTTTGTGTTTGGAAAAGTTGACCCACTGGTCTGGGTGTTCTCTGTTTGTAGATTGTTGATTTTGTCAAAGAATTGCAAATGTTGGTGACCAGAAAGAACCACAGAGGGAAACTTCGGGGGAAAAAAGTTTCAGACACATTCGATCAAAATTGGCTAATGTCTTACTTCTAAACATTACTTCCTTGGCGCATTTGCCTTTCAAAGTGGTATAAACAGTAACATCCCAACTCAATCAGTATCTCCTGGGTTTCCTCACGTTGTTTAGGTATGAGTGTGCTCTCCCATTGTCTGATCTGATCTGAAGCCGTTAATTATTACATCTCAGAATGTAGGCCACTGACAGGCATTACAGTTGTTGCAAGGGAAGACCTCTTGACTGATTGATGTAGTCTGTGTCTCTCCTCCAGCTGTTGTGCAGTC
>CM042747.1:24919131-24924131 GCA_022496165.2 Catalaphyllia jardinei
GCTGTGTCACTCATCACGACAAAGCTGAATCATTCAACGTCAAGAACCTGTACGGTAGGGCATAATTGGTTTCCTAAGATGGCAGTTGTTTTCAGTCCATTGATGATCTCACCCCATTCTCCCAAGCTATGAGTACGTGAACAAGTTATATGAAAAGAAGAGAGTAGACCATGACACTGGGGACTACAGCGTCACAGCAGTGCCCAATTTCACAATGATCTGAACTGAGGCTTGAATTGAGCTGAATAATTTACTGCTTATAGTTCTTTTCTTTTTTGGATAATCCATTTCCCTCACAATCTACAGAGCTTTTAACAAATTGCAGTAAACTATTTCGTAAAAGCATAAATACTTGGTGAAAGATTTTGGCGATTTTTCGATGTTTGGGTAACGTTATTATTAAGTCAAGGAATGACCACTTTTTGACAGCCCCTCGGGAAACAAGCCTCCTCAAAGAAAGCCAATTCCGTATGCTAAGAAAGTGTCAAGGAAAGTTTGATTGTGTTGTCTACAAGAATCTTTTCATCAAGGACTGCAATTCTAGTCTCAACATGCAGACTGATTCCATTCGTGCAGAACTCTTTGTTTCAAAGAACATTCCATCACCTATTGTCTTAGTATTATTTTAGACATTTTTTATTATTCATTCTTTGACTTGATAATGATGTTAGCCAAATGTTGAAACATTGTCAAAAACCTTTAGTATGCTTTTGCAAAATATTTTATCAGTTGGTAGAGCATTGCACTGGTAACGCAAAGGCCGTGGGTTCGAATCCCATTTAAAGCCTGAATTTCAGGCTTTTCCCGTTCAAGGCTGCATTCGCCTCTTTCAATCTTTTTTAGTGTTAAAAAATTTATGTTTTAAAAAGCTGCTACTTTTTTGTTAATCTACAGAGCACTTAATAAATGAATAAAATCATTTATCTCAACAGCTTGGGTGTATTCATGTTCTGTCACTGTTGACGGAGTCATTCCCTGTTGCAAACTACCCTGGAGCTTGGGGATGTAGTGTGTCTCTTTCATGTAGAAGTCCTTTACCTACCCAACCCATAGGACCATTCAGTTCTCCCTCCAGGCCTTCTAGTCCAAGTGCTGCTTGTACAGGGGGAGGAGGACCTTTGTCAGTTGCAGTCGGCAGTATGATATCCTCAGGGCTGGCTTACGATCTTTTTGCACATCAGCAGTTGCTTCAAGTAAGTGTTCATGAAAACTTCTAATTCCTTGAATGTCTGACTAATATAATGTAATGGAATTGAAAAATCTTCCACACTTCTTTTGTTGCAATGAATGTTTGTATACTAACAGAGAAACAACAACAATGTAATATTAAGTGCATGATTTATAAACCCATGGCATAGAGTCACAATTTCATAATTATGGTCTGTGACATTGATTGAGGAATGTTTTAATCGGTGATTTAATTTTCTAATTGTCCATTTACTTACATGGACACAATAACTGTAAAAACTGTTTTCCCCTTTTACCATGCACAATACAGTTTGACCAAAAAGACATAAAGGTACCAAAGGACTTGTATTTGGTTAATGCAAAATGTAAAGATATTGATGTTTATAAGGGAATTTTATTTATTTATTTATTTATTTATTTATATATTTATATTTATTAGCCTTACAACGAAATTCAAAACTGATTACAAAAGAGGACAATAAGTTAATACAAATTAAAACGTGAGGGAAGAGGTAAAAAATCTACACATATAATATAACATAAGGTGGTGGGGAGACTGAAAAGAAACTGAAAAGCTTGTGTGATTTGGCCTCTCCACTAAAACAAGTTACTAAGATGTCATAATTTACATGGATTGGCAGGAATATTACTCTTCCCAGTAGACCGCGACACCCAGGACAAATTCGCAGCAGTTTTTTACAAAGCAAAACGCCTGGTAAGCTTTGCTCTTCAAGATAAATATATTGTGAATGAACATCACGTAGTACGAAAAAATCATGACGCCACTCAGAAAAAAATGTCCTCACATGTTGTATTTTAATGTACCATGTGATTGCGTTGAAGCAGACTCGCGGCATCAAAAACATTACTCCGAAGGCGGCAAAAAAATTTGCGTGTGTCGCGGTCTACTGGGAAGAGTAATATAAATAAAGTAGTTGGGTTGCCAGTTACTGCAGATGTAAAAATCACTTGATCATCACCAGTGAGAGAGATGTGCCAGTTAACATAATGCTAATGAAAGCATTAGGAAATTTTACATGTAGTTACACCAAGATCAACTATGTGAACTTGTGGCAATTTTTACTCACCAGAAAGTTTATATAAAGTTTTTTGGGATAAATCAGATCACTTTTATTATCATAAAAGCAAGACAACAGTGAGGTGGTATGGTGAATAAATTGTTACTACAGTAATTGCATTTTACACAGATTGCAGGGAACATTCTATTTGGTGCAGGCTGTAGTGGTGTCCATGTTTCACTGAAAGTTCACTCAGAGCGAGGGCCCTCAGATCAGCTTACCAGTTCTGCTGAACACTGGAGTGTGTTCACTGACAGTGCCTTAGCTTCCCAGGCAGAGAAACTAATTCTCCATTTGATAAGGTAAGACTGACTCTAAGTTTCTCAACACTAGTGGTCTATTCTCTAAATGCGATTATAAGAAAAGTATGGTCACCCAAAAGGAATTTTTTTTATATCGGGGTTCTAGCAATTTTGAGCAGAAGGAAAAAGAGTTTAATTTATTTTACAAACAAAACCAAGAAATATATTGTGAGAAAGAAATGTCTGAAGGAATTCTTTTTTTATCAGTTGAAAGATGGGTGTAACAAATTGAATCAGTCTATCATACTGTATTTTGTTTAAAGCAATGAGGCAAACTAATTAGTAGGGTAAATTACCTTTGGAAATTGTGAACAGTTGGCTTTGAGATGCACTGTGAGGGTAAAATGTGTTGCCCAAGAGCGCAGTACAATAAACAAAATTTAGGACTTCAGTGTCAAACGTCTAGGTTTAACTGACAACACCCAAACCAGTAGGCCCTAAATGTTCCTATTGTAGTATCACTAAACCTTTTTATTTAACAATTTCTAGGTTATTAAACATTTTTTCTCATGTTATTGAGAACACCATTCCTGGTGCTCATTCCTTTAAGGTACGGTAAAAACCTACTTCTGTAAACATTGAAAGATAGATAGTGAACTTTATATATAATCATTTAAACACAGTAACTAAATTTACATTCATGTAATATGTTACTATAAGAGTGATTTCTTTAATGCTAAATCTTGTTGACCTGGGTTCTGTTCAAGAATGGCTATGATATACTTCTATTTTAACAGTGAACAATATTACCTAAAAAGTATGATTTAAGAGTCTCATACATGTAAGAACTGCAAATTCCAAATTTTGGTGAATACTTTTGAAGTCTCTCCCTGTGATGTTCAAAATACCATTTTCATATTGTGTGTTTATTCCACTGCAGATTTCTTTCCCTGGACAGAATAAAGAAAAACAGCAATCAGCTGCAATCCCTGGTGTGGCTGCTCCTCAGACTCCTCCTTCTGCTTCCCTTGGTTCTAATCCTGCTACAGCTGTTCCGAAGAGACTACTGACCAAGACTAAGCGGGCTCTCTCTGAAGCAGATTTATCTCAAGCATCTTCAGATAAACCTGTTTCACCATCTAAGACCCAAGGGAGTGGTGGACAACCTACAGAGTCTTCAGAACAAAACACCCAGAGCCCTCCTCCCAAGAGTAGCATTGGCATGTTTCACCAGTTACCGCATTACATGAAGTTATATGAAATCATTAAAGGAGCTTATGCCAACAATCAGGTACTAATCATTTGTTTGACACTACACACCAAATAATGCTGCTGAAGAAACACATGTTTCTCATTGACTACTCAACATGATACATGCACATGCATGTTGTGCATATGGATTCATTCATGTACAGGAAGATACTAATCTGTAGATGTTCACGGATTCTTTTTTATGTGTCTGGATACGTGTACACACAGACTGTCACTAAAAAGCCGGAACAAGAAGAGGAAAAAAAGAGGCTAGAACTCTTGTAGTCACTATAGGTAGTTTTTTCCAAGTATGTACAGCTAGGATAAGTTAACAATTTCAATATTATGTTTTTCTTCGCCATGCATGTTTGGTACATTTGAGGTGTAATTGCTAAAAACGCAATGTTCTGCAAGGTATCCATGGGCCTCTCTATTTTGCATAATGTGTTGTTGCATTAATTGTGCATTTTGAGTATTACATTTTCTTCAATAGGTGACACTGATGAGTCCAGCACAGGACAAGTTTTGTCAGTTTTTAGCAGCAACCTTGGATGCATTGTCTCTTCTTCTTGAGGTCACTGCATTTGCTGACATCGGAAAGGTTTGTTAAGATGATTGCAGAGATCTAGCAGGTGATGTATTATTGTTGTTTAAATTTTTTACCATAGTACGTTGTATTGAAGAAACTATTATGTTTCAGCACATTGAAGAAATACTTGGCTATTTACAAGTTATTGAGAAACTGGAGGCAACAAAGACATTCCTATGTGTCCAACAGGTATGCAATCATGTATTCAACCATTTAACTTGTCTGCATGGAAGCTTATTTTCGTGAGCAACTTAGTATTAATTTTTGAAGTCAATGAAGCATCACAATAACATCTACTTTATCCTTTGCTTCATGTCTTCATGCTAAGATGCCAGACTAGTTTTATTACATGTAGCTGATGCAGTGGTATGCTGTTTTCTTTTCGCTTCATTGCCCCTGAAGCTCTGTAGAACCGCTACTGATTTCATTGGATCGAAGCTCTACTGTTTTAGGGCTAGGGTCCATTGTTACTGTTGTTTGTATTATAATTTTCTCAGCCAATCCTGTCAGACGTTCTGAAGAGCTTCGTGGCGACCCCTTTGGTAATAGTTTGTACAGTAATAATTGAAAACCACTCCAGTGCACTAGCTGTGGTAGTGATGGATTGAAAAACATCTCATCCTTAGGTCTTAACAGCACATGTGGCAATAC
>CM042747.1:24929131-24946631 GCA_022496165.2 Catalaphyllia jardinei
CGCTAAGCACCACTTACTTGTGTTCTCTTCCAACAACAGGTCCTGTGACACGTTCCTTCCCCACATCTTTCAGTTTCTTGTATTACTGTCATACGAGTGCTTTCAGCCCAAGTTTAATCAAGCTAAAGCCATTGTGGGAATGCCGAGAATTATCCAGCTTTGTGATGGTATCATGGCTGGAGGGCAGCCAGCTCAAACTCATGGTATATGTCTACAGTAGTCATACTTTTTGTGTTTAGAAATAAATCCAATTCATAACTCACCATCTACTCTTCAGTTGCTCTGTAAAGACGGCCTGAAAATCTGCAAGGCTTCCTTCACAGGCATCGGTTTAGGTCATCACGTAACATTCCCTCCCCCAAAAGGAAACTAGGATCTTGTGGGTCATTAAGACAATTCATGTGCATTAAGTGAAAACCTTTCCCCGTTGTAATTCATAACATAGCAATTTCTTTTTATTAAATATACTTGATTGGTCGCAGGTTTGTGGCATCTGTTTGCCTCGAATCTTGTTTACTAATATCTTAAAATTGGGATGATTGTGTTTTTAGGTATTCCAGCTTTACAGCCAATAGTCCACGACTTGTTTGTACTGCGAGCTGCTGGCAAGAGTAACATTGGAGAAGATATCGCAACACAACGAGAAGTTGTGGTGTCTATGCTGCTTCGCTTGGTACATTATCCTGAGGTAGGACTACTAACTGACTGATGGACAACTGACTGACTGACTGACTGACATACTAACTGACTGTTTGACAGGCACAGACAGACAGACAGACAGACAGACAGACAGACAGACACAGTAGATTGTTAATCACTCTTACTCGGTTGTCTTTTGAAACAGATCAGATAAGTATCATCTGTAAGTAACAAGGAGATTAAAATGTGACTTGTATTGGATATTGCCATAAATAGGTGCTGGAGATGTTAGTTACTGTCCTTAACTGCTACCAGCGAGAGGAAGTGAAGTGGAAAGACCTTTCAAGACAAATTATAGATCCGCTGCTTTCTCTTCTTGCAAATAAAAAGGTAAAAAGTTTGCGTTTTTTAATATATAAATTATGAACATTCAATTATGGTAGGGCTTCTTGTTAACATTGACTTGTCTCAAACTGCAACGCGCGTAATTGGGCACACTTTTAAATAAACAGACAAGCAAACAACCTCGTCACCAGGGCTTTTCTTTTTGAAATGTGGTACTCCCTGGTAAAGAGTACACGTTCAAACAAGCTAACAGGCAAACAAACACGACCCGGATTATTATTTAACCTCGGGTCGAACATACCAGGCTGGTTGGCACGTTAGACCAACCGTTTATAATTCACGCTGGGATTTTTTAGGTGCAGGTAGAATCTGAATATGGCATTGAGATGTTACAGGCTGTGTTCGGTGCTGTTGCGCCGGGGTCATTATGGCCAGTGGATGTTTTGCTGAGGGTGCTGTTTTCCAGTGTGGATCAGGTGAGTGTGGAAAGGTAATAATATGTTACTGCAGTACGTTAGCCTGGTTAGTTTTGCTGTTGAATAGGCAATGCAACTCGACAGCTGCCATTCAATAAATTTGTATTGGTATTGAACCGATTATACTACTGAAGTGATTTAGTTTTCTTCAAAATATATTATGAATGACTCGTTTGCACTGATTATTATGTCACTGGATATTGATTGCTCGTCGACAGAAGTTCTAGCAAATAAAAACTCAAATTATTTGAAGCTAGTTTTGATAAGAACGATATGGAGGATGCCGTGTAAATCTGCCAGAAATTAAAATATCTTTTAGACTATCTAGAAATGTCACGCCATCTGAAACAAAACAGGCTCTGGAATTGCGTTAATGTTGTTCGAAATTTTGTTGTAGTCTTGATTGGTTTAATGCTAACAGTAAAGCAGAGTAAAGGACTGAAATTTTTTTGCACTGGTTTTGCACGGCCTTGCCAGTCAGTGGTCGTACCTCAAAGGAGCTTAGTCATGGTATTATATATTATTTTTTCCACTTAGAAAATCACTTATGCATTGAAAGAAACTTGAAAAAGATGAAAAACACCAAAGAGATAATAATAAACCACAAAGGAACAAGGATGGTTAAGGAAGGAGAAGATTAACACGGATTACAATCCAGTTGATTACCTTGAAAATGTTTAACTTTGTAAGATGAGCAAGCCGTGACGTAGCTCCTTTTAAACACCATGGACGGACAAACAACTTTTTACTTGACGCTGATGATGACGTTGCTTTTGGGTTGTTAGTCAGTTATAAAAGAAACGGTCTGCAAGTCTACCTTGTCCGAGACGATCATATAAGATAAACGCCGCCGCACATTGACAGATTTTTTGTCGGCCGACAAAAGATTCTTCACTTGTCAGCTAGTGTGCAGTGAATTCAGACAAGTCTGCGACAAGATCGGGGCTTGTCCGGCGATATCTGACAGTGCTAGATCTCAAAACGTCTTGTCGGGCCTTGTAGGCTGGTGTGCGGTAGACCAAGACAATTTGTCGGGGTTCAGGCGCGCCTCAACCAATAAGAAAATGTCACATCTTGATTTTGGATGACTCGGCCCCAGTCCTATACGCGGTAAGTCGCGACAAAAAAGTGGCAAGCTGATGTCCCGACAAATTTTAACCTGATTTGACCCCGACGAAAGATCTGCAGTTCTACGAGAAAGAATTGGCTAGTGTGCAGCAGCCTTTAACTTGGAAAAAACATTCCAATTCATTTTGCTTATCTTTTTTCCAATGTTTTCTTTTACAGACTCAGTCGGCTGCATTCAGTCGTTGGCTGGCTACCGTTCTTGTTGTGCTACAAACTCTCATGGCACAAGTTACAGAAGATATACTGTTGTCAAGAATTGATCAATCGGGATTTAGACCCAAGTGTGTCAACATGTTTGACAAACCTTTATTACCCATAGAGGTGGGTGAAATGTCTTAAGCAGTTGTCTTCAACATCTTAATGAAGTTTTAAGTTGTGAATCTGTACTTAATGCAGAGAGAAAATCGCATCAGAAAAATCTTTTTAGATGGCTCCGGAATTTCTTGACTTATAAACTTGTATTAAAAAAATTTAAAATAAAACTAAGTGCAAAGAAATGGAGAAAAAATATTAGTCCTTCATGGCAGATTTACGTCTCTTGGCTACAGTCAGTGAAAGGCTGGGGGGAGTTTATCATCCTTAATAAGAAAATGTTCTAATATTTTGTATTCTTTTATTTCAACGAAGACCTCTCAAGATGTACATGTTTCTCTTTTTTAACTTTTCAGATTCTTGTCAAGTTTCTCTTTCACGTCGTTGAAATGACTACCAACCGTGTTAATACGGTAACGAGAAGTTCCTTTGTAAATTTGGGATCACGAAGTGAAGAAGTATTCTTGTTAAAGCTATTTGGTTGCCTTTTAGCATGCCTAACACATCTATTGAAATCAGGTTTGTTATGGTATGAATAACTATAGCAATCACGTAGTCGTTCTTAAGCCGCTTCAAAGTCGAACTTAAGGTGGCTCAGAACAGTTTTCAGCACTTAGATTTCTATGGGTTGTTATAACCACTCTTTATCACTCGATGCTTACAATCATGGTATCAAAAAACTGCCCAACCATTGGTGAACACATTGTTATCATTTTTGAAACACAGGAGGTTACCATAGCAAAAGTATGACCTGCTAAACACACCCTTAATTACAGATTACAGCTTTAGGGGCTTATACTTCAGAAACGTCACGGTGAAATATTTTTATGTTATCAACATTTGACAAGCATGATTAGGTGCGATTTTTGGTACAGTTTAAAAATTCTGTAGGTGACGTTCAGAGCCACCTTAAATTTTCAAATATTTGAGGTGGCTCTGAATGCCACTTTCAGAATTTTTTAAAACTTTGCCAGAAATTGCGCCTAGTCATGCTTATCAAATGTTGATGAAATATAAAAATTTCACCGTGCCGTTTTTGAATCATAAGCCCCTAAAGCTGCAATTAAGGGTGTTTTTAGCAGTTCGTACTGATGCTATGGTAACCTATTATGTTATGAAAAGGAGAACAGTCTCTTCACCAATGGTTGGGCAGGTTTTTGATACCAAGGGATAGAGTGGCTATAATAACTTATCAAAACGTAAGTGCTGGAAACTGTGTTGAGGCACCTTAAACCTATCAGGTTCGGCACGTGGGGAGTGGCTTTTTAACCTTGTCAATTTTTATCGGATTTTGTGATGTCTTTAGAAGTGACCCTATCTTATTCTTGTCCATCGTTTCAGCAAACTTTAAGAAAGTGTCTCAGGTAGCGTCCTCGTCTCCCATCATTCAGCCATCTGTAGAGTATATCAATGAAAGTGTAACTCATCTTGTGGACACCTACCCAGTTCTGGTTCTACAGTGGTGTCAGGTGTTGAAAGAACTAAAGTGCATGGACTCACACTTCTGGTGTGGATTTCTTGACACAGGATCGCGTTTGAGCACTGGTAAGAAAAATGCTAGTAGTATCAGGCAAGTGCTTATTTGTGGCATCTGAATGAAAGTTTTCCTGCTCCAGTCCAATCCAACCTAGCCAAACCCAATCTAAACCAAACCAAATCACCCAAGCCAATGTGTGTCTCTATCTTTGCTGTAGCTTCAGGTGTTGATGTTTCACTGGAAGGTCCAACAATGAACAAAGATGTAACTCGCATGGGAGTGTTACTGATTTACTGTGATCTTCTCATAGCACAGCACACGGTATGTACACCTTCCTTTCTTTGCCAGTTGGATTGACTTGCGTGGTGCCTCATGACTATAAAATGTTAAATTTTGCAGCTTATGTCCCTTCGACCAATTATAAACGTGGAAAATCAGTGAAATAAACGTGCAATCCTGTAGTAATGTGCTAATGTGCTTCGTTTCTTCGCGGAAAAATCAAAGTCAATAAACTTCATTAAGGAGGTAGTAATGGAAGGTTTGTACCCTTCAGGAGCAAGGAGCATTAGACCTGTATCAAGCAGGGACCCTGCTCAGGATGTCCCTTGAGGATCTAGTGCAAATGGCAGAGGAGCCACCAGTTCAAGGATTTCTAAGGTAAGCAGTTAGTCTGATGTGCTGTACCCTTTCAGTCGTGAGATGAGAATTTCCTTTGAATTTTTAAAGTCTATTTATGAAGAACTTCATTAAGTAATCTTGTTTTCAGTTTTTCGACGATGAAAAAGAAAGGTTAAAAGGAAAAAAATCTTTGACTACATGTTTGAACCTAATTCATCATGTTATTTACTTTTAGTATTTTGTATAGCACCCAAGAGGGAAGCAAGCTCCTGTTAGACTCATTTGTGTCATTTAGGTCTCTTTTTGAAACAATGAAGCAGGTATGTGAGACTTGAAAAACAAATCATAATGCTATGAGCCCCAGATATCAACATTATCTGATGTAAACGCAGATGTAAGACCACTCAAATGGAAGCCATGTACTATTATGTGCAGTTGAGAGTAATAGAGTTCTAAAGTGTGACGTCACAAAAAATTAAATCTGTGAAATTATGGGATTGGGCGTCATCTTCGAATGGAGTATCCTTAAAAAAGGTTCCTTGCCAAAACTTAGCTCTTAATTGTAATTCCCAGCTGAAATATGAAGGATTGAAATTTGATACTGCCCCGTATAAATCTCTCTAATTTTGAGTCAGTTCTAAACTGAAGGAACATAAACAAATTTTGAAGGGTTTGTATGGAATGCCATCAAACTTTGATCCCTTATATCTCTACCGGGAATTGCAATTCGGAACTAATTTATGGAATGATGACGTCTTTTAGCATGCTCTATAAGAATATGACATCATATCCCATAATTTCAAAAAAATATTTTTGTGACGTCATCACTTTAGAACTCTATGTTGAAGTCCTTGAGTGAAATCGTTATGTGAAACTTTAAGCGAAACCTACTGAATAGTGGTTTTCGGGAAGCTTGTACTTCATTTTCAAAGTGATGCTCCCCAATCAAACAAATTCGTAGCAATTGTAATAGAAACAAAAGTGATTTTAAATCCCGAAAATGTGTAGGCCTACACTGGTGTGGCAACCGTTTTTAGGGTTTTCGCAAACTGCAAATACTTGGCAAATTCCTTTTTTCTTCAGTCTATTTAGTTGTTAGTAATTTTACCACTTTATCCAACTTTTTTCTTCAGCCAAGCCGCATGAAGGATGTACTGTGCTGTCTAAAGGGGGTACACCAGTCTCAGTCCCTTTACCTTTTAAAGATACTGGCCGAGTGTTTTCTAAGCTCTTCACATCAGTCTGTTGCGAGGATGGCAGAACGTCTGCTTTGCAAGAAGCTGGAGATGTACATTGCTGGACAGAAGGCGGTAAAGAACAATTACAGTTACAAATGTTTGGAAAAAGTTTTCGAATGATCCTTGTGGCTTTTTGTGTTATTGATTTTGTTAGGAATCCAGCCGAGACCACATAGACGATGAGTTGAAATCTCTAGGTCAGTTGATTGCATCAAAGAAGTTAACGAAGAGGTAATTCATACAATATGTCCTCTTTCCAAGGATCGCATTCATCATCCATTTCTCACACTGCGTGCTGACCGATGTTTAGGTTGCGGGACTCTTTCGCCAACTGAGAAAAGATTTTCTCCTTTTTCCCTTGGAATAATATTTCTGCCTTGATGAGCTAGAAATCAGTTATTTTATGTAGAGAACCCCTATATTTGTTGGAAGGTCATCTTAAAATATTTTCTTCGATAAATTGCTAATACTGAAAAGAACTGTTTTTCTTTTCTTCAATTACCGAATTTATCAACTACGTGTGCAGAATTCTTAAAGTGCACTCTAAAGGTGAAAGTGTGTTTTGCTTTACTGTGTTGAAGTTCTTCATATATACAGCATAAGTAAATTCGTCTTGTTATGCACTCTTTTCTGTCATAAAATGATGGGCGGTAAAACAAGAGGATATCCCTTAGTCTAATTGTTGGTGATTTAACTTTAATCCAATCCAGTTCACTAATTTGTACTTGTGCTTTTTTCAAAATAGAGATGTTTACTGTATTATGTTAGACCTTTTGTTTTAACGAGTGCTGTTTTGATTTTCTATATTTTCTTTCAGGAATTCAACCCTGTTGTTGTTGGTAAATGAACTTCTTCCCTCCAGGCCACCATTGGAAAGAGAAATGCCAGTCATTGAAGATCTAGCTGCTTCCATGAACAACTGCACTGTTGACCGGGTGACTGTTAACTGTCTACTGTACTGTTAGTTTACTGTGATACATTCACAAAATAACTGTTAATAACCTTAGAAATATAATTCACTATGAAAAAAAATGGCAAAAATTAAATCAATAGAGGTTTTGCACGGGAGCCATGTTGCATGACAGGAAAAAGAATCTATTGTTCCTGCCATACAACATGGCTGCCGTGCAAAACCTCTATAAGGATAAGGGATGGCTAAGATTGAGGAAGATTAAGCAGGATTGGTTTGGCGAACTAGAAATTTTACGGCTTATTTCCCAGTTGGCCTATTCATGACAAGTGCCTTACTAAGTGCATGTTAGAGTGTCGGTGCCTTTGGGCAACCTGTACCGTTCTTACAAGGTTCTTAAAAATTGGTCAAATGAAACGATAGTTAAACAACACAAACAATGCCGGTAGTTCTGAGAACACAAGAGGTCAGATTAGCAAGACTGAATGAAAATAGAGGTTTTAAAGGTGTAGGTCAACTGGTTCAAAATTTGTTGTCATAAGATCGCGCTTGGCAGAGGTTCTGGGATAGTGTTCTTGAAGAAGTCGACACGTGACCCTTGAGGGCGAAGGATCTAATTGTTTTAGTATCATCCAACTAGTCGGACAGAAAAGGCAATAATATAAATTAGCAAATGCAAGGTGAAGAAATATTTGTTTGGGAATAAAACGAAACAAAACCCGGCGAATTTTGCTACTCGAGGACTATTACTAATGTAGCATAGCCAATTAAAATGCAGGTTTTGCATTAGTCCACTAGTTGGATGGTACTAATTTGGGCTATTGAGGGGTTTAGTACTCCTGGTTTGACAAAATAAATAGTTCATAGGTGAGGTCATTAAGATTCATTAACATTGCAACAAAGTGAGATCATGACCTGACAAGAACAACCGACAGTTGCCAGGTTGCCTTTTTTATGAAACCGAGACAGAAAAAAGGATATTTTACATTATGACAAAATATCTTCTCTTTTCTTTGCTAAACGGACTAATGTTGTGTATTTTTGTCTAAACAGGAGTGGTTTTGTCGTCTAGCGCAACAGTGTTGTTTTGCTGGTCATCCAAAGGACCAGAAGGCAAAAGCCAACATTCCACATGAAGCCATTGAGATACTCAGTGTTTTGAACGCTAAGGAAGTCTCTGACATTGTAAATCATAAGGTTGGATTTCTTCCGTTAGAAGATAAATACATCCTATGTAATGCTTTAACTGTAAATTAAATTATGCTCTTAATTTGTTGCCACCTTATTACACAGTCAATTTTGTGAGCAAAGCTTTTGATCTGCGAACTCAAAAAATTAATCAAATTCTCGCAGTTTTTTTACTTGCAAACCCCTCTGTGGAGGGAATAATCAAAATAATCCCTCCTCCAATTAACAAATTTATGTTAAACAATGTGGCCATGAATCGTATTCTTTGTCATATACCTTTCGTATTTGATGACATACCATTCTTAATTTAATCCAAGGACTTTGACCTTTCACTCCTTGAAGAATGCGTTCTACGTGGGATAGAAAGAACACTAATGTTATCCGTGCGAAGACAGAATACGGAGGTACGTTATACCCTGTGTGTATTCCAAAGCTCTTTCTCCACTGATTCCCAGTGATTGTTCCACTCTTATCAGGACAACTGGGAATGAATACAGACGTGATTAAACTGGTATTGTTATATAGCTGGCGTTTTTCCCGCTACAGCGCGCCCATTCATTGGCTAGTTCATGGTCACATGACGTCTAACAATGAAACTGTTTCCCGCCAAATGCCATGAGCGGGCAACATTGCGAAAACTATGACGTCAAACGGGAAATAGTTCACTGTTACCCGCGAAATGTTGACCGCTGTTGCACGTGATCAGAGGAAGCCTGATGTCGCTGGAATCTCGGCGAGTTTTTCAAAGTTTGCTTTTGTTTTGTTTTGCAATATAACAAATCACGTAATGACTGGTCCCTTAGGGAACAGTGAATTTTGTTTCCCTCGAATCTCAATGTTTCCCTCGACTTCGTCTCGGGAAACATTGCGATTCTCGGGGAACAAAATTCACTGTTCCCTTCGGGGCCAGTCATTAAGTGTTAAATAGTAAGCATTATCATAGTTACAATGTAGTAGTCTCCTCTACTAACTATGGTATTATTGTATGACTTTATTATATGGCTAGCTCCGTGAGCGGTCAAGATGAACCAAATCCCACGCTATGGCGATATCTTGCCTGCTCGAGACAACCCGAGGTGTCCCGCATGAAATATTTCCCTGAATGCCATATAATGAATCCTTTATTGACCAAGCCTGTTTGGTCAAGATGGCTGGATATTGAACCAAGTTCTTTTCTTGAGTGTTTGTGGACCCATTGGCGTGGTTCTTTGTCACGGGTTTTTATCGACCTCTGTGGGAGGCGCGGTGGTCTCATGGTTAGTGCGCTCGACTCCGGAGCGAGAGGTCTGGGTTGGAGCCCTAGCCGGAGACATTGCGTTGTGTTCTTGGGCAAGACATATAGATTACTTCAGTGCGACGTACGGATTTTTATTCACGAGTTGCAAAACTTTGGAAAACGAACGAGTGAGCGCAGCGAACGAGTGAGTTTTTCGTACTTTTGATAAAAATCCGTACAAAGCACTTTCTATGCTGTAATTTTTTTATTGTATATGTATCGAGAATTAAACATATCCTTTAAAATCAGTTTTATTTTTTCCCGATAACATAAACTTACATGCAGAACAGCAAAAAATTCAAGACTGATGTAAATGACCGACCTAATCAAACACAAATTCTCTTTCCCGTCCAGCAACAAGCGGACAAAGAGCCTGCACAAGCTAAAATACATTACGGGGAATTCGTATTTAAAACACAAAGTATGAAATCTTTCCGCTTGTCCATGACTGCGGCTTCGCGCAGTGCAAAGACAAATCAGACTGTTGACTGACGCTGTTTATAGAAGTGTTGAATGTTCGTCCTTGAATGTTCGCCCTTGAAGCAGAGATAAGACTTGCTAAGGTGACTGTTGGCTGAAGCTGAAGCGCTAACGATCAAGATGTTGGATATATTCCGCTGCTGTTTCCGAAAGTGAACTAAAACGGGAAGCCGAAGCCATGTTTTTTCAAGCGGGCGCTGATTTCAAGACCACGCTTCTGGGAAGCCATTTGAATGCTTTGCTTTGATTGGCTAAGCGATTCTACTCTGGGCGATGATTGGTTATATTTTCACATGTGAATTGGACGTATCGCTTTTTCACATGTGAAAATATAGCACATATAGAATTCTATTTGCAGGGTTTATTACCTAAAATTCTCGCTATATATATATACAATAAACCTTACTCTCACAGTGCCTCTGTCCATCCAGGTGTATAAATGGGTACTGGCGAATTGTTTGCTGGGGGTAACCCTTCGATGAACTAGCATCCCATCCAGGGGGGAGTAGAAATACTCCCAGTCGCTTCATGCTGCTGAAACTGGGATAAGTTCCGGCCTGATGGGCCACTTGGCTCGTATGCAGACATAGCCTTACCTTTACCTCATTGACCTCTACTGTCTCAAAAAAAACTAGCCAGTACCCAGCCATATTGACCTGACGCTGGGTCAATAACCTACATATCTTGTAATTCAGATATCGGGACTCCAATTCTTAGGTCATCCTTGGTGCTGTAAGAAAACTAACTCGTCTTTCCATTGTGTTTTCAGGGAGCAGCAAGTGCTTTATACAGCAATACAGAAAACTTTGAGAACACAGACGTAGATCATTTATTGCTGGTTTCCAAACTAGCTTTGTTCTCCCAAATGGATCAAGTTGCTAAGGATATCATTAGAACTCGGATTTTCAGAAGTAGGAATTAACACTTATATTCTGATTACTCAAAGCTTGTAAACTCCTGTAATATTTTAACGTACAATGTGGCCTTCTAGTCTGTGGAAAATTATTTGCAATATTGTGTACTGAGGTAAAAACGGAGAACGGCGAAAACTGATTACAGAAATGATTTTACAGTTGAACCTTCGGTTAATTGTTTTCTGGTACATTTCACAAGTATTTGTCACTTGTTTACCTTTTGTGTAAACTTAACACGTGAACGTACGGTTGGGAATCCTTCTGTGATTGAGGGCCAGACTCTCAACATCAAGATTTCCATGTTTGTCCGTACGATGCTAAATACATCGCCAGAAAGGCACATGAGAAGAAATTAGAGAATCATCAGCAAGGGAATATTGTCGTTATAATACCACTAAATTCTCAGACCTAAAACAAGAAAGAGGAGTATTATTGCTTATTATCACGGCCCGCGACTAGTCTCTGCAACTAGTCCCCTGAAGAGTTTACACGAAGGGACTGGTCGCAGAATTTCAAGGAACAAGTCGTAGGGACTTGTCTCAAAAATTAATTCGTGGGACCAGTCGTAGGGACCAAAGTTGGTCGCTGCGACTAGATTTTGAACCAAAAATGGCCAGTTTACACGATGGGACTTGTCCCCGCGACTTGTTGCAGGGACTAGTCCCCTCGTGTGTGCCCAGTCACGGCAATTTTAGTTATTTTGGCCATGTACAAAATTACCTTTAAATTGAGTGAAACCTGAAAATAGTAGTGACACGGATTAGATACGACGAACTTAAAAAATTTAGGCTCTTCTTGTACCTTTGTTTTAATTCCAGATAGTGAAAATTCCTCTAGAATACAATGCTTCTATCTGGCTCCTGACCGGCTGACAGCCCTCTGTAATGACATTGAATGGTGTAAGAAAGTCACGTGCCTTGCCAGGGCTCTCGTGGCCTTAGCTAGTGCCATTCCTACGCTTCCTAAACATTGCAAAATACCGGAGTCTGGGCAAGAAGCTCTTTTGCAGTTTGCATTTGTTCCGCTGGCGGTAAGAACTTGTTTGCATATTATCTTTTTTGTGCGTAAAGTAAGGCGTGTGAATCCTCCGTGCGAAAAAATATGGCGACTACATTTTACAACAGTACCATGCGAGCCTTACACAGGGCATAAAGTGCAGTATTTTGTGCATTTTGTACATTTATGCGACATATACCCCTTCGCTAAACTAGGTTGAAGATTTTAAAACTATTCTGCACGTTGTTATGAGCGTTTAAGTTTTCGTGCGCTAAGGATTACGGGTAAATGTACCATTGGCCATCGTTTTTTGCTATAGAGGATTGTGACAAATTATTATTACAAGTGAGAACTCTGTATTTATTGGTAAATGTAATAATTGGATGGGTCCGAGGGCAATGAAGGATTAATTTCACGCGTATTTTCTAAGTTGTCACGCGGAGCGATGAGGGTCATTTGGAAAACTTTGTCATGTAAATGCAACTAGTTAGCATTAGAACCACTTGATTTACACAACAAAAGCAGTGAGGTTTCTATCAAAACAAGGTCACCTCCAGCCTCGCTTCCATTCAAAGGCCAGGTCACTGAAAAGACAACTGTAAACTGGTCTATTGTCCGAGGGCTCTTGCGATGACTTGTTTATCACATTAAGGGTAAAGTTCTGTACGAAGAGAATCTTTCAAGGTCTTGCCGTCGTGTGAACAGGTTGCCAGTTGGTAGGACGGGGAAAGCCTGCTATATGAGTAAGCAAAACACAGCAAGTTCAATGCGCTCAAAGTAATTTCTTAACAAAGAAAACTTCAAGCAGCGTAATTTTATTCACCTGTTTTGCGAAGCTTGCTGCGGCGTGAAAGTACTTCATCGGTTGATGAAAGACGTAAACAAGTGTCCAAAAATCAAATCAAATCAAGTCCTTTATTTAATCCATGTAACACTTATGAGTGATAAAAACGAGCTCTAATAACTTCTTGAATCCAAAACTCTGCTTTTTTTTTCACCGCAAAAACTCGACGTACCAACAAAATGTACGCTGTTTTTACACAGATAAAGTGACCTGTGATACTATTAAGGCGACCCGAAGCAAAACGAATAATTCAACCCTTAGTTTGACAGCCATGAAGCGGCTCTGTAACTCTATGCTTTGTGCGACACAACCCTTCCCCGTCGTCCCCACTCGCACTTTTTTCCAGGTTGCGAATCAATACATTTTGAACAGAAAAATCCTTTATTTCCATTAAGACTGCGCTTTGCTGCATGTCTATTTCCTTTCACGTTTAGATGAAATAAACGCGCTCAGATCAAACTCAGAGGCGATGCGTTTCTGAAATTCCATTTCAAAATCCGTTTGAAGTGGAAAATCAACTTAATACAGGCGTGCTCAGCCAATCAGCATCAAGAAATGGTGCTCCCTTGATTACCATGTCCCCTGTCTCGGAGTCACCCAATCAGAATTCTGTAATTTTCCCCTGTACGTGATAAGCCAGGCAGGTCATCGCTTTTTGTACAAGTGCGGTAATAGGAAAATTGTAGCGTGCGCTCGAGACTTGAGTGCGAAAACTGCATTCACTGTGACATGTCGGTAGCTGACTAGTTGGTTGATGTCTTGCACATCTAATCTTTGTGCATGCTTATCTAAAAACGCCTGACCACAAGGGTAACTGCCACGCTCTTTGTTTTTGGCTCTGTTCAATTGCATTTAAATGCAATGAATAAGTTGATCATGAGAGATTATCAACTGTCATATTTTATAATAAAGTGTTTCTGTCGAGGAACTATCGGCTGATAAATGCCCCGCGAAAATGTGATGTTCCTAAAACTACAAATATGCTAGTTTTCAGAACATCAAATTTCCAAGGGGCAACTATCAGACCGAAAGTTCCGAGACATAAACACTATTGTCTTTATTTTTAACCACTAAACTTTCTTCTGCGCACCAGTTCAAGAATCCTATTGAATTATGTTGAACTTTTTTAGCTGAAAACCGTTTCAAGTCTAATGTAAAATTTGCAAGAGGAAACAGACAAAAACCTACTTAACACAGTTTCAAATATTTATTTTCTATAAGCCTACTTGTTTACAGAAAAACATTTTCACGGACGACCACTATCCATCGGGGTATTTTCCTCGGTCGGGCAGTATCGGCTGATAGTGTCTCTCCGCGGATGAACACTATCGCCTCACGTGATCAATTTAAACCAATAAGAATCGGAGAAAGTTAAGTGATGAACTATAACATCGTTTTGTTGATGGCGTTTAATTGCTCCGTCAGATTACATTTAAGGTGTGTTTTTTATTATTGTGTTGGCAGATGGTGCATTGCAACTTCGTGAATGGAAAACGCCCAAGTTCCTCAGAACTTAAGTCCCACCTCGATTGTTTTGCTAAGGTAATCCAGTGTCCAACGAAATACATCTGAGCTAAACCTAAGGGCCAACTTTTGTTTAAACATTGAAGGAGAAAATATCGTCAAGAATATATTTAAAGTTTGTATATAGTTGTATACGTAGAAATTATTAATCTTTCAAGTGTCGTTTTCTTTCGACAATTGGCCACTGTGATATATTTTTTAATGAATTCGATTTACACAAGTTGATGACGTTATCCCTTCAATTGATCAAACAAACCACAATCAAAAACAAATCAACTAAATCCTTTATTGACCCACGCAACATTCAAGCGTGATAAAAACTCGTTAGAACATGTGCGTGCTAAAAAATGGAAGCAACAAAATTAAACTTATGTGAGGTATATATGAAATAATTCATATTTGTGCTGCGGTTGTAGATGAAAGTGAAGAGTGATCATCGCAGTGAATTTTCCAATTTAAGCAATTGGAGGGAAGAAGCCTGAAAAATTTCAGGGCTTCAACGGATTCGAACCCGTGACCTCCGCAATTCCGGTGCGATACTCTACCACCTGAGCCATGAAGCCACACATTAAGAACGAGGTCATTTTATTGAGTTCATATCTTCCCGTGCGGTGAAATGATGTGAGATATATACATGAGATATCGCGGAGGTCACGGGTTCGAATCTGTTGAAGCCCTGATTTGTTTTTCAGGCTTCTTCCCTCCAAAATTGCTTAATTAAATTGGAAAATTTACTGCGATGATCACTCTTCACCTTTAAAATTAAACTTAACTAATACAAGCGACAAAAACTTGAAGTAAAGCCCGAGAGACCATGAAAAGTTGAAGATCGCTATTTAGTAACCAGTGTCGTGTAACGTACTGTCTATAAAAGTTATGCGGAAGAAACGTTGAGATCGTTTGTTGATGACTTTCATAGCGAGCCAAACTCGATTGATTTGGTTTCAAGATATTTAAAAGTATACCATTCATAGTCTGATACGCTTTACATTCATTTCATTGACAGCTTCTTAATCTTGATTACTGTAAAAGCATCGGAGAACTGGAATTCTTTCCACTGGTTTGTTCTGCCATCAGTCACGTGCATGTGCTGTTAAATGCAGGTAAGAGAGACCACATTGCCTGGAATTCAAGTTGTAATGAACCATTTCTCTAACCTCATGTTTGACGCTAGTCACTCATCAGTGAAGATCGTCGAGCCATGTAGGATGGAACTCTTCTCAAACCAATCTTTCTCATTAAAACCGTCATTTTTAGCTTGTAAAAGACAATTGTACATCACTCGAATTGAATTGAGTCGATTATGACTTAGCTCTCCTCTTAAACTCCTTCAAAGTTATTTCCTTGCTAAGAATTGTAGTTCCGATTACTATGTGGTGATAGAATGAAATTTGTTTGCAGGATTGATTGCTATTTAATTTTTTGTACTCGTAATTCAATATGGTACATCCTGTTTGTTTGTTCGCTCATTTGTTTAGTTGATGGTGGCGCAGACACCCACAATGAATACGCTTTCATTGGTGAAGCCGATTTTGATGTGACCGATGACGGTGAGGAAGATCTTGAGTGTGTGCTTTTTTTTTAATATCAGTGCATTCTTTTCCAGCTGCTTGATTAAATCTTAACCTCCTGTTGTTCATCGTAGGAATTCAAATTTCCAGGAAAGCTTGTGGTGAAATCTCACTATTGATCCACCGCCTCCTTGTCATCTTAAAGCCAGCATCTGGTAGAAAATCCTCTCTTCCTCAATTCCTGATTGGCCCTTTTCGTGATGCAATAGTTAGTTTGGCGAGACAACCGCTGGTCAACAGTTATGCACGCACTCTTCCTCTGGTTTGGAAGATGGGTTGGGTACCGGTCCCTGAGGGCCCGCTTAAAACGGAACTTCCCCCTCTACCAATAGAGATATTAAAAGAGAAAGATGTGCTGGATGAATTTGTAAAAAGAGTAAACCTGATTGGTAAGCTCTTAGTCAAGCGTCACCTTATCTACTGTAAACGTATGTTTGAATTTAAGAGTGCTGGGAGGACAGAAATACTGCATTCTGATTGGTTACACAAGAGGAACTATTCCTAGCCGCCGAAAGAACCTCAAAACGATATTCCCACCAGATGACCGAACAGGGAAGACAAACACCCAAGGGGTGCGTACCATTTAGTCAAAAAATCTGGAAATTTGGGTTGCAAGTCAAATGGAACAGGACCTTCAGAGCTAGCTTTCTTTTTCCGTTCGGAACGGAACGACGGAAATTTTCTTACCAGTTGGTAAATGTTCCAGTTTCCAGTCTCTTATCAGCGGAAAACGATTACGGTAAATCGCTATCTCATTCGGTTGGATTGCTGATTTTGAAAAATTCCTTACCATTATTCAACGGTCATCCCAACTGGTTCATTCTCACAATGGTAAGAACCCAAGATGTAGTTTTTTGGGAAATTTTGGGCAAGTGAAACACAACCTACCAATGAAACACAACTTTTCTTTCTCATTGTGGGGTCAAAGTATAATTGATCAGTAATTTATTGCAATGTGAGGCACAATACAGAATGGCAGCCGTATAAAGCACAACAGATAGGTGGTGGTGATACTGAACTCTCTACAATATTATTCCCTTCAGGCTGGACTTCCAGACAGCAGTTTGAAGAAACATGGGCTGCTCTTCTCGGGGTGATTAGCTCTCCTCCTTTGCCTGATACAGTCTCCACAGAGGTATGTTACCAAACGGTCTTGTTAGCACAAATGAAGCAATTGTCTTTAAAAACGTAACAACGCTTTTCAGTTTTCGGAACGGCATGTTTCGATGTTTAAAACATCATCATCATCAGCCATTATGAATATGTAGTAAAGATTTACAAAATGGTCGGTCTATATACAACTACTCATATACAATGAAGCTTTATAAATTTTTAAACTAAAACACCCTGTAAACCGCAGTCCGTAAATTTAGAAATGCAACGACAAACTAACATGCCCAATTTGCTTGTTGAGTTCAGGTTTCAACTGTTCAATGTGAAAACTCTTTTATTTTTAAGTTGAGAGTAAGTGCTGGCATGATCGAGAATCTGATGCCAGCACTTACTCTCAACTTAAAGTAAAAGAGAGTTTTCATATTGAACAGTCAGCGTTGGATAGTTCAGC
>CM042747.1:24954131-24970717 GCA_022496165.2 Catalaphyllia jardinei
TAGCGGAGCATCACTTGTTAGTCATGTGGTCTACAGCATTTTACTTACTGGAGAGGTACGCTGATGAAATCAGTGACCAAGAATTGAAGGCCAACCTCCTAAAGGTACAATGTTTTTATAATGGTTTCTACCATTTTTAATCCAAATCCCATTCTTTCACGAGGTCCAGCTTAGTTTAGGGAGTTTTTATCCCTAGCTTGTTAGTCCTACGTTCGTACTATTAAACAGTTAAGTATGACATCGAGATTTCTATCGCGTGATAGTTGACGCGACAGAAATTGAGAGCGAATAATATAATTGTTTTATTATAAATCTACAAGTCGTTCAAAACTTTATCTAAATCCTCTTCACAGAGACCTCAAAAAAGTAAAGGAGCGCGGCCGTCACTTTGATAACAAGCGCGTACTGCCTCGCTACTCGCTATCTATAACAATAGATAGTGAGTAGCACAGCCAATCAGAGAATAGTATTCCATTTCGTGAAAAAAACGCTAGTAGATTCATACTAAAATGAAATATAAATCAAGAATTTGAAGATTGCTTTAGACTTTTGTAGCTTGAGTATTTTTTGTACATTGCCAGGGTCATATTAGCGTGAAAAATTTGTGAGAAAATAGTACATTATCAGATTGCGTCATAGAATATCTCCCACTGTTTTTGCTGTCTTTTTATGATTTTCTGGCTTGGCTTACAATGAACTGAGCACTTCCCTTTACCTGGGATAAGCAGTTATTAGATCGAGCGTTAGTCTTCAGGAATCGCTTGACGCTTTCATTTTTCCTTTGAGAGGAAGTAACATGTATCCTGTTCACGTCATGCCGACATATTTTTGTTCACGTGACTCTTGATTGGCGGACAAAAATCGAAAACCCGATTGGTTCTACGACTCTGATGCAGCACAACTGTTTCTTGTCAGAAATATAAAAGTATTTTCTTGAAAGGTCTGTTTTCATTTATCGTCGTATTGTTGTGTGTTGTAACTTGATTTCCAGACTGCTGTTCGTATTGCTTCTTCAAATGAGGACAGCACTCCCACTTGTGTTTATCACACTATCATGAGAGGACTGGAGAGACTGGTGGTGTCCTTTGCGCTGTCAAGCGCAGAGTCTGATTCACTAGTGAAACTCAGCGTTGACAGGTAGGTAAATTGTAATTTATGATAGTCTTGTTCACGCGCTCCTCTTTCTCGATTGCGCTCGTGCTCTCGTGTCAAAAAGGAAAGAATATGATAAAGCAAACAGATGATGTCTAATGAGGTCTAGATTAGGGCTAGATTAGGCTTTGGTGTGGGATGAAACAGCTTTTAAAGGTAGTTTAAGGACACGACACTCGGAGAAACTATCGTCAAGTCCTAAATGTGAAAAAAAACAGTTAAATTTATTCCTTAACTACAAGTCACGCAATAGCCCATTTCCGAGTTTCCCCAAGTCTCTCTGTCAAACTGAAGCCTGGTGCAAAACCATTCATTTGAAAATGAGTTGAATTTGCATGTGAATGAAATCTCATTTTCACACCAAGACTCGGTTTGAGAAAGAGACTCAAGGTAATTCGGTAATGGCCTATTGAGCAATTAATGTTTGACGTAGCTTTGAACATCAAGACAGAAAGGGAATATAATGATTCCTCTTTGTTACAGATTGTCCATGCAAAACCCTCAAAGAGCCATATCTGCACTGAGTTTACTGATCACATGCATGTACACAGGTAGGAAACTTTCCGACTTTTTTTCTGGCATAGCGCCTTCCTTGAAGGCTTGATTTTATTTTGTGTTTTGCAGGCAAAATTGGCGACCGACCGAGTGGAATCTACCCTCAGTCCGACACTGTGGAGTTTCCAACAGAAGACATACTCCTCATTGCCATGGAACGTGTCACGGTTCTTTTTGACAGGTTGGTTTAAACATTATGCTCATGCTCTCGTCTGAAACAGTGTCTACCACGCTGCTTGTCCTTTTTCACTCCTCCTCTCCTGTCCACTAAGGGAAAGACCATTATTGGATCCAAGTTACAAAATTCTATATATGATTTTTTATATACAGGATACGAAAAGGCGTCCCATCTGAGGCGAGGGTTGTGGCCAGAGTTTTGCCGCCTCTGTTACTTGATTTCTTCCCCGCACAGGAAATCATGAACAAAGTGATAGGAGAGTTTCTTTCCAGTCAACAGCCTCATCCTGAGCTTATGGCTCAAGTCTTGTTTAAGGTACGTACGTGTAATGTACTGAATATTCCAGTTCAGATGAATTCTTTTCTTGTGTCGGGTAACCTCTTGAGTAATCGTTTTGAAGGCTCGTCGCCCCATGTTTAATATGTGCGTGACGAGACTAACGAACATCTGCATGGACGGTTTTGTTTCGGGCTCATCCGCCCACTTATATTCACTACTTCTTGTGCGAGTGGGTCACCTTCAAGAGAGTCTGCTTTAAACAGTCACTTAGGAAATGTTGTATATTCAACAATTATTCGCCGAAGGTGAAGTGAATATTGTCGAATAATCCCCGAGACGAAGTCGAGTGGATTATTCGACAATATTCACTTCGCCTGAGGGAAGTAATTGTTTCAGTGTAATTTCGAAGCTGAACAACAGAGAATAACGGATTAAAACATTAAATCTGAGACACAATTGTTCGTTTGCATATAGGTATGTATCCGAAGAGTTTTAATAATAAGCTTACATGTACATCGATTGTAAATCACTTTACTCATCGAGTTCAGCAGTAAAATAGACAGTTACCGTTTGGTCTTTGCACACACCTTTACCTTGTTGTTCGTTAAGATGTCTTCGAAGGGACGTCCTATATGGGAACCCTTTTCATACATTACCATATGTCTATTTTTGTCAGTGTGAAGAATATTGGGTCATATTGGACTGTCATATTATATGTCATGGCCAGTCATGTCTTCACCCATTACTGAAAAACGACAAACGAGACCGCTCAAACTTGAATAAAATCCAACGTGCTAAGTGCTGGTTGTGTATGGCTTAAGTGTTTTAATTGTTATGACATACTCACCAGGTGTTTGAGGGTCTCCACAGTCAAGGTCAACAAACGGAAGTGAGAGACTGGGTCCTTCTATCACTTGGAAGTTTTGTTCAACGGTTTGTCCTTGTTTTGTTAGTTTTGGTCATTGCCCTGAGTGTTTTTTTTTTGTTTTGTATTTGGTTAAATGGAAGAAGCGTTGTGTGATAATAAAGGCCTAACTTAATATGTTGTGTTTGTGTGACAGGACGCCTCTATCAATGGCCGTGTGGAGTCTAACTTGCTTCTTTGTCAGCGCTTCCAGCAATAAATGGATCCGAGCTCTGTATCCTATGAAGTTTTCATTTGTATTTATGTAGTCATTATGGAGTAAAAACTCACGAAACTCTTGATATTATAGGTTGGATTTGGCGCACACTCTGATCGGCTTAAACACTACGAATTATTGTAGTTATGATCAACATAAACAGTTTTTTTCATTTTTCTCACCCGTTAAATCTTTATGACAAAGCCTTAAGGAGCCAAAGCTTTGTATCGTACTTTCATAAACAGTCCAGCACTGTGAGAAGAAACTTGCACAGGGCAAGGGTTGGTGTTTTCTCAGTATCTCTCGTGTACTGGGCAGTATAAAATATAGTTTTGAGATTATCGTGATGGTGCTCTAGGCGACTCAATGCAACGAAGGAACATCTGGTCATTGAGTGTATGCACTGCCCTTTGTGAAACGTTAATCGTAGAATAACGGTCAAGTACAACAACTGTAAGGACCTTTGTAGATTGTCCTTAACTGTGACCTCAGCTTTTCCTATATCGTGGGAAGAATGGGAAAGCTTGAAAGCATCGACGTTAAATTATTTTGTGCGGCAGCGATGGACTTCTACAGAACTCAGGTAAGACGCTTTCCGCCAGCTAAAGTTTGATTCTTTGTTTACTGATTTCATCAGTCACTCGCATCAAGTTTTTAAAGTTATATTTAACAATTAGATTATGAGGTTGATGAATTGTTTTAGTAGAATTTCATCTGAAATTTCTCTGAAATAATGATTTCCAATTATTTTTTTACGTAGTATTAAAGTTTGCGCTTTATAAAAAATAGCGCGGACCGAATTGTTATTTTATAAGATTTACAGCTGTGTACGCGTTCATCACAATCTCAGTCCAGTTTTTGGAAGTTGAGAAATCGTGCATTGCCTTTCCATAGTCTTCTCAGGATTTTAATTACCCTTTTGAAAACGAGAGAGAACGTCGCAATTTGGAGCGCGGCCTACACCCACCAAGCAGTAATAGCTGATAGTGTAAGATGGCTCAGCCAATCGGAATGCAGAGTTTTCATTAACATTCTACTGGAATTCTACTCGTATATTAATGCAAGTGCTGCAGTTTGTTTTGCGGAGCCGGCTGGAGGTCGTCCACAAAGTGGCAGCCTTTGGGTTTTTTCGTTTATCTGATGTTTCGAGGAAGGTTTAGAAATATTACTGGATAACGGCAATTCGCAAGAACCGGTAGTGTAGCAGCTATCGTAAGCTTGTAATTCTATTTGTTGTCATCCCAGCAGCTGTTATTGTTTTGTGACTTGGGGGCATTGTTTCTGTTGTTTGTTCTCTCAAAGGGTTACAAGCCATTCATTTCATGTGAGACCTTACGAGAGCTGCTACATCGCTCGCAAGAACACTCAAGAACGGAAATTGACCAATCCCCAAACGGTTTCAATGAACTCATGAGTGCGTGTATGCAGCTGAAAGTTTCGAACAATAATTCAATTCGCGCGCGTTTTTACTAAAGCGTGAACTTAAATACTATTTTTAGAGAAATAACCGAGTTCCAATCGTTATTTGAAAGAAATTTATTGGTAAAATTCTACTAAAATACTGGCCAGTTCCCTCTGAGATGAACCTGCATGGAATCATGGTAGTTGTATCCATGAAAAATAATATTCATGTCCAGCCCAAGCTGACGCATGAGGGCTTGCCTTCTAAAAGCTCCTCCTTTTGGGACTGACACTCCAGCAATATCGCTGCTCTGTTGGACTGAGGCAGGAGGGAGGCCATACCAGTCAAAAGTGCGGGTATGAGTTCATGACTGGTGATCAAGAAGTCGATCGCTATGGTTGAGTTTATCGATTGGTGATCAAAAATGTTTATCGCTATAATTGAGATTATCGATTGGTGATTGAAAATGTCGATCGGTACTGGTTGAGATTATCGATTGCTGATTGAGGATAATGGTCGCTACGGTCCAGAAGGCGATTGATAAAGACTGACGATTGCTATGCCGGGTTGAAAAAGATTGGTGTCTGAAAACGATCATCCAGAGATCAATAATCCAGAACGTCTACCTTTATGATCAAGAAATTGACTTGGAATATTGAGAAATCGACAGGCATGTAATAAGCATGGGATAGTTCACGTGTCTTAACATGAAGAAGTAATGAAACTGAGTTCCAAGAAGATCATTAGTTTATTGTCAGTAATTGAGAAAAGTACTTTTAAATATTTCAAGAGTTTTGTAAAAAGTCTAAAAGGGATCTTGGATCTTGGGTCCCTTCTACAGTTTTTGACGGGAAGTAACATCACCATTATTGTAAATTTTAACTAATGTAGACGGCACTACTCATTCTATTCAGTACTGGTCGTCCTATCGTCCACACTTGTGTGGACAAGGTAATTTGTGTTTGTAGTATTAAAACCACCAGTATCAAAATTTGCCATCTCTACCAGGCCCCGGTTGTTCGAAATCCACAGGATAAATAACTATAGCGTGGTTTGTTTTGTCAACGCTTATCCACTGGATAGTGATTTATCTGGTGGATAGCGTTATCCAGCCTTTGAACAACCGGAGCCAGAAGCCTAGTTCAACAGACAGTCTTTCATCACTGTGATATAATAATCTAGACAGACTTACACAACAAGTCATTACAGTACTACAACATGTGATTACTACGATGGAGTCTATATGTGGTAGTGGTTTAAATTTGGTTTGGTTTCAAATTTCTAACTAAAATGTGTTTAAGACTCAGATGGTAAGTTGTATTTGTGGTTTTGCCCTCTCTGTAAGTAAGACGATATTCATACATCTTGGTTGATTTAATTTCAAGAACATGAACAAAGTGATTTGGCATCAAACACAAACGTAAGCTTAGTAGTAGTTGTTGAATGTACTTAATTAACATTATTTTGCTTGTCTAATATATGTGAAATGTGAATTGCTCTAGAAATAGTGGTTTACTTTAACACGAATTCCTTAACAATTTTACAGAAGTATGTCAAACATTCTTTATTGCGGGCGAGCAAAAGCGAACCCGCAGACTAATCTTGACATTCGTGGGCACCGGCACGTTTTTAAAGGGTACAGCGCTAGAGCAGACTTGAAGCAAAATTTGGGCACATTCTTAGCATTCTTTTGTTCTTCCAGCTGGAATGAATGGTATGTGAGGAAACGGCCGAGCAAAGGCCCTGGTGTTGAGTTCAAGGTCGGTGGCATGGGTCGTGTGAATTTTCACGTGAATAGCCTAATTTTCCGAAATACATGTCACGTCCAGCGTTTGGTCGTACACTGAGCAACGACAAACCGTTCGTCAACACCAGGGAAAGGCTAAACCTGCAAACATATAAGATATAAGTGATTTGATCCACGAAATCAAACGCTTTAACTTTGAATTTTCGAAATCTTTTCAGTATTCCCTGAAAAAAAGTTTTTACTACGTAACTACTCGCTTGCGTGTATGTCACGCCGGGTGAATTTAATTACGTACTGGGGGACAACTGGAATTTTAGCAGAAGTTTACTGCTCTTTTTCTATCATCGACGCATCAGAAAAAAAATTGCTAAACCTCTCAGTACACAATTTAAGCTTTCTAAGGAACTTTGAATTTTCGAAATCCGTTCAGTATTAGCTGAGTTACAGTTTTTTCTTCTTGAACCACTCGCTCGCGTACATGTCGGCGAGGGAATTAAATTACGCAGACAATTGGAATTTCTATTATCGGTGCATCGGGTATACTGGCTTAATCTTTTAGTTCACAATCTAAGCTTTCTAAAGAACTTTGAATTTTAGAAATTCGTTCAGTATTGCTGGCGTGTATGTCACCAACTGAATGCACAACTGTAATTTCGCGAGAGTTAACTGCTCTTTTTCTATCGTTTTCTATTATGGGAGCCAAAATCTGGAATAGTATACCTGAAAATTTACGAAATTCTTCAAAATCTCTCTTTAAGGAAAAAGTTCATACAATTCTGTTGAAAATATTTGAAGTTCAGGATAGATATGCTGACCTAAACACGATAATCTCCGATTTTAAAAAAATATTAGCCCCCGCTTATCTAAATAGCTGCCTCGATTTTCTTATCTCAATTTCCCTCGTGACTGACCTTTTTTATTATAAATATGGTACTTTTTCACTTCAACTATTCGTAATAAATCTTAAGCCGTCCACACACCACCTGCCTCGATTAGCCTTGCTATTTGCAGGTGGTGTGATATTTGTATATTTAATGTAAGAAATAAAGATGTTGTTATCATCACCAACATGAACAAAAAAAGTAAGTTTACTTAACTCATCAAGAAGTAGCCAGTTAGTTTTTGACAGTAATTGTTTCATCATTTTTGACCCTGTGCTTGTACACATGTTCCTGTTATTTACTGCTCTAGAACAATTGTTACTGTTTTGACTTACGTAAGTAATTTCGTTTATTTTCAATAAAATTTTCATTCCATTTAAAGTGCGTCTTCTCTGCGTCCAAGCCATTTGGGCGTTCAGTTAAGTTTTGGTTCTTGCCTCCCTCCAAATTTTTCCAGCGATTTTCCTATCTCCCTGTAAACCTACATTTCCAAATTCCTATTCCATTGGCCACTTGAGGAAGAACTACTTTCAATTTCGACCTAGTTTCCTATGTTAACAGTGGTCCTAACATCATCATCAACAACAACAACAACAACAATAATAATACTGAACGATATCAATAATAACAACAGCAATAATAGTAATATTATTCACGACAACAACAACTGATTATAAATAAATCAACAGCAGGAACCCACAGCCCCGCGCTTCTCCCTCGCTTCTCCAACGCTATCCTCAATAATGTCTGTTCCATCTCGCAACAGACCACGCCCGCACTTCCTAACCATTGGTTACTGCTAGTTCTAGTATTTGTCGCCATAAGTTTCACAAATGGCAACAAATACTACAGTGAAGAATGGTTTGCCTGTGCATTGAGATCAGCAAGTTGATGGCAAAAATAAAGTGGAAGAGAGCATTTGGATTATTTAGGAATACACCACATTAAAGTTTAGGTATTAGATATTTAATGTGGAATTGTATTAAAGTATTTCAACAAAGCACTCATAGATATACCTCCATCTTAAACACCACAGAGCATTTACTAGCCTTATTCCAGGAAACAGGTATGATCTGTACCTAAAGTCGTCAACACTAGCATTCTCAACAAACATATTACAAAGTATGATTTTCACTGTTCTGTTTCTGGAACTATTTTGAGAGCCATGGTTTTCTGGTGACAACAGAGCACCAGTGTCCTCGTTGTCCTAGCACGCTAAATAATATTAAATACCTAGGATTCTTTGTCATTGAGAAGAGCCATAAATTCTTCTGCATATTCATTATAATACTGATAAGTTAATGGCACGGTAACTCCAGAGCAGATCCACAAGTGTGGACGATATGACGACCAGAACTGAATAGTGCCATCTTCATTAGTGAAAGTTACAGTAATGGTATCACAAATAATGATGTTACTTTCGCCAAAAACTGTAGAAGGGACCCAAGATCATTCCCATTTAGAATTTTTACAAAACTTTGAAATGCTCGAGTACTTTGCTCAGTTGCTGACAATAAACTAATGATCTTCTTGGAACTCAGTTAATTTGCATTATTTCTTCATGTTAAAATACGTGAGCTGTTCCACACTTATTATACAGGCCTATTAATTTCTCAATCTTACAAGTCGATTTCTCGATCATAGCGGTAGACGTTAGTTGAAGTGACGATGATCGTTTTCAGACGTGAATCTTTTTTGCAACCATAGCAATCGTCAGTCTTGATATTCAATCGCTTTTTGGACCATAGCGACCATTATTCTCAATCAGCAATCGATAATCTCGACCATACCGATCGACATTTTCAATCATTAAACGATGATCTCAGTCACAGCGATTGACATTTTCGATCACCAATTAATAAACTCAACCATAGCGATCGATTTCTTGATCACCAGTCGTGAACTCATACCCGCACTTTTGACTGATATGGCCTCCCATATTGCAGGCCCGTCCCTTAAAGGGAATTGGCTATTAGATTACTCCCTCTTTCCTTCGGCCTCATCAAATGTCATCTCAGAAATTGTGAGCTCATGATCTAATTGTTTTGTTCTCGAATATGTAAGTTAAGAAACTTTATAGCGAACACTTCTCGACCAAAAGTTTGCTCAACTTTGATCAGTATTTTTCTCTCCACAGAATCTCGATTCAACTCACAAAGAAACCTTGATATCCACATTTAGAAACGCCGCTCAAACGAGTGCAGCTTACAGAGAACTGATTGAATGCTGTCTGTCTGAGAGATAAACTCGGCAGAACATCGAAAAAATTCCGTGTTTTACCTTTCAAAGGTAAAACGTTAATCTAAAATTGGTGCCGAAGGGTAATAAGTCTTGAAATGTGATATTCTTTGCTTCCGGAAGAAGACGATCATGAGTTGACTGAGCAAAGAAAAGGCATTGCCAAGATCACTGGATCTAAGATAGATTTGATTTATGAAGCTTTCAATAGCGTGTGCAGTTGCTGTTAAGTTTCCAGCGAGAAACTGTGCTACGTCCTGTAACAAGACATTTTTCTTACTGTGTGACTTTACAGCTGCAAATTGGTCATGAGGATGTTGATGCTGTTTGTGAGGGTGGTTCACCCTTTAACAAATACGCTTGAAACATCTAGGTGTGGTTTTGAGTTTCATGCCGCAGTAAAAAAAGAAAAGCCAAACATCTCCTGCGGGATGTTTTCTGCACGTGAGTAAAAAATGAAACTTGTTATCAAGTTTCATTCTATCATCAATTTTAGTTAGAATGGAAAAGAGTATCTGGAATATTTTATTATAAGGTATAAATATTGCCAAAGATCTGTGATAGTGAATAAAGCTTGGGAAGAATTTTTACTACTTAACGTGCATAACTAAAAACAACTTAAACATCGTGTTGAATACTGGGTTATCCTCACATTGATAAAGCGGCTCGTGTTCCCACAGCATTTCTCGTTCTCCCAAACTTCCACTCGTGTTTGCATAACTCGATACAAACACGGTACATGTTTTCTATTTCTTAATTAAAATGACAAGTGTGTCACTGTTTCCTCGGCAGTATTGTCGAGTTTAATGCCTCTTTATGGAAAAACAAAAACTTTTAAAATGGTATCAAAACGATAGATTTCCCACCTCCAGTCTAATGCAAGTAATGAAAAACATTTCCAGGCGGAAAAGTGTGTCACAAGGTTTTCTGTTAGGGGGGGGGGGTCAGGTCAAAACCTTTAGGTAGTACTTGGTTACCTCCCAAACGAGTGGTTCCTATTCCTCAGTCTACGTCACCCCACACAATATCTATACGAAAGACTCAAAATAATCAAACTCGTTGCTATCAGTGACATCTTCAGGAAAGTCCTCTGCGACAACAGCATTTAACTCGCAAACGCTTGCGCATTCTCCAAGTTTGTAGTTAACTGACATGCATTGTTGGTGCCGTTGACATAACAATAAGCATTCCATATCACTGGATGCGGTCCCGTGATCAATCATGTGACCAGTCAGCTGTTTTCGTAGTAACTTCTTGAAATATCGTCCACTTAGCGCATCTGTTTTAAGAAAACGTTTCCACGTTATTGAGGAATTTAGGAAGTTACACGTCTTATTCGTTAATTGAATGTCAATATTTCCCCTTGTTTGTTTTAATTTTTCTAATCATGCACTATGACTCGCGTATCATTACAAGCACTATTCATCGCACCGGCGTTTGTCGCATTTGCAACTACGGTGAACTTTCTCTCCTTCCTCCCACCTCCACAAGCGTTGTGTTCAAATGTTGGTAGGGAGTTTAAGAAAACCACGACGGCAACGACACGAAACGACGCAAGGTTTAATGAGCAGAACAATGGTTGTGCATGTGCGTTATAATTCTTGGTACGTCCTCTGCAAAAAGACAACGTGAAGTAACCTGGAGGACGTGAACGACGACGAGTAGTTTTTTAAATTTATATTCGGAATTTTAACGCTCCGTTCCGTATTCAATTTCGAGATAGTGTTGACAGTGAGAACAAAACTAAATGACTTTAGAGTACCGCGAGATTGGTAGGTAAAATAAAAGTTAACGTTTTAGTCGACGATGTCCTCGCCACGGGGTCCTCGCCGTCGCCGTCGTGGTTTTTTAAACTCCCTGGTGTCTGCACCAACGTGAATGAAGCATTCCAGCGTTAGCTGGAGTTGAGAGAGGGTTACATGCAAAATTCTTTGGTTAAAGAAGCAGCCTCGCAAGTTTTTCAGGCGGGTTAGCTCCTAAAGAGCCCTAGTTTTACCGACGGGTTAAACTCTCACAATGATCTCACTGATGTAAAGTGTATATGAAATAATTCATATTTGAACTGCGGTTATAGATGCAAGTGAAGTATGATCCTCGCAGTAAATTTTCCAATTTAAGCAATTGGAAAGAAGCCTGAAAAAAATCAGGGCTTCAACGGGATTCGAACCCATGACCTCCGCGATACCAACTGAGCTATGAAGCCACATATTGGGAGCAAGGTCAACCTTGCTCCCCATATGTGGCTTCATAGCTCAGTTGGTAGAGCGTAGAGCATCGCACCGGTATCGCGGAGGTCATGGGTTCGAATCCCGTTGAAGCCCTGATTTTTTTCAGGCTTCTTTCCAATTGCTTAAATTGGAAAATTTACTGCGAGGATCATACTTCACTTGCAAAGATCTCACTGTTTGACGCTTGGCCGTGGGAGATCTGGGTTCAAGATTACTGACGGATCAGACCAAAGGAACCGAAAGCAAAAATGGTCCGGGTAGTTACCAAATATGGTAAGTTGTGCCTACACCAAGTAGTTGCCGAATTTAACTTCACCTTTTTCACAGATGTATGGTTGTTTTGTGGAGCAGGATTTGTCGTTCCATTGACCTCGAAATACACTGTAGTCTGTCATCTCGCCACAGTCCTCGTCGCCAGATATGCTTCCCTCCCCACTGATCCAGTTCTGATAAGTTAGCTTCTCTCCCGTCGACCAACGGAAACTCTGCAAACCATGATCTTTGACCAGGCCGATCCATAGAGTTTTATTGACCGCCATGCTTTGGTAAACAAAGCGCTGTTCTCCTTCAGAATTGATACTGAGCAGTTCTCCTTTATTTTCCTGACAGAATTTTGCTGCGTCAAACCACGACAGCTTCATGCTGTAAGCTCGATAGCAGGAGCCATTCAGGTACAACCAGTCGGCAGGACAAGTCAAACCTGTTTAACATTAAATTACGCAATAAAGGAGAAGTGAGGATTGACATACTTTTTCTTTATAGAAAAATGGGACATGGAGTTTTTTTCTCTTGGCTGCACTTGCCTTTTTTATCCCCTTCAGGATACACAACTCGTTGTTTCCGTTTTAGTTTTTGTGATTAATAATGGTAATAGGAGGAGTGAGTGGAGTCCAATTCGGTCTGCAAAAAGCGTCCGATTAATGAAATGGCCAGAAACTTCGCGCACCTTAGGTAGGACCAAACGCATGCGCAGGAGGGCACCCAAAATAGGCAAAGTATGATTACATACTGAATTGAACGACCTGATGTCCTGTGTTCCAAGTAATCATAACCATTACAGTTTCCCACAAAAGTGAAAGTTTAATCTAAAAATGAGTTTTTAATGGTCATTTTTAAATATAAAAGAAAAAATGGGGGAAAACTTGCAAAATGGCTGTTAAGTTTCTTTCAAAACGGTCTCCGGAAAGCAATCCTCCACAATTTCACAAAGTCAGTGTCTCGAATTAGTTGCTATAGTGATTGTAATCAATGTTGTGATTGGTGGATTTAGTGGAGGTGACTTAAATTGGCTCATGTAACTGTCATATTGCAGCCAGCTGTCCGATTACAACTTTGCAGATTAATTACAGCAAAACAAAACAGTTTAGGCACCAATCACATTTGAGGAAGATTAGCCTAAAAAGCAAGAAGCGCAAAGAGCGTGGACTCCAGGGTAACCGTTCACATTCTAGCACAGAATTATATAATTTGAACATTAGGTCACGACTACAAACAGGAGCCTATCATTAGGAGCCTGCAACTACCCCATATTCCTGTCACGGCGTTTTCACAGACCAATCTATTTTTAGTTTGAATTTATTTCGAATTCAGATTCCCACAGGAACCTCAGAGACCAATTGCAATCACAAGCACGGACTAATGTTGACATGTCGACATGATGTCGACAAGTCAACGCGAGGCCGCATATAGTCTTATCCTTACTGAAGCGTGCTCATGTAGACTGGAACTGGCCTATTTCGCGGGAAAAATATCTAAAAATGCCGTTGCATTGGCTTATTATGGGAGTTGCAAGCTCCTAGTAATGTGCTCCTGCTACAAACTATTTTAACTGCTATTTTGAAGTAGTCTGACGCCAAAGTCTGAATTATTACATCAGAAGAGGCATTGCTTGAAAAATAGAGAAGAAGAGAAAAAACAAAATTTCAGACCGGTAAAGATTATTTCCAGTGTACTGTGCTGTCTCAGCACCCCGATGTTTGAAAGTGTCACTCAGACTGGAAATCCTCTTAAACGTGGGTGGGTACACAATGCAAAAATATTTTCTACACAAAGGAAGCCGATCTCACTCAGTGGCTATTCAATAGTGCATCTGATGCTCCTCGCTTATCTCGATAAAAAGTAATGTCCGTTTTGATAAAGGTGACCACCTGATTTCACCAAAGAAATTCATTAGCACAGTCGGCATTCAGTTTTGCCATACGTTTCATTTAAAGCAATTGGCTTTCTTTACTTCTTGGTATTTTTTTTTTTGCGAAAGGCATTATTTCTCAAAAAAAAAAAATTCACACCTCGCATCCTTACATGTATGTCCTTGTTAATTTTTTTTGACAAGTGCGTACTTGGTAGTTAATTAGACTTGATATCCATTCAGGAGAACAGTCTGCGTAAAAATTCTTCACTTGCAGAAAATTTGTTATATACATGAAATGAATTAAAAAGGAGGCCAAAATTTGACGTCTTTTTAATTATAAACGACCGGAGCTGACGGTTTAGCTGAAACGACAGCATGCACGAAAATAAAATTTTTAAATTTTCGACTTGATTTAACTGGGCTTATTATTTTTAGGCCTTTCTAAATTGATTTTCAACTTCATCTCTGACTTCGATGTTGTGGCAATTTAGTTCCTTTTAGCAAAGAAAGAAGGCCTAACTTGTTTAGGGAATTGTATTTTTATCTCAACTGAGAGCTGATAAAAGCTTTCGTTCTAAAGTGCTTTTGTAATGCCTTATTTCAGTAGTCTCGCTAGATGTTAGAAGCAAACAAGCGAGACTGTATATACTAATATTTGTGAGGGGAAATTTATTTATATCTGAACGAAATTTTGGTCCTGCCTATTCGTTTGAAAAGCAAATAAGCAAGACATATATTGCATTCGGCACAGAAAGTTATATTGTAAATATGATAATGTAGGAAGACGTTCTCGTGTATTTTTCACTGTGGGGAGTGTCGCAAGCCTGTGTTTTTTTGGTAACAGGGGAGCCATGGAAAACTGAATAGAAAGACCATTAATTATTCTCACCTTCTGATAAAACTTCAGCCAATGCCGGTGAAAGCAAATAAAACTGCTCAAGAGGAACAGATTAAACAAAGAACTTAGATTATAATTTGCCAAACGCGGGTTTAAAAGTTTTGCAATGAACATTCAACACTTACCGTACAAAGAAATAAAAGTAGCATTCTCGGGTCTTTGATAGAAAGATTCTGCTTGCTAAATTGTCATCTGGTAATTCTTAACAATACTTCCGGTTTATTTGAAGATCCAGCTGCTGCTTCTGCTGTAAATAGTGATTTACAATAAAGTAATAAACATTGGGATTTCTTAGTATGTAAACGAAGCTTGACAGTGTCTGGATTAATGTGTGACAAATTGCCAGCTAGCATGTCAAATAGTCTTTGTTAAAAGCGAAAATTGATATGACAACCGTTTCCACCGTGGCCACTGTGTGATCAGTGATTCTAGCTTTGATTTGTGCTAGTGTCGTTC
Source organism: Catalaphyllia jardinei (assembly GCA_022496165.2). Taxonomy (NCBI): domain Eukaryota; kingdom Metazoa; phylum Cnidaria; class Anthozoa; order Scleractinia; family Caryophylliidae; genus Catalaphyllia; species Catalaphyllia jardinei. The sequence continues at coordinate 24,969,398 of CM042747.1, forward strand.
CCAGGGCCTTCGCATCTTCTGAGAACTAGATTTGAATTTATCGTCGGAAGAGACAAGTGAGGACCCGCTGTGTCACAAGTGAGGTCACAAAACTTGCGCCTGCGCATAGCGCACAGCATGCTTGATGCAAAGTGAAGACGATAATAAAAGGCATGTGACAAACAAAGGCAATTCATCATATAAAGCTTGCTTACTTATTAATTCGAAAGAGATCAGTCCTTGTCTTTTGTTTTTGCCTGAATAATTTTATACGCCGAGTCTTTGATAGTACAACGCAAAAAAACAAATTCGTTTGAATTGTCGATTGTTGCCCCCGCAGGGTTTTGGTCCAGAGGTCAAAACCCGAGGAGGCACCCTAGGGTCCCCCGCGTGTATACGTACAAGGAAGACAAGGAATTTGAAGAAAGTAAGAAATGTGTTGGTAGCAGGGGAAGTTTTCTCGATTTGATGAAACTAGGCGCGCACGGTGGTCTCGGGTAATGGTGTCAGTTGTAATTAGGTCGGGTTTCGCCATCTTCGAGAGGCATTTCAAGGTCAAAAATACACTCCAATTTACATGGCCTACGTTACGATTTTAGCGTGATGAAATAAATTCGCTTCGAAATGACCGAGGTTCTGATCTAAAACAAATTGAAAACGCTTTCAAAGATCCTGAAGAGAAAAACAGCTCAGAGGATATCGTAGGAAATTCTGAAGTGTACTAGAAATTCGAGGCCAGTGTGGTTTAGTTGCAACTAACATGATAGCTAAATACCCTTCCGATCGTCAGTTTTACGTTTGTCATCTCGTTTATTTGGATCGCTTATTTTTACTGAGTAACCTTACGTGGCGTAGAGCCCATGTGACGGCTGGGTGACTGGCCGGGATCCAAATGTAAATGTGAATGTTTTGTGGCGTTTTCGCTTGACTCTAATTTGCATATATGGCGACTGCAACGCAATACTTCTGTTTACATCTCGGAAAGAATCTCGTCTTCTGTTCTGCTTTCGGGATACGTTTGCTCGTATATCAATACAAATGATTTGTTTCAGTATCAAACTAGAAACAGAGTGGTTTGATCCTTTTTTTTCCAGAATGTTTTTCGTGAGAGTATCATGTAAAGAATATCATGTGATAACGGATGAGAACAGAATGTGTTGGTCAATTTAGTTAACTTAGTTGATTCTTTGGATCATATTTATGATAAGATGCCTAAGTTACTTGAACAGTATGTGTGATATAGCTAACAAAAAATATATAATTTTAAAAATAGAACTGTAACCAGGATAAGACATATTTAAATTATAAAAACGTTCTCTGGCTAAAAAAGGTTAAAAACAA
>CM042747.1:24978182-24991233 GCA_022496165.2 Catalaphyllia jardinei
ACTTAACAAAGTTTAATACGGGGAGGCTCCGCCCCGAGGTCCAACCCCTTACCCCTTTATATACCATTTTGGCAGAAAAGGTACCCCTTTTATATACCTTTTATTGAAAAAAGGTACCCCTTTCAGATACCTACTTAAGGAAGTTTTGTTCTCATTTTCATGTAGTGCTTAATAAATACACTGACAAAGCCATAAGGGGCGTCTATTCGAAATATTATAATTAAAGACCCTTGTAAATACCTAAATGACCGATTTCCCTACCCTTTTATATACCTCATCTTGTGAAATCCCTACCCTTTTATATACCTGAAGCATGAAAAAGGTACCCCTTTCGGGCGGAGCCTCCCCGTATAGGCCATCGTAGGGAGTACCCCCCGGGTATAAAGCCCGTTTACAGTTGTCGTTAGCGAGAATGTATTTTGTCAAGGTATGGTTGTTCTATTAAAACAGTTTGTATTTTACTTTCTAGAATGCTTCATGTTTATTAGAACGAAGTACGTGTTGCAGTTTTCGAGACGTGATGAACTCCAAAACACTGGCTTCGATCCGGCGATTGTCGATTGAAAATCGTAGAATTGTTTGTACCTTTATTTTTGAAGCTTCGGGAAGCAAGGCGGAAGGAATCATTTCATAAAATCACCGATTTCACATTGTTGCATGTTTTAAATCGTAACTCCAAATCACCGATGTAATTTTTTCTCAATGCTTAGCGTAAAATTCGTCGGACAAGCAAACAGGATGTGCTCAGCCCTAAGCGGTCTGGAGATAATATTACGTGGCCGGCATATTTTCGGCACTATTGCACAGAATTTTTGTCGAACTTCCAAACCTTCGAAAAACTCTATGAGTCTAACAACTTTGTTATCGTGTAATTTTAAAGGATTAGTCTTCCACTTTTGTCTGAATCAAAAGAGAAATTAGTGCTGGTTGGCGGCGTAAAGTTGCGACTTACTGTATTTACGTATCAGCAAGCTTGTATATCGGTCGCACGACTTTGCCGGATATGTTATAAATACTGAGGGATAGGAAGATATAGATTGTCGTTAGTATCTCTACAAATTGCTGGTTGGCTTTCAGCAGAAAATTTCGAAAATAGCGTTTGAAAGTCCGCGGAACAAATTCCACTAAGAGTTCATCAGTGGTTTTCACAGAGTTAGTTCGCTTGTTCGATTATTCGACAAAATCAGCCATCGTTTCCGTTTTTATTGTACTACTGACCGATCATCGCCATTAAATTGTATAGTACATCTCTCTATAAATCTGGGATATTGCTTCAACAGCCGATAGCACCTCTGGAAGGCGTTTGTGCGCACTTTTCTTATATGTTTTGCATCATCCTCAAGGAAATAAGAGGACGGAAGATATTCGATCTTCCTGGGCAGACGTCACAACAGCTGCTGGACAGACTCGGTCGTGCGACAAAAATGGCGGTGTTTTCGGGATTTCGTCGGGGCACAGAAAATCGAGGATTTATCCGAATCAAACAAATTTTTCGCAGAAGTATTTCAAATAACAAGTACATTCGTTTTAGCGAACAGAGGGACAATTAATAAGGCAATAAAATTCTATTATCAATAATCAGAATTTGTGTATCGATATGTGCGTTGCTAGGTAACCGTTACAGTTAAGGTAGCTTACGACATCATCAAACTACTGTTGTGCGTCTCCACGTTGAGACTTGTTTTCCACGCGCTACGTATTTCTGTGTTGAATGGGCCTGTAATCTATTGCCGGGAAATCTACGTTTTATTGTCCTCTTTATGGCCTCTCTTATCTCTGAGACGCGCCAGTAATAAAACAAAGGATTAAGCGAGGAATTAATGAATGTAATTGAGCCAGTAAATTCTAGAACAATCTGTTTGGTAAGACTGTGTCCTGTTACTTGAATGACAGCGGCTGTGCAAAAGTATGGAAAAGTGCAAAGGAAAATCAAGATGCAAATATAAAACGTGTTCACTGCTGATCGTTTCCACCGCGAGAAAAACAAATGGGACGTAACCTTTGAGTGGCGTGCTGCACCCCAACGATTTTGTGCCATGATTTGTGTTCGGTGACGCCTTACAATCTGATAAATTTTAAAGTACATCACTGTTAAGACAATTATGCAGGCAGTGGTTAGAGAAAGTCCTGAATAATAAAACGCTTGGCGGTTGTACATCCACATTAAAGCCCATACAAACGACAACAACCAAGCGACAGCGATGACGACTATAACTTTCCTGATAGTGACTATAGAATGATATCTCATGTGCAAACGGAATACCAGGTACCTCTCTATGCTGATAACTGTTGCCGTCGAGAAAGACGCCCCTGACAACACGCTGGAAAGAACATCGAATGCGTTACTGAGAGCGAGTGGGTTGTTTTCCCTGGACACAACGGTAACCAGCCTTGTAGCGAGGTATAGCGGTTGAGTCAGCAGACCAACAAAGAAGTCGGTCAAGGCAAGGCCAAACAGTAGACTATTTGAAGGGGTATGCAACGATGATGTTTTCCAGATCACTAGTAGAATCACTCCGTTCCCAGCAGCCGCTATTAATGAAAATATTGCGTTTAGAACACAGTTTACAAGTAAAGAAGTTCTTAGTTTTATAAACTCTTCATCTGTGATAGCTGAATTGTGATCGATTCGGTCATCATGGCCTAAATAGCCTAAGTCTTCCATGATAGACAGGCGACGCTCGAAACAGAAACAGGAATTTGAAGACTGCTCTAATATTCTTCCTTTTGTAAGGTTTGCAATCATCAGTGATCTTCCGGACAAGAATAATTAACTCAGTACGGCCAAATTAAACCCTGGAAGGCATGAAACCACACACGAAATAAGACATCGAGCATTGAAAATCGCTTGTGGGTCTCGATGCCTGAGGAAAGGATCTGAAGGATATTGACTTGTTTTATGGTGTCTTTATTTAAGCGTTCTTGGTCCATACTTTATATTTCCAACGACCTTTCAAAAGTGAGTTAAATTTTTCTTTTTATGTGAAAAAGCCTATTTCTGCAATAAATTTGGTGATTGAATTAAATAAAATAAATGAGCTATAGGGTGTCAAAATAACAGGAGTTTTTACATTTTAGAGGTTGCCGATAATAAAGTGAAATAAATCAGATTAACAGGTTCTTTATTTGTTTTTGATGTAAACTAATATTTTAATGTGTTGACAATAGCTATCTTAATCTTACTTATAGAATTCAACTTTCGTGCTCATGCGAAAGGTGCAATTTGGCTGGCTGAATTACGTATTACATTCCGTGTTGCCATTAGTGATGTCTACAAAATGGGGACTTTTTCTCTCTTTTTTCTCAGAATTTTCAGAAGAAAATTTACAAATATACACTAAATTATTCGATACCCAATAAGACTAAAAAAATAGGGAGGGCTCTGGTTGAGCGACTTTAAAAGCTCTAAAAAAACTGAATTTGATAAACAAATGATATTGATTTACTCCGCTTACGATTTCGGCGTGAAGATTAATGTTACTCATAATATTGAGAAATCAGAACACTCACCATGAAATGTACTGAGATTATTCTAGTGCAACAACTATATTATACGCTCTCTATTTCTGTACGCTTCTTGATGAATGGGCCTTCTGTGTCGGTAACAACTATATCCCTTCGTCGAAATCTCGAGTTCATAGTCTAAATGGTATGTAAGTTAATATTACTAATATAACGAATCTGCCATCACATTCAGTAATCATCGATAAAGCGGCAGGAAATAAATTTATGAAACGAAAATTAAAATGGAGAACATTGTTCTCAGGATGAAAACAGAACTCCGACACTCTTAACTTTGCAAATACTTTATACTTTTATCATGTTCAGGTAATGTTCTATGTTTATTCTTGCAACTGTGGAGGTGTCAAGAGTCGTTTTACAATAGGCATATATCAAGTGTATTGAATTTGAGGTTTTGCCGAGGCTGACAAACTCTATCATAATCAGTTGAGTGCAGATGACGCTGCTGCCATAAATTATCATGGAATATATTATAAGTCATTATTCTCACAGTTTGATTGGTGTTTACTTATGATCTATTGGAGAATAGACACATAGTTGACGTCATTAGCATTCTTTTTTGTTTCATTATTGTACAAAACAAGTAGACTTCATTTTGCCCAGCGTATGTTCAGTAAATGATGACACTCACGGCTACCGCCTCGTGTACCACTTTTTTCTTCTTGCCACATTCTGACGTCACCTGTGATATGTCACTGAGCAGACGGACGGCAACATCTATTTTTCAGTCAGATAATTAAAACTGACTGAGATCAATATAACTTTCGATAAGACTACTAACATCAGAAATTTGCCACAAGTTACTTCTCTGATTTCTATTTTTAATTGGAGCAAACGGGCTAGCAACACTCTCCAGTACAAGCTCTTCATGGCTTTCGATCATTAACGTGTCTACGATATCAAGTCACTGGCCTGAATGGCTACGACATCATGGTCTCTTGCCGGATCAAGTCGCGATAAATACCCAATCGTACCTTTTTTTGGAATGCTTGAGCGGCATGCAGGCTCGTTTGCTATCGCCACGAGTATTTTAGCTCGACGACTGGTGTACGTCTCGTTTAAATACAAACATTGGCCCGACCATACTCACCTGATATGCCGTCGAAGCGTACCAAAAATACACATGTATAATCAACGCAAATTACTTAATGGACGTTTGCCTCTTGATCTGCGGATAAGCGTATCTTCACTGTAATCATAATGGAAAAATTTAAAAGCAATATCTGACTTGTTTTTTGGGAATATAAGTAAAGATCTTCCGACAGTTATTTTGTGTGACGTTCAATGGATATACAGGTGTTCCTTTATTTCCGTGTCAGTGTTCTCTTTAGAGAAAATTGCTCTCTTACGTTCAAAATGTCGCCCTATTTACTTCACTATTTACCATACGAAATACCCTATAAATTTATGGTTTATCAATATCGTTTTCTCTGGGTGATTGTCTGTTTAAAACGATTCAATGTTGTATGTGGGAACAAGTCATACCATTTAGTGCTATATATATTTGTGTGTGTGTGTGTACCGATCGACCTTAACTTGGCTAGGTCTGACTACCTGCCCATTTTAACTCACTAGTTATTTCCCTAAGGTAGCGGTCTTGCCCCTACATCTATTAATATCTAACTTCGTAAAATATTTTTGTGAGACTAAGGGGGGAAATAAAAGCTTGTTCTTGTACCCCCCAAAATTAGCAGCACTTTTCTTTGCCGACATGAATTAAATTCTAGATCTTTTTTCAGCCACTATCAATGTTCTTTTATCTCTTGTCAAACTATACAATGGAACTTTCCCCGGAAGGAACTTACAGCTAATGAACATTATTTATATTATCAAAGTTTTCCTATGGCATTAAATAATTAAACTGACTGACTAACTAAATAAATAAGTTTAGACTTTGTTTTAATTCCATTCAAACCAATGCTAAGACTTTTTATTTTGTCGCGTCTTCAAACTTCATATTATGTTACGGCTATCAGATTTTTGATTTGAAAACCCATATACTGATGTTGAGAAATTTAATGATAATAAAAAAAACACACACTCAGCTCCTACACCACATAAGAACTTTTAACAGGGCAACGGTGTCCTCTCCTCTTGATATCACTGGAAAATTTGGACCATTTACAGACTTTAGGAAATGTCTGTAAATCCTGAATTTACAGACTTGGTACTTTTCCTCATTAAAAACAAAATGTCTGTAAATTTATTTTACAAACATTTTGTTTAGTTTTTAGTTCTGTTCATTTCAAAATGTTTGTAAAATGTTTGTAAATTACAGCCGCTAGAATAAGAGGATAGGACTACTAATTTACAGACCTGACTCGAAAAGACAGTTTGTCTTTATTAAGGTAAAATGTAATTCGGGTCAAACCACTGCATCTTCTCGGAGCTTACTTAATTTCTGTTTTCGTAGCATTAAGCAACTAGGAATCTTTTTACGCCGGTACTCACTTTTTCATCAGGTTGGAAGAAGAAGTTTGTCTTACTAAGAGGCAGATCACACCGGCCAGGGTGAAGCAAGAAACGATCCGCTCGATGCAGATACTCGGTGCTCTGAACAATACGCCACAGTACCTCACAGTTACAGTTACATTCATGTTTGCTAATTACGCGTCGGTAATTGCTATCCCAGCACTTCTCGGGTACATGTATTAGTGCTGCAGGGTAATAGTGTCGTCCCCACACTGTGCGGTTTTTTTCATTTTTTCGATTCCCTTTAACATATAGGTTCAGGGTAGCCTAAAAGCGTAGCTGCTGGGCCAGGTTCCTCAAAGCCCGATTAAGCTGACCCAGGAAAAGGTAGAATTTTAATTTGACCTCCTGAGTTTTAACGGTCACCGTATACACAAACTTAAGCAGCAACAAAAAAAATTGTATAAATTTGATTAACTTTTGAAGTGGTACTATGATCAAATTTTTACCTCTTGTTTTTTTAGTGTATCACTTAAAATTCCATGAAAGGATAAAAATGCCGTTTACCGTTTGCAAATATCTGCATTAGTTCCGGAGATATTTAAGTTTGAAAAATGGGTAAAATATGCAAACGAGATGACTGATGACGTCATACAATCTACCAAATTATATTGTGTAAATCGTAAAAACTCTTATTCTTCGGCCATTTCAGCTTTAACAGAAATAATATACATACTGCAGTTACAAACATGACAAAACAACGCATGTTGTAAAAAGCTTTGATTAATTACTTAACATTTCGTATGCCTCATCAACATACATCCTCAGAAGTGACGGTTGGATAATACAACAAGATATTTAAATGCTAAAGAGAAAGACTGGAAACTAATTAAGACGATTGTGAAAAAAAACTGATAATATACAGACCTATTTAAGTCTGCTGGACAATGTATAAAAAGGCTAGTAAAGTAAAAGTATTATTATTAAAAGTTTCTCGCTGCCCACATTTTCCTTTAAAGAAGGTTTTAAATCCTTAATAAATAACGATTCTTTAATTCTGCAATGCACATCAGAACGACCGGTTGCTAAAATTTCAAAATGGTCCCATTTGATATTGTGTCCTGTTGAGGTAATGTGATCCGCTATGGCAGATGCTTGACCATTCTTAGTGAGTGCTTTGAAATGTTCAGTTCTTCTGTCGTGTAAACGACGCTTCGTTTTACCTATATAAAAGTCCTCACAGTCCCAGCAGCTAGCCTTGTATACAACCTTAGACTTGAGAGACCGATTAAGCCTGTCCTTGTAGGGAAAAAAGAGTTAATGCGGTGCGAGTTACGAAAAATAATTTTTAAGTTAATACAACCATAGAACCTGTAGATACAAGATTTAAGTTGGGTACCGTGGTGATAGGATCTTTAGGTTTGTTGAGGTTTCTTGTCACAACATCGTTCATGTTGTAAGTAATAGCACCACGGGGGTAGCCGTTGCGTGACAAAAGATTCTTAAGATCATTAAGGGCAGATTGCAGTAAAGAGGTCGAGGAACAGATGCGGAGACAGCGAGTGAGTGAGTATTCGAATGAGGTTGATCTTGTGCTTTCGAGGTGTGAATGAGTCCCATTTAGTGTAAAGACCAGTGAAAGTTTTCTTGCGGTAGATGGATTTGGAAAAGGAGTTGTTCTGATGGCGTTTGACTGAAACATCAAGGAAAGGAATTTCGTAGTTGTTTTCAAATTCAACGGTAAATTGAATGTTTTTATGTCGGCTGTTTAGATAATGAAATTTTATATATTGTCCAGCAGACTTAAATGGGTCTGTTTATTATAATTTTTTTTTCACAATTGTCTTAATTAGTTTCTAGTCTTTCTCTTTAGCATTTAAATATCTTGTTGTATTATCCAACCGTCACTTCTGAGGATGTATGTTGAGGCATACGAAACGGTAAGTAATTAATCAAAGCTTTTTACAACATGCGTTGTTTTGTCATGTTTGTAACGGCAGTATGTATATTATTTCTGTTATATTGAGTATATAAATAGAGTTATCTTGGCCAATTTGCAGTGCAAAACATTGAAACTTGGCAGGCTAACAGATCTACAGGAGACACCTACGACTGTAAAAAATTCCGTTCCCATGGCAACTCGCTCTTTTCCAGGCCCCACCCACTTGATTTCAATATGTTGGTGATTTTCAGCTTGAGGCCACAAAGTCGAGCTAACATATCTATTGGCTTGCTGGATCATGCATATGAAGTGCTGTTAGCAAACATCAAAATGGAATGGCAAAGGTGGCCAGAAAAGCTTTCAATATGGGGGAGGTCTGGAACCCAGTATGTTGCCATGGTAACAGAACTGTTAAGCTCATATTGTGGAGCACATTTAGTTGAATCTTGCTGCAAAGAATCAAACATTTCTGATACAAACTGGCTGAGATCTCTTTTTATTACACTGGAACAAAATCTGGTTGAGTATATGACGTCATCACTTGGCTAATTTGCATATTCTAAAAACTAGAATATCTCTGGAACGAAAAGAGATCTTTGAAAAAAGTAAACAGCATTTTACTTCTCATGCAGTCTACTTGTTTATGTTTCAAAAATGGCTTAAATAGCAAAGGTGCGAGTTTCGTCATAGTACCACTTTAAGGGCCCATTAAAGTATCTTTTGATGCCGTTGCTAGGGAGAAATCAGTTAGCTATAACTCTGCACATGTATGCTTCAATTGGACCAAATTTGGACAATACTCATAAGGGGCAAATATAGTCCAGTTCATGACGTCATCGTACCACGCCTAATGTCACGTGACCAGAAAAAGAAAAATGCATTTTACCTGAATGGCTTAAACCTTTTTTTCCGTATTTTCTGTACAATAACAATTCAAAAGCCGTTTCGAAGAACTTTAAGCATGCATTTTGGCTTATGATGAAAAATAAAGAAATGGGAATGAAAAATGTGCTTCTTTGACCACTCTTTTGTCCGTATTTTTTTTGTTTTCCATTTTGTCGCAAAACCCATGCTTGAATTCCGGAAGTAATGACGGAATTTTCAGCGGCCTGGTACCTAAGCATTGTTCTAAGGCAACTTACATTCGTACGCAAAGTACGCAATATAATTTTGCCAGTCTTTGTATCGTGAAAACTAGCGCCGGAGCTGTAGTGGCCGCGAGTCAGATAAAAGCCGTCAAACTGGATTTTTTCTCCACGTCGAACTGCTTCAGTTCTTGCTTTTTGCACGCTCCAGTCGGCGATCCTTTTTACGAACAGTGCAATCCATTCAACAATATGGATCCACTGAGTGAAACTGACGCCGGAGTGATCCAGACCGAGAGTCCTCAGAATTTTGTGGTAATCTTTGAAATATTGCCCACTGGCAAGGAATGAAAGAGCAACGAAATTACGTCCTGCAGGTGTTGGGCGAGTTGTGGCTTTAACGGCAGGAATGCTACTCATCAAGTTGACTTTTTTCCCACATCGACTACACTCGAACTTGATTCAACTGTGTTTTTTTTCACCGAACAAAGTTCGAATTCAGTTTCTCTTTCACAGTCACAGTGTTGTAGATTACTTAAAGTACTGTTAAGTAAGTTCTCAGACCAGGTTGATGTTGTATTAGGAGAAGCTGTCTATCACCAGTTTCGAGCTCACCATTATTAGTAAAGTTTTCTATCGAGTGATTAGCATTTTTGATGTAAGAATGAAATTCTTGAAATAGAGCTGCTTTCAAAAATAATTTACAAGCCTCCTTGCTCGCCTTCTGCTGACCTCTGCTGCTCCATGTTGTCTTTGGTGAGTGGTTGCAATTAAGTGGCCTCGAGGCTTCGTTTATTTGTATTATATCTAAACAGTGCAGTTTCTCAGATTCGGAAGGACAGTTAACGGACACAGGTTCACGAAGTCGCACATTTCTATAGCAAAAGACCTCAGGGAGTTTCGGAGCGGTCAAAAAGGCTGCAGGTGGTTATAGCGTAATACTAATTTTAGTTTGTGTCTCCGCATCTTTGATATTTAGATTCCTAACCTGACACTGAAAATCGTGTGCTGTCGCCTGGCGAAATTTCCCCATCAACATGACAGTGTAACATGTAGTCTGCGTCCGTACGTGGATGACATTTTCCGGCAAGCAAAACACTCAAGTATAAAAAATAAAGGCACCACACACATGTTGTAACCGTAAAGAAGAACATTAATCAATAAAAATGTAAGCAAAAAGTGTTTTTTGTGTTTGTTGCAGCAAAGTGAAAAAGTTAAACAGCGACTTAAATTGGCGACGGGCCGGCGCCAAAAAAAGCACGCGAAAAAGTTTTGACTGACCGGAAGTGAAATTGCACCTGGGTAGCAACGTTGTAGCTTAGCAACGAGATGCTTTAATTGGCCCTTAAACCTGGGTTGGCGTTAACCGGCTTCCGAACAATCCTGCCCTGACATGAGTCCGCGATCCAATCAAAAACCAGCACTTGGTCAGCTCTCAACTTCAAAAGCTGGATCAGAGCTAAATCTGAGCCCACGATATGGTCACGTGATACTGGTCAGCGGGCCTCTTGATATGACAGCTGTCAATTAAACATAATATGGATTTCTAATATCAAAGATATATGCTGTAATTCAAGACTGCATGAATTGGTATTAGCTGGATGGCTGCCATGTTGCGAAACGTCGTCGTCGTCATCGTTGGCGCACGCGTACATGTGGTTCTACATGTGGCATACATGTGGTTCTGTTTCTATAATTATGGAGCTCCGCTTGGCGGCCCTTTAGGCCGCCGGAGCTCCGCTACGATCCTTTATAGAGCAGTGAACATCAAAAGAGGTAGCTTTTTATGATGGTTGAATTGCTGGCTTGTTAACCATTCCTTTGCGTGCAATTAGTATATGTAATCGCATGGGGCCGAGAGCAATTAAGGATTAATTTCACGAGTATTTTCAAAGTTTTCAATTTGGAATTTGCAATTTGGAAAACTGAAAATACAAGTGAAATTAATCATTAACTGCCCGAGAGCACTTGCGATTACTTGTTTACTACAGAAACAGGTAGACCGCGAATTCAAAGACAAGCGTGGCGGTTGACTTCGGCGGCAAACGTGTACGATTTTGGTCACGTGGCTTTGTTTGTCAGACGAAAAAGGTGAACGCATGTGGTCACATTCCAGTGCGTGATTTAACAATGGCGTATTCTGACCCTATTCTGTAAACAGCAAAGGGCGAACTCTAATTCGCAGGAAATCCATACATCAACGCTTTAGAGGAAGCATTTTAGACTCCATCATTGCGGAATGTAAAAGAGAACTTTCAGTTGAAGTATTTGGGGCTTCCAGGAAAATGGTTGACTCCAAAACTCCGAAGAGCGAACAACAAGCTGTACCGGCGAAGTCAGCAAGGAGAACGGTATGTGAGCATGTGCGTTCAACTTTTCGATTTGACAAAGAAAGCCACGTGACCGAAATCGTTAACGTTTGGCGCCACAATCAACTGTCACTCTTGTCTTTGAATTCGCGGTCTACCTGTTTCGGTGGTATCACATAAACTTAGGCTCGATTTCCGCCGCTCTCTCGTGTCTCCTCCTTATTTTTGCTCTCGCCTCATTTTTCGCGCAGGCAAAACTCCGAAAACCCCGTTTCTTCGCTCTTTGCTCCACGGAAACGCTTGCTACGCAGGCTACCTACATCACTACATAAGCCACAGTGCACTTCATTTTATTAGTGCGTAATTTACAATTTCAATGATTTAATTCACTGGAAAGACAAGCCTCTTAAAAGCTGGGAACGCCCATTTCCCTTTCGTAAACAAGCGATGCCATAATTGGTAACCAAGCCTTTCAAAATGGGCAATGCCATATCTGCTTTAGTTCAGGCCTTGGCAAGATAGAAACTGTTCGTATAATTAATTTGTTGATGGAGTAAAATGCTCTTACTAAGTGCTTAATTGTTCATATTCACACTAGTTTGCTTGCAGTTAGCTTTTATTTGTAGCTTGGGACACCTCTATTAGTATTTAAATGGGCAGTGTCACCCTATTTGGCAACCTTATAAAAAGCTAGAATTCCAAAAATAATGGTCTAGTTTTGTTAGACTATTTGAAGATACTGAAACTGTTTCCTGTCGCCTGTCGCTACGGATGTCAAAGATGGAAATGGATTGAAACTTGAAAAAATTGGCCAAGTTTTTCAAGATTCGATGCTGTCTTAAAAAATCCTCAAGAAATTTATTATAGTTAGCCCTATCTGATAAAATTCATTTGATATCATCGAAGAGGCTTTGCAGAAGCATTTTGTTTATGAGGAAAGCTTCAAAGTAATGATTTTAGTACAGAATTGACCTAAAACTGCAAAATCCCCGTGACACTGCCCCTTTAAGAAAGTCAAATTGTATAATTAAATTTTGTGGAAATTTGGTGGATGAACCTGGTAGTGCAGTGGTATAAGAGGGATGTTAGGAAACAGAGGCTCCAGGTTCGATGCTAGGTGGCACTTACATATCTTCTTTTCTCTTTAATTTAGTGGAGAAAAATGTGTTGAGAGTTAAAATTTTTTTCTAAGTGTTGAGAAAATGGCATTGCTTGTTCATGAAAGGGAAAATTGCAACAGTACCTACAAGGAATATTGTGTGAAATGTTTCTCTGAATAAGGCAGGGGAAAGAACTATCCTTAAAGTTTCTCTGCTTTCAAACACAATAGTCCTAATTGTGTTGCATAAGGGAATGATAATTTTAATTGTTATATCAAAGGGATGCTTGAAATTAGTTATTAAAACACCTCAAAAGCTTTCCCTCACTTTATATCTTCTTCAATGCCATTTTCGATGTAACTTTCCGATCTTGCAAATGTCCATAAAACAGAGAAAGATTCAGAGTGGAAAGAGAAATTTCTTCAGTAAAATCACATTGATTTTCAAGGACAACAACAACAACTTTATTCACCCTTATTCTTGAAGAAAATTAAATAGGCATAAAATAAAAATAAAAACTAAAAGGGTACTGGCTTCCTAAAATAACTAGAAAGTTAACAAGGCTAGGAAGCCAATAAAATTGATTTTTATCAATTATTACAGATTGATACCCGAATCAGTAATTTAAAAAGATTTCTCAAACTCATTAATTATTCATGCAGCTCTTACCCAACCAGAGCC
>CM042747.1:24991333-25001759 GCA_022496165.2 Catalaphyllia jardinei
AATATTTAATTTTGGAATATGATTACGTCACATGAAAACCGAGAATTGTTTGTTGAAGGTGATTATGTCATCGTGAATATTCACCGATATTTAAAGACAAAAAGGTTGCTATAAAAACGGTTTTACATCTTGCAATACCATTTGATTCAATCATAGTTTATAGAAGAGACTAGTTATGGATCCCGACAAACATCAAAGGAGCAAACAAAGATGCCAAGATTTAGGTTGGAAGGTCCACGACCCTGCACAATCTTTTGTTTCGCGTTCATACACTATGCATGAATTACGCAACCAACACGTTTCTATTGGTTAGTTCCTCAGCACGGAGTAAACAACTATTGTGTTTTGTGTAGGGTCAAGGCCAAAATGGAGAACAAAGTCATGCAACAAAGATCTTTAACGACTTCATAACCATTCCCCTCTATTAACTATGATCCAATCGGTTGATTCATTCACTGAACTGAAGTTGAATTTCTAATCTTACAATTTCTACATCTTTCGATTTTCGCGATCTGGTAAAAGGGAGGTTGATGTGTATCGTTTAAGTACAGATCGCGTTTTTGTCACGATCGTATGAAGTTGATGCATAGGCCTCCCAACCTCACCATTCGAAGAATCGATCAAATATCAATGATTTGTGTACGCGTATCGAGTGAGACGTAGCTGACTTAAGTGCGCGGTGTTCTGTTACACATTGGGCCGTTGAGAATTTGAGCGCCCTACAAGGCATTGTATGGAATTTATAATAACGAAGGATAAAATCGCGCAATGAAATAAAATGCTACTTTTTTGAATGAAATTAAGTAAATAAACTCACCTTGCCTGATTTCTGTTGTCCATTTTGCCTGTTTCGTCGTTTTTGGGGGGTTTTCAGGTGTTCTCAACGGCCCAATGTGTAATACAACACCGCGCACTAAAGTCAGCCACGTCTCACTCGATACGCGTACATAAATCATTAATATTTGATCGATTCCTCGAATCGTGAGTTTGGGACGCCTGTGGTTGATGGATACAAGGTCAGATTTTAAGTTATATATATTTTTGTTTTTTTTTCTTGCAAACAATTTGCAAATATTTATTTGCCGTCTATTTGGCGTAAAATATGTCACTATGAACAGAATGTGCCGCAGCATTACTATCTTTTAGATGCTTTAGTTTAGTCACTGAACTTGTTGTTACAGTAAATGGCCAAGATTTCGGCCAGAAAAGAAGCTAAGGTGTACGCCTTACCTTAACTAAAAGTTGTCAGACAGAAAATGATAATACACTTAACCACCAGATACTCAGTTGACATAAATAAGTAAGAACAAAAAGGCTTGGTTTGAGTTTAGTGGCTGACCAGCAAGGAAAGATCTTTTTACATTGAGACTCATTAAATAGATGCATGGCCTCAGCAATATTTGACGTCCAGTGTCGGGCAAAAATAATTGTTCTATGCTAACACTAATATATCACTAAATCAAATAATATTTATCATGCTATTCCGCATTCACTTGATAAAATGTTGGCATTAAATAACATTTTAAAACGTATCTATTACATAGATTTGCATTAATAACAATAAAGTATTGTAGTAAATCAATATGTAATGGACCCCAATATACTCAATGCATGAATAAATGTATAACCTTAAAATGAGATTTAGCTATAAGGACTATTCTCCTTGAACAAACAACTCATTGAGACTATTGAGATGCTTATGATATAAACACCAACTCACGGAGGGACGTATCTCAGTATACATGAAAGCAAAAATGTGATAGTGGTGAATCCAAATAATAATTGCCAAATACTTAAATGATGATATAACAAACTACTGAAGTTTCTGTTCTATGTAATCTCTCTGAACCCTTGAAGCTTTAGGGTTGTTTCTAACATACGGCCGAATAAAAATTTACCAAAAAATACTCCCGGGATAAACTACATAAATTATAGAAACTTACAAATTATTTGGTCTTCTAGCTACAGAAGATTCAATTACATCAATTAAAGTCACGAAACTAGTTTATGCATCCTCATTACTTTTAAATCCGGAAAATATTATGAAACAACTGAAACACATAATTTGCTCATTTTTACGAAACGGAAGAGAAGTACATAAAAGATTGTACAAATAGAGCCACGATTTATGCAGGAAGATTCATATTCTCACTCTGAATCATTGCGATAAAAATGAGTCTTTTCCGGCACTTAGACCACAGTTCAATTCCTCACTTAATGACCACACAATCGCGCTTTGATTTATATTATTTATATGTCGTAATTAGGGAAAGTTGTTTGTTTTCCAATATTTAAAGTGGCTCTGAACACCACCTACAGAATTTGTCAAAAATTGCGCATTATCATGCTTATTAAATGTTGATCATATGAAAACATTTTACCGTGCCGTTTTTGAATTATAAGCTCCCGAAGCTGCAATTAAGGGTGCTTTTAGCAGGCCATACTGTTGCTTTGGTAACCTATTATGTTGCGAAAATGATTACAATGTGTTCACCAATGGTTGGGCAGTATTTTGATACCATGAGTGTAGCTTCAAGTGATAGCAGTTATAGCGACACATCAAAATCTAAGTGCTGGAAACTGCTTTGAGCCACCTTACCATGATAGGCGGCAAATTTTCGTTCATTTCAATTAAATTAGGGAATCTATCAAGCTGTAATTGTAAAAGACTACATGCCAATAATTCCTTGGAACTGGTGGTAATAGAATTAAGGATCGAAAAGGCCGGGGCTTAGAGATGGCCGCAATTAAGGCTATGTACCGTTGAGAGCGTGAGTTTTCTCTAAGAAGGCAAATGATAAATGATAATCAAATACACCTCATAAATAAGCAGTACCCATAAATAATCTAGTATAAACTTGAGGGGAAATATTGTAGTTAGTGACCAACATACCAGACTTACAACACCATCGACTGACAAACACAATTCACTTGACTCTGAAGATGACTTCTGCACAGGTTGTCGAAACGTCAGTCATTAACAACAGTTCTTTTCAGAACTACCCTCACCTGGACGATCACAAAATAGACGAGGATCCACAATAGGCTTCTCAGATCCCGCTTTCCCGCCCATTTTTTCCCGTTAATCCCGCCATCCAGCCATCCAACTTGGGAATCCCACCCACTTTGCGAGACGTTTTTTCGTTAAGCATTAATTTGTTAAATAATAATTCATGCAGAAACTTTGCAAAAGTAAACATTACAAAAAAAATCATGAAAGGCTTACCTGTATGCAAATGAGTAGCAGATAAGTTACCAGAAATGATTGCTGTGTTTCCCTCTTTAAACGTTTCACTGATTTGTTACTTTTTTCATGTATCAGTAAAAGAAAGAGATTGCTCGCTCCCATATATATTTTTTGGAAGACAATCAGCTGAGCATTTGAAGATGTGTGTTAATTTGTGCGTCTGACATTCAATCGGGTGCTAGCTCAGTGGTCCCTAATCCTGTTCTGCTGTATCGTATTTTTTCTTAAGATAGGAAGATTTGGTCCATATTATCTCCATCGATCGAGTTGTGTAAACATGCATCGTCACATTGTCGACAAAAATAAAAAAAATGTTAACTTAGTATGTTAACATTAGTATGTTAACATTAGCTTGCCATTGAACCGAACACCACGGCCGAATGTAGACTCTCCCTACCAGGAAGTTTGCCTCCCTATCTAAAGTGGAAACAGTTTGAGAATCGTCCTACTCGTCGATGTTCTTCTCCGCACTGCTACAAGTCTCATACCGGTCTTCATCTTCAGAGCAATGAATCTCTCCTGTAAGATCAACACTTTCTCCAGGCATAATTTCTCTCTCATAAAGAATACTGGGCAAAGTTCCAGCTCTAGACATTGTGGTTTTCTGTCTAACGGTTCTCTGGCGAACTGCGACTCAAGGTGTGTGCCCATTCCTTCATGAGCTGGGTATCTTGAGAGCGAATCATTGTAGGTGAAAGTTAGGGTGCTAATGAAATTTCAAACAGTGACGCCGCATGGTCTGGCACGAGATACCACGACTTTGGGTTGGTAAAATAAAATGCCGCCCAGTTCGTAGTCTTCTTTACACTCTCCTTCGCAGTATTTTCCGAAATTCCTCGCGAACTATAGGAGGCCAGATACAAAATAATGGTGCCAGGGAACATTCTCCCCCCCCCCCCCCTCATGCAATCATGCAAACGAACACTGAAAAAAGAACTTGCATAGGGACCATAAGAAATGATTTATTCATATTTCGGAAAAAAATCGTGCAGAGAGTTTCATCCTATAAAATATATTATTGCGTAAATATTGGCCACAAAAAACTCGGGCAGGCTGAAAATTTTCCACTCCCACCTATTGATCTGCCCTTAAGCCCCATGTGTTTTGACATAGCAAATCTCACGCACCTTCCATGTGCGAAGAATTTGAAACCGGGACTATAAATAATATTTCATATTAATGCTTACAAGATAAACGATAGACCGAATAGATTCGACAAAAGCAAGCAAGCAAGTCAGTCAATGAAATTCAAGCTCAGTTAACTAGTGACCTAACTAATGTCCTAAGGTGGCTCCACGCTAATTTTCTTATACGTAATCTTGAAAAAACGAAGATTATGCTTGTCGGTACCCATCAGAGGACCGCAGAGGCCGACGAGCTAGTTATAGAAATCAGTAACACCCGCTTAGAGAGAGTTAACAAGTTTAAATATCTTGGGGTCCTCCTAGACAGCACCCTATCTTGGAAGGACCACGTAGAATATATCGGTAACAAGATCTCGTCTAGATTAGGTATTCTGCGTCGAGTGCGTAAGGTTCTTCCCAAACCAACTTTGCAAATGCTCTACAATACTTTAGCCCTGCCATTGTTCGATTACTGTTCGCCTGTCTGGGACAGCTGTGGGATTGGGAGCAAAGCCAATCTAGATAAGTTGAATAGACGCGCCGCATGTATTATTGAAGGTCGACCTATCAGGGCTGTGGAGTTAAAATCAACACTTGGCTGGCCTAGCCTACAAGCACGCAGAAATTATCTTAAATGTGTCCTAGTCCATAAGTGTCTTCACGAAATAGCGCCTTCGTACTTACTCTCAGAGTTTAGGCACGCGAACCTTTTTCATGGCTATAACACCCGAAGTCGTGATTTACTGCGCCCTCCCTTCGCAAAAACTACCAAATACCAAGGTAGCTTTAGAATAAATGGTGCTCGGACCTACAACACCCTACCGAGAATCATTAGACAAGTAGATACCCTCAGTGAATTCAAAATTAAGCTAAAGCGCCATTTTAAACAGTAACACCTGTGTTACATGTTGTTTTAACTTAATTACTTAATTAATTGTCTAATTTTAATGTTCAATGTTTTTGTTTTTGTGTTTTGTCAGGGCTCCATTTAAACTATAGCTCTGCTAAATTGGATGCCCCTTGATAAATAAATAAATAAATAAATAAAATTCATCGTGTCTTTAAATTTTGACAACAAATGAACGAAAACAAGATTTTAAATGGCAGTTATATTGCGGTATAAACTATACCATCATCAGACTAAAAATGTATACAAAATTAGCAGCTTAAATAGTTACAGAAGGTATACTCAAGAGAATAAGCAAAGTTCCCTGCTGGATTTTAATCCATTGTTAAGAGATGGCGATTGGCGTTTGATGTAAAAGGCCTCTTTATATAATAGCAGGTTCCAATTATCGTCAAAATCTAACACCGTGGTGTTATTCTGAACTACATTGATTACGTAATCCTTGTTGCTGGAAATAGTTGGTGCGGTGATGTTATTTAAAGTGTCGGGTAAATTGAATAAATTATGGATAAAGGCTAAATGTTCACACGTGCGTAGATGTTTGTAAATCGCACTGTCTTTATCAAATGCAGCGTGCAATGAACTGCACAATTTTAATTTCAAAATACGTATTTTTATGCTTGGAGGGTATTGAATTAAAGTAAAGGATGCTGGCAGAAATTTCATGTATTTATTTATTATGGCAATGTATTCAGTTCATGTATTGTAGCAAATCACTTTTTGGAACGCTTGAAGGCCGCTAAGAAATCAATTGCTGGTTTTCACTGTCACGCAACGAAAAAATAAAATCAAAACTTTTGAATAAAAACAGTCAAGAATTGGTGATATTATAGGAGATTACTAGCTTATCTACTTTGCCGAGTCTTTGCGATTTCTCGTACTCAAGTTAGCCGTCAAAATGTTTTACACAAATTTATAGAGCTCAGTATGGAATCGCCATAGTTGTGTCCTGGAGAGGCACACAGTAATGGCGACCGGAAATCAATGAAAACATCTGGAATTCACTTCTGCTATAAAAATCGATCCGTTCGCCCCTTTGAACTAGCAGATATTCACATAAACACTTTTCACAATACCTCAACAGTTTAGATTGCTAAAAATCACTGAATAAGTTTTTTTTTTTTTCAAACATACGTGACACATTCTGTCGGCCGTCTTGATGTCCTGTGGCGTGAAAACACCGAATTTCAAATGCCCTACTACAATCAAAGGGCTCTTATGAGCCAACTCATTCATGCTCTTAGCCATGAAATGACTTAAGTGTTTCTTGTATATTATAGTGTTTAACAATGTTGGTGGTGCATCAATAAGCATCAAGCTTCTTCCTGACATATATCTTAGCTATCAGCAGGCTTACAATTGATTGATTGGGTAAATGAATCATTTGCTGTACCATGCAATAGATTAGGAAAATATAGCATCATTCTGTATGTTTTGTTGTCAAGCATTTGAGTTCATTGTTTAGCAAATGTTGTGTCGTCTAAATGAAGTGAAAGCCTCACTCACTGTTTGCTTGTTACAGTTTATGTATGATATTTTATTCAAAGAAAATGTAAGTGATTAGTGTAACATTTATCAGTTAACCTTGAGAAAGCTTATGCTGCTTATGTAGCTGTTTTAAACTTGTACCATGTTAGGAAAAATACAGGTCTGAATGAAACTAAAGGAGAATATTCTATATCACGTGCATCATATTAAGCCTATTTTGATAGTTTGGTTGCTTGCACGGTGGGAAGGTTGAGTGGACGGAGAGAAGCATACATGTACACAGACGTAACTGATCATTTACTTTATATATTACTAGCTACAACGTAGTCTCTTGGAGTTTAATTGAGGCTTGTGCCACTTGAAGTCCAATAAATACATATTATGATATTCAAGAGCTGTCTTGTTCACAGCATTGTGCAAATTTGGGTTGTGTATCATTTACACAGAAAAGTTTTCTTGTCAACGATTTGTGCAAATGGTTAGCAGAAAAATGCTTGATGGTAAGTTCTGTTCAGATTGGTCACATACCATTAACTCAAAAAAACTCTTAATATTTAACAAACGTTTAACCTCATAATAATTCCAAAATGGTGGTGAAGAAGTTTCACAACAAAGATATTAGGTAGTCTAACAGTTCATTAACACTAAACAAATCACTTTATTCAAGTGTGATGGAAATTTCTCAAAACAGTATTTCAGTGTGTATTAGTCCAGGTTGTAGTGGTATTATATGTACCAATATGTTTTATATTTCAAGGAATAAGAGACAGTCATAATGACTATGTCAATATCTAAGGTGAGTTGGTTAAAGCTATGATGGTAAACTACATATTGTACATCGGCTATAGGCTGGCTAAATGAAGTATTTATAATTTAAAGTTCTTGATTTGTCATTGTCATTATTCATTTGACTGGTGTATCATTCTTTATAATAATTACTTATTACTTTTTTTATTAAAATAACTATGTGGGTAGCCAGGAATAATCCAGTAGATGTAATATTAACTGCTGCCCTTGAAATTAAATAGATAAAAAAAGATGAAGATCTAAATAAAAATAATTTGGAAGATACCATAAATAGGGCACATCCCTTTTTAGTTGACCCGGGCCTAGCAGGACAAGAGTCTTGAGTGAAAGAAAACACACTGCAGATAACTCTGATCAACTCTGTTTCCAGCAATCTAAGATACTGAATTGATTATTTACCTGCATTTCGACCCAATTTGGCTGATTACAATGGTCACCAAATGTTACATAGCTTTTAAAATTGTCAGTTTTGGTATCATGGTTAGATTATGTAAACCTGATGTCTTGTTTTGCCTGATCGATCTGGGTCTACGCGTGTAACACACGAGCGACGATAGTCAGAAACGAAGTACAGATACCATTCCACTTTAGGCATTTCAGGATATCATCTGTTACTGATAGATTCGACTTAGGGCCAGTGTTATAACGCAAAAGTAGTCATTTGGCGTTTCAATGGAAGTAGCAGTTTCATAACGTTGTAAATATTACTGAATGGAGCTTTATAGCAATTGTCACGCAGGGATCGTAAACCTGGCGATTATTTCTGGACTTCTAGTCTGAAACAGACTTTAGTTTAGTTTTGGGTCGTTTCGATTTGACGTGCGGGCTGTATGTTTTGCTCAAAGCAAATTCAAACATTTAAAGAAAGCAATATTTACTCACCAGAAATCGCAAAAGCCTGAAAAGCTAGAAATCAAAATCCACAATGGCTGGCTTGAGCTGAGGGGTTTGCACTCCTTGAGCCCGTGATGGAGGCCGACGAATCCGACGAACATCTCGAAACAGTTTGGGCTCCACAAATTCTAGAATTTTTCAACATTTCCAACCAAATTCACTCCATGTATCAACTAAGTATACATCCCATCTGGCGGTGTCGGCGTGGACAACATTCGTTAAAATATGACTACCTTCTCGGGTAACACGAGATGGAAGGAAGGGTAGGTACGCGGGTTCAGTTTCGGAGAAAAAAGAATTATTCAAAAAAAAAATTATAGATATGTTTTGGACTAAATTTATTTACTGAATGCCTACATTTAAGAATAAAAATTCTCTCGCGGTGTTTTGCAATCATACAGAAGGTGATGTTTGCTATTCGTGGCAAGTTAGCTACTTGGTCAGCGGCTGCTCAAATCTAACCAATTTGTTACGGATTTTGTTACGTCACTTCCGTCTACGCAGATTTCTACTAACGCCGTTTTGCCCCTCTCTGCAAAAACTCATCCATTGCTTCGCAATGTATGAGTTAAAAACGAAGGTTGCTATATATCGAACTGAAAACCTTCAAAAGGAAATGTATCTAGGATGAAAGCTGAAAACTCAGGGGCTCAGCGATTTTAAATTTTAGAATACTTATGACGTCACGTGAAAACCAAGAATATCGGAAAGGTTGATTTTAAATGGAAAATACATTCGTGAAACTATTCATTACTTTGTTGTCAGTTACTTTCATAATTATGAAGAACTGTGCAACGACTTTGAAATGGAAAAATAACTTTGCAAATGTGAGCGCAACAACCTTCCTCCCGTATCCTCGCGTACGCGATATCTCTCCTCGTCCTCGTGGCTGCAAGAATTACCCAGAGCTGCCTTGCGAGCTTACTGAAAAATTAACCGAGACCGCCGTTCGCGCCTAATTTCTTCAAATCGGGATCGATTCGCCCTACCGATACTGCACCAATATTTCACATTCTTTATACGCGGGGGGTCCTATTAATGCCTCCTCGGGGTCTGGGCCAAAACCCTGCGGGGGCAATAAATGGCAACGCAATTTATAATGTCGCATACTTTGTTTCCCGGTTCCTTCGGTAAATTACTGTCACCACTATCTGGCGTGGCCATACTGGTCACAACAAACCATTTAACGCTCGTAAAAAGGTCGAAAGACTACAAAAAAAAACTAGAAAAGATCAGGACTGAGGAGACGCTAAGGACATTGAGGTCAAAAGTACAGAGACTCTGCAGACACAAATGCCGAAAACGGGACATGTCGTTTATGCCAGAGGCCAACACAAAAGATCACTGTAGGACCCAAAGACGTCATACGGTCTGATACAAATGAAGGGTAAGCGTAAATGGATACACTTGACAGGACCTGACAGGGTACACAGCCTAGGTCCTGCTATTCATGAATTGAAAAGTGGGGGGTTCATTTTCTTGCGTTGGTCAACTTGTGATGAAGTCACGCTAGAATTGAAATCCCGTATACCGCTCTCTTTCCCTTGCCAATCTCACATCCCAACCCTATAAAATCACGAAAAACCGCTCCCACTAGACAAACTGACAAACCTATTGGAGACCCTCACAATACGTACTACTGATACTCCTGGCCCGAGTTGTTCGAAAGCCGGTCAACGTTAACCTAAGGGTTAAACGTTAACTGAAACATTACGTTTTCTTATTTAAAAATGTTTTTCACCTTTAATGTCTGGTATGGTTTGAGATTACCACAGCTCAAAACAGGGAAAACAATATAACCAGAACACCTCACCAAAAAGTCACAAAACTGAAATCAAAATTCACGCTAACCCTGGCTTATCTTAATCGGGCTTTGAACAACCCGGCCCTGGTTCAAAACAATGATGTCAGTAAGGCTGATACTACGTAGAGAGCTTAACGGGGCAACGACACGATAGA
>CM042747.1:25001859-25036859 GCA_022496165.2 Catalaphyllia jardinei
CACCAAATGGTGAAGTACCTTCATATTGAACATACATAGTATGACCATCATATAAAATTGGTATTTGAGTTCCATTATAATTATTTTTCTTCTGATTTCCAAAAGTAATCTTATTTGTATCAATATCTAAAAATTTAACTATAAAACCACAGTTGTTTTCTTTTTGCTCTCTTTTACTTTCGTTTACTTTCATTCTATATGATTAATAAATATTTTTTTTTAATTTATTTTTTTCTCTAATATTTTTTCATGAGCCTGTTTTACACAATAACTAATTGATCTCCAACTTTATCAACAACAACATCTTTTTCATAAAGAACAAGAGCATGAACCCTAAACCTATCACCATCATTAGTATTAATCATATATTTAAGTATAAGTTGTTTAGGATCTCTACTTACACTATCAGCTTGATAACTTAGATCAAAAAAGATAAGAGGATAAAGAGATCCAAAATTAGCGATATTTAATTGTGTTCCAGTATTATAATCATTCTTTTTCCATGAATAACCCATTAGTGCATTGAATATTCTAGTTTTACTCTCACTGTCAAAATCTCTTTCAGGATAAAATACACCATCCCCATATTCAAGTCTACAACTAGTTAGAGTACTATTGTCATCACCTGCATTTAGTTTAAAAGTATCATATATATATGGATTTGCTGTGATTAAATTATTCTTATTTCTCTGTAAATAGACAAATACATATCTTACTTTATCAATAGATGCTGATATTCTAAAATCTCCACTTGTATTTGTTAGATCTGATCTCTGATACATTTCTCTTAAGTAATTCCATTTACTTGGTTTTTGGAAATCAGAGATGAATTTACTCATTAGAGCATCTTTTGGTTGTAATCGGGGAACCCATAGATAAAATCGATCAATTACTAATCGTGTTGTATCAGCTGCACCATAAAGTGCTTCTGCATCTGGGTTTAAATCTATTTCAAATTCAAGTTGCATTGGAGGTAACATCCTTCCCTCTAATTCTTCAAAGAAAGAGTATCTGTTTAGAGGGATATTTACATTAACTCTTTTTCTATTTTCTGTTAAATCTCTTCTAGCTTCAAATTCAGGGTTAGCTGCTGCAACTGAAGATTCAGCTCTATCTAAATACCAAAAAGTATTTTTAGCTACAGTTCTAGAATAATCATCTGAATATTCTAATAGATTTTTTGCAAAAGTAACAAGATGTAGATTATCAGTATCATAGATAATTTTTCCAGCACTCTTAATAACAAGATGTCTAATAAGAGAATGTGAGCCGCAAAGTAGTGTTGTTCGAGTAACAGCATTATTTCCTCCATCTGCTTTTAGATCAAGATGAAATTGTACTTCAAAATAAGCATTAAACCAATCATAAAAAGAGCTTCTATCATTTATTACAAATTTATAACCATTTTTTTGTTGCTCTGTAGTATTAGCAGGTGCTCTTATATTGCTTTCAAGAAGAAATCTGACTTCTTCATTTCTCTGAACGTTTTCTGGTGATCGAAATGACATATATATTTTATAAAATAATTTTTTTTAAATATTATTTTAGTAATCAATCATATAAGAGATTATTAATCAATGTGTTAACTTCCTGTTGTGTCATTTTAGCTTTAGCTCTGCTTGGTTTTTTTCTCTTTGTAGCTGGATGTGGTCCTGGAGCTATAGTGTATGGTTTAGTGTCACCAATCTCTTCTTTAGATAACATCTTTCTTATAACATCACCAGATTTTTCTTCTATTGCTTGTGCTGCTGCTTCTTCAGCCTTTTTTTTCTTTTTTCCTATTGCTTTTGAAAATGTAGAGGCAACTTTACTACCAATAGCACTTCCAAGTTCACTAACACCAGCAGTAATTGGTTTCATAATATTATCAACTATAAGACCATTGCCTCTATGAAAGTAAACATATCTTCCTAGAGATGGATGATACATCTTTCTAAATTCTCGTGATTTTGGAATCATATAATTATTAATTACTTATTTTTTTTAATATTAATGAAAATGCAGTATCTGAATTATTAAAATAGATTGGTCTTCTTAATCCATCAGTTACATAGATACGTATACTTGAAATTGTTGTTGTATTTATTGGACTAAAAACAATACGTCTTGGTTCAAGTGTAAAAGCATATGATTGACTTAAAGTTCCTGTACCAAAACTATAAATAATATCTGATTCTTCACCTTCATCTAATGAATCACTTGTTAAATCACAATGTATATTTAAAATATCAGTGTCCTCTGTAAGATTTGGTACTCTCTTCCCAATATTCTGTTCATCTTTTAAAATC
Source organism: Catalaphyllia jardinei (assembly GCA_022496165.2). Taxonomy (NCBI): domain Eukaryota; kingdom Metazoa; phylum Cnidaria; class Anthozoa; order Scleractinia; family Caryophylliidae; genus Catalaphyllia; species Catalaphyllia jardinei. The sequence continues at coordinate 25,004,148 of CM042747.1, forward strand.
TCTTTATCAAATCCTATAAGTTTATTAAAATTAGATTTAGTTAAATCAAGTTGATAACCAGTGTCTAAAGTTATAATTGTTCGAAAAGTTGGCTCATCAAAAGTGAGTGAGATTGGATAGTTCGGATTATTTCCATCTCCATCTTCTACTGTCTTTGATTTAATATAATTGTCAAAATCATTATATGACCAAACTCCTTTTGGGAAATCAATATCTGTCCAACTATTACCATTATCTTTACTAAATGATATTTTTTGATTATCATATTCTGAATTAACATTTGTCCATGTAAAAAACATTGAGGTAATTCTGTTTAAACCAATATAGTAGCTTGAGTTTGTGTCTAATTTAATTGTTGGTGTAAATCTTGTTGTAAAGTCACCTGGTCTATTTCCAGGTTCTTTTTTTGCAGCAAAACTACTTAATCTTATTTCTCTTTCCATATATGATTAAACAGCAAAATATTTTTTAAGCAAAGTGTTTCTTTATTATTTTTGTGTATTGACTTTTATTGATATGATTAGCATGTAAAAGTGCATCTTGGATAGTTACACCCATGTTTCTCATATCAATGCTTGTATTTCCTGCTTTCATTTCTGCAATAATTAGAGTCAACTTTTGTAGCATTTGTTTAGCATTATCGAAGAAATAGGCACCACTTCCTCTTTTAATTTTTCGGGTACCTAGACCAGAACCTTTATATGAATAATATTTATTTTCATAGTATTTTCTGTAAGTTCTTAATTGTTTTTCTATTTTACTAATTTCTTCATGTATAAGATTTTTTTGATCTAATGTTATTCTTCCAGCTTTATAATCTTTTGTTGCTTTTGATTTTTGTGGTGTAATCTTTCTTCTCTCATCTTCTGCATCTTCAGTTACTTTTCGAAGAAATCTTTTTCTTTTAATATCATTCATTTCTGGTTCAGCTAATCTCTTATCTACATCATTATAATTAGGGATACCTAATTGATCAAAAAGCTTATTATCTTCTTCAACTTCACCATCATCTTCATCATCATCAACAAATGAAGCTTCAGGTTCAGCTAATGGAGCTTCATCTTCATCTTCATCTTTTGATGCCTCTATAGCTAAAGGATCTTTTTTTGAATATTCAGGAGGAGGGTCATTATCAATTTGCCAAAGATTAGGATCCATTTGGTATTGTGGTGGTTCTTTTGGTATCTTTGCTATTTGTTTTTCTGCTTGTGGTCCCACATAATCTTCTAGATTTAACAATCCCTGTACATCCATATCTTCAAAAGGATCTACATCTGGTGCATAATCAATACCCCCCTCTCTATTCACTCTAGGTACTTGAAATCTAACTCTCTTTTTGGGTTTAGTTTGTTCAGCTATTTGATCTAGTTTGTCTAACCTAAAAGTCTTTGCAATAGCTTGATCAGTTGTTTTAGTCTTTATCCTATCTTCTGTTATTTCATCGAATAGTTTTCTCTTCAATATACCAGTATTGGTCTTTTTATCTGCTAATTCTTTCCATTTCCTTAGACTCATATATTAACATAATTTATTTTTTATAAATTCATATAATTTAATGTTATATTTAAATATATTATTAATTGATTGAAAAACAAAAAGAATATATTCATATAAATTATAGATGAAAATACCAAACTATGACTCTACATCAAAATCTAAAAGCAAATTCAAAAGACTTCAACCTTTTATGCCTTCTAACACTTTTAGAATGTTAATCTGTGGACCAAGTGGTTGTGGTAAAACTAACACTCTAATGCATATGCTCTATAACCTTCTCTACTTTGATAAAATTTACTTATTCTCAAAAAATCTAGAACAACCAAAGTATCAAACACTAATAGATACATTTGGGCCTATATCTGAAGAGGTAGGATATGATGTTATCCAAGCCAGTAATGATGAAATAACACCTCTATCAGAACTAGATGGTGATAATCAAAAAATAGTTATATTTGATGACTTTGTTTGTGAAAAGAATCAAAAACCTCTTGTAGAATATTTTATTGGCGGTCGTCATAAAGATTGCAGTGTTATCTATCTAAGCCAATCTTATTATCTAACTCCAAAAGATATAAGACTAAATTGCTCTCATTTTTGTATATTTGACTCTCCATCTTCTGCAGAGACTTCAAGAATGTGTAAAGAAGTTAATGTTAATAAGGGTAAATTTCTTAAAGCAACCTCTGAACCTTATAGTTTTGCTTATATAGATAAGATAAATAAAAATATAAAAAAAAATTTCAATGAAGATATTTAAAAATAAAATAATATTGTTAAATATATATGGAATGTTACCAATCACAAAACTCAGAATCGCAAAACTCACAATCCCAACAATCGCAATCCTCCTACTCGGAGGACTCTTGCTCGCAATCATCTTCCTCATTTGATTATAAAGAATTTTTATTATATGACAGTTTAGAAAGTACTGATAGTGATGATAGTAGTTATTATCCTTCTCAATCTCTTTCTGATTCTCATTCTCTTTCTCAATCTCTTTCTGATTCTCAATAAAAAACAATTAAAAAATAAAACTATCTATTAGTATATTATGGGATATATTAATGGATTGTTAGAGCAAAATAATTCAAAAAATAGTGGAGAAGGTGAGAGAGGTCTTCCTGGAATTGGTTTTAATCTTACAGATGATGGTGATTTTGATATTGATGGAAAGAGATTAACAGATGTAGGAGCACCTGTCCATGAAAATGATGCATCTACTAAAAAATACACTGATGATAATCTCGACTCTAAATTAGATAAAGTTTTAACTGCTGATCTTGACTTAAAATCACATAAAATAGTTAATTTAGCTGACCCAATAAATGATAAAGATGCTGTTAATTATGAAAAATTAAAAGATCATACTGAAATTACTGAAAATAATTTTCATTTACAACCAAGTTTAAAGATATTTAAGTCAAGTGTTGAGTTAACTCTATCAAATAAATTCTATGAGACATCTCCATCTGGTACAAGTAGTGACTTTGGTGGTCAAACCTTTCTAGAACTTGAAATGAAGTCAGATAAGTTAAGAGATGGTATATATACATCATTAATAAAGATAACTGGTGTTACTGATTATACTCATATATTCAATGTGCATGTCTCTGACGGTTTTAGACTTTATAGTTTTGCAAGCAGACAGAATGGTATTATAACAAAGTCATATATAAGATTCTCAAGTAATGGATCTGAGGGTAAAATAAGATTTCGTATTGTAGTATTTAAGAGAGACCCATCAATGAATTTTAAGTTTCAAACAAGAGTTATAAAAGGTTCACATGGCACAGGATTTGATGATAGAATATTTGAGATACCCGATACAGATGATAACTATGAGATCCTCTTCTTTGAAAATATCAATATGGATGGAAATAAAATAGAGAGTTTAGCTAATCCAGTCCAATCTGATGATGCTGCAACTAAAGGTTATGTTGACATTCAAAATGGAAAACAAAATATTGCCATTGCTGATAAAGCTTCAAAAAGCTATGTTGATAATGAGATAGCTAAAATCCCATCAGTAGACACTTCAAATCTACTAAAGTTAGATGGTAGTAGGTCTATGACAGGTGATCTACAAATGGATACACACCATATTCTTCAAATAAAAAACGTAGATGATCATAAAGATACTGACTCATTAACTGTTAAGAGAAAAGATTTATATAGCGCTGTAAATAAAGAATATCTAAATGAGAATTTTATTAAGTTAAAGAGCAATGCTGATGGTACTGAGGCTTTTGATTTAGGAGGAAAAAAAGTTCAGAACACAGAGCCATATTCTGATAATTTATTTAGTGATAATGATCTTGTTAGTAAAGTATATGTAGATAGAAAAATTGCTAAAATTCCTTCGGTAGATACTTCAGATTTATTAAAATTAGATGGTTCGAGAGTTATGAGTGGTAATTTAAATATGGGTAATAAATACATAGATAATCTCGCCACAATTATTGAGAGAGATGATGACCCTGATAATAGGGCAGAAATATTAAAGAGTGCAGTTAACTTTGATTTTTTTGAAAAAGAGAGAGCATATCTTAGAGTATTAATTTCTAATAGAGTATTAACAAAAGGTGATAATATGACTGGCGACCTTAATTTTCAATACACTGTGCAGAGTGGTTCCAATGCTGGTCAGATAGTAAATAAAAAGGTAAAGGGATTAGCAGACCCAACTGATGGGAGAGATGCGGTAAATAAAAGATATGTTGATAATAGAGATTTTATAAATAAAAATTATATTGATTCAGAAATAGCAAAAGTGCCAACACCTGATGTTGATAAAGCTTATGTTGATGCTGCAATACAAAGCTCTGAAGAGAGCGCAATTGAATCAATTGACCATGAAAATGTATTCAAAAAAGTAATGGATGATGACCTTTTCAAAGAGGATGATAGTGATATTCATAAAATTGGACTCATAAATAAAGATTATCATAAAGTAAATCAGAAAACATACCATTTTCAAATTGATTATGACTCAAGTCTAGGTTATTATAGTACTCGACTAAGTATTGATGTAGTTTATTTACCAATCGGAAACTATACTATAGTTTATGAAATGTATATTAGTGATGGACTCTCTGTTGATGAAATTAATGCATCTAGTGGCACTCTCTCTGTCAGTAAAATTAATAGCAAAATAGTAAATAATAACACAAGAAGTGTGATACATTTTAATAAGGGTATTATCAATCCTAGTTTTGATGATTTAGATATTGATATTCGTCTTAAAGGTAGGTCAGACCCTAAAACAGATATTTATGTGGTAGTCTATGGTGTTAGAGGTTACCAGAATGATGTTTCGATTCATCTCTGGGACCGATTGTATTACTTCCATAATGATGTGGTCAATTTTGAAGCTCCTATCGATATGAATAATAAAACCATTAAAAACCTTCCAGAAGGAAATGAAGATAGTGATGCTATCAATTTTAAACAGTTAAATGATTTTAAAAATTCTTTCCAAACTTCAGTCGCAAATTTGCAGAGTTCTATAGGGACAGTCCATTCTGATCTACAAACACAATTAGACAAAAATGTTAATTTAATTAAATTTATATATAGAAATTTAATAAGAAGTGATTCAAAATTATTATTAATAAAAGGGATTTATTTCCCTGATTCTATTGAAGGTAGAACGGAAAATAATTATTCATATCAGACAAATGATGATAACAGCGGTAATGTCACGTTTTACTTAACATTCATACATAAAGCTAGTACAAGTGATAGTATGATAATAACTTTACATTGGAGTGGTGGTGGTAATTTTCCTATCAATATTTTTATTAGTAAAGATAGAGTAGCAGTTTCCAGAAATGCCTTAATTAATGAGCCAAGTCTAAAAAGTATTAATATTCCTGATAACGCCAAAGGAAAACAATTCTATTTTTGGTTATTTATTAGAAATGATACTATGAAATTTATTTTCAGTGGTCTCTCTAAACAAATCACTGTAACTCATCCTCAATTTCAGAGTCCAAATCATGAATTTAGTATAATCTATGTGTCAGATTCTCCTTTCACTATAAAGAGAGGTTTAATAACCAAAAATATCTATAATTTGAATAGTGATGCTTATGGAGATATCAAAGAATATGAAAAGAGTGAAGGAACAATTATTTAAAGCGCCTCTTAAAAATATTATTTACAGTTATAATATATGGGTTTCAGTAATGGACAAGGGAAGCAAAAAGTTAAACAAGAACTTAAGACATTTAAAGGCGAAAAGGGAGATCGTGGTATCGGTTTCTCTTTGACAGCCGACGGGCATTACCATATTAAAAACAAAAGATTGACTAATGTAAGCGCTCCAGTAGATAACAGTGACGCGACTACGAAAAAATTCGTCACGGATATATTAAAAACAAAAGCGGGTACAGTGTACGTTAACAATGAGTTAGCTAAAAAAGCTAATAAATCTAATGTTAATAAAGCTTTAGCAGTATTAGAGAATAAAGTCAACACGCTAGAAGCTACAGTTAGCGAGCTACAGAAAGCATTAAAGCGCGACAGTCAATTTAATCAGGATGGCGTGGGTGACAATAGGGGAATCCCCCACAGACATGAGTCATAGTTTATTTAATTGCATAGTTACGCAGCTCTTAATTTTCCGCATACCTGAACTCCTTAGAAACGAGCGATTTTGGTTAAAAGAAAATCAAAAATTTTTTTTCTGTCGCTTTATTTTTTCTGGGGGGCGTTCAGGAATGTATCGTTTTTTCTGGAGGGCGCTCAGGAATGTATCGTTTTTCTGGAGGGCGCTCAGGAATGCATTGTTCATAATCAATGCAGCAGCTCTTCACATTTATAAATAATTTTCCTGTATTTATTTATAAATATGACTAAAAAAATTTGCGATTTCAATCACATTTCACAAGACTTGAATAGCGATCAAATCGATGAATTGATGGGTTATTACAAAACAATTCATCTAAAATGGTTTTTATATAAGAGAGCTCATAGGTATTACAGAAATATTAAATATGCAGCAAGATTGTTTTCAGGAGCCATTGCCGGTGGCGGTATTGCATCAGCTATTGTCTCAGGATCTATTTTGACTATTATTTCTCTTGGTGGTTCTATGTTAATTGAATGTTTGCTTGACTATAAAAACGTTAACGAAAACATGAATAACTGCAAGTATGCTTATCAGAGCTATGCACATCTGTTAGTCCGAATAAAGAGAGCATTGAGACTTGGTTCATTTAACAATGAAGATTTGATTAATGATATCTGTAATCTTGATAATTTCTTTATTGATATGTGCCCTTCTGTTGAAAAGTATAAAAAATACTATTGGAAAAAATATTCTGAATAAATTATAATAATTATATTATATGCCTGATAATATGATACAATTTTATACTAATCATTTAAAAAGACAAATCTGTATATATAGAAATTTTCTTATTAATACTCTAAGAAATTTTTATATATTTAATGAAGTTGATTTTAATTCAAAAACAAATGAAGAGCTATCTATTATGTTAGATAAATTTAGAAATCCTGAGATATTTAAACAAGAGAGTCTATTAATAAAAAGAATTAGTAATTCTAATAATAAAATAATATCTTTTTATAAGTAAAAAATGTCTTAAGAAAAAAAACAACTTTAAAAAAAATGACACTCTATTATATATTATATGGATTGTGAAGCAGAAGCAACAATAGTAAAAAGATATTATAATTTTCAAAATAGAAAAATTCCAATGATTAAACCTAAAGTTATTCCTAGAAAAAAAGTTTTAATAAAAGATGGAGTTATTGCTACAAGAAAATTAAATTATAATAATATGGATAAAAATTTTAAAGCACAAAAGCATTCTAATAGAGAAGATATAGGATCAAGCATAATTATTGATAAAATATCTGAATACTCAATGAGTAAAGATGAAAAACAAAAAGAATATGAAAAACAAGAAGCATTTGAAAGACAAGAAAGAGAAAGGAAAGATAGAAAAGAAGCCATTTATTATGAATCTGATGATTCTTCTGATGATGGAACTAGACTTCCATGTGGTTGTTTTAACTATTATGATGACGAAACAAATGCAGAGTTTAATTCAGATTGTTTTTATTGCGCTAAAAAATCATTTTTTGGTTTATAAGTGAACTCTATTAACAGTGTCCCACAACCCATCAGGCTGGAGGTTATCAAATGTATAAGCAAATAATAATAGCACCTATCTCCTATGTTTTGGTTCCTATTAAAATCCCTATTGTAATAGGAGTTTTCCTATATTTTGTCCCAGAACCCGCCCCCCTATATACTACTCACTCAGTTGTCACCATGTCACTTCGACTTCGTTAAACAGATCCAGCGGTTAGAATAATAAATTATAAAACGACTGAGCTACTACGCCAGCTCTCATTGGTCGATAGGTATGCCTGGATGAGGTTATGTAAACACGGTTGTGACATTTCAGAATCGCGCGAACTTTTGAGAAATGTTTCATAAAAGAAAGAACGGACGTTTTTCGTCGCAAATTCTTCGAACTCCCCTCGAGTTTATATAAGGCTATGCTAACACGGAAAAAGTACTCTATTACTTAAATATATCTGGCGAAATTACAAACCATAACATAACAGACGGAATTCATTCAAATTGCTCCGCGCAAAAATGAAACTGTCCAATAATGTCTGGCAAGCCGCGCGAATTGTCGAGTTAAATTAATGATCTGATACGGTGCCATAGATAACCAATCGGATTAAAAAACTTATTTTAATAAAATACTGTAGAAGTACTAAAAATAACTTACAAAAGTCCGTAGTGATTAAAAAGGTCCTTGCCCCAGGAACACCATTGTTTCCATTCATTGCATTGTCTCTTTCTTTCTTGCTTTTCTCTAACTGACTGTCGTATTGCGTCGCTTATGATAGCAATTAGACCAATGCCAATAACAAGCAAAGCTCCTATGCCAGTTGCTGCGGCCGCAGCACCAGTAACACCAACAAGGGTGGCAATTCCTGGAAGTGAGTTATAAGGACACATGGTTATATTAAATGTTAACAATCCCATTCGGTTATTTATATAGAACTACAATTCATGAAGATCCTAAACAATGGAATCCTAAAATGGTGTGGATTTCTCATTTAGGGGGATTCCATTCAATACACAAGCAAAAAAAAATAAACTGTCCAAAACAATTCTTTTCGAAGAACTTTCTAGATGAAGTTACAAAACAGCTGCACAAAACTTGCTGTAATCTTAAACTTTTTATGATATGGAATATACTGTCACTCTGTTATATTTGTTATCGCTACCCACCAAGCGCTGCTCCAACTCCAGCAGAAGCCGCAAACGCGAAGTCGTCTGCTATTTTCCAAGGATCCACATTATCTGCGGTAAAATCTTTGTACAGGTCATAAATGCTTATACCAAAGAAAATTCCATCAGCAACAACACCAAGAGCAGTAAAGACGCGCCCCAATTTGGCAGCCTGTGACATTCGAGCCAGCCTGGAACTTGCTCTCTGCATGTTATTCAAGTCCACACTAAATTCGGTTGCTAACTCTTCTTCAAACGTACCTAATTCCTCAGCCCTTCTAAAACCGTAAAATCTCGTTGTACTTGTTGGTCGGCGCGGTCGAAATAGTTTTTCTTTCAACAGTTTGGCGACGTCGATGGTACCTTTGATGGACCCCACACCACCGATAGCCGTTGCTACAACAGACAAAACATCTCTCGGATTACCTTGACGGAAGCCACTGTTTGGAGTGAATATTTCTCTGAATACGCTGTAGGTGGCACCAACTGCTCCTAGCACGTTAAAAGTATTTGCAATTCCCTGAACAAAACGCGGATTTTTGCGTAATAACTTGTCGAGTCTACCGGATGATAGCCCAGCAAGAGGATCTTCTGCGTTTTTCAGTTCTTTATGGAATAGGTCGCGCAGATCGTACCTTTTCTTAGTCATGCCAGGTAGTTTATAAAAATCTTTGCAGGCTTCTATCTCCGCTTCAAAGTCTCTCGTGGTTCGGCTAAATAACTCATGCATAGTTTTAGCTGCTTTGGGTCGTAGTTCTATTGCTTCATTGATGTTTTTAATATCTTGAGAACGCTCAGGGTTTTGAACAAAAATATCCAGAAACCGTTCCTTGAAGTCTTCCGCTCGAGCGTCGACAGCCCTCAAGACGTCGAGCTTTTTAATGTCAAGAAAATTGCTGAAGATCCCAAGCTGTGTGCTTGTCAGAGGATACAGCATGACATTTATTATTCCTTTCATGACGTATGTGAATGTAACTCGGACTTCCTCTGGTACACTCGGCTCTTCGTATATTGCGGCAATGGCCGCACTAATGGCATCCCTTTGCTTTTCCACGTCAAGCGATTGCATTATTGTCCAAGGCTTCAAAAGAGGAAATAGATTTTAAATTCCTAGTAGTTATTATATTGAGCAACATCTAATTCCTAACCTGGGTGTGTTTTAATACTGTGAAATGGCTTCAAACATTAAAACTGTCCGACTAAAAGCATAGTCCGCTTTGCGAAACTATAAGTCCGTTAGAGAAAAACTAAATTTATTGCAGTTAAGATGTAAGTTAGAATGAGGAGGCATGGATTTCTTCGTTTTTAAGCCATTCTGCCGTGTAAAGGATAATCAAGTTTACACAGCGCGTTTGATGGACTGATGCATTGCAGAACTGTAATACTGTCTCGCCTATTCACAGTCGAAAAGTTAGTTTTAGGAATCTTAGTGCTGACAATACGTCACAAAATTTGATTGGAGGCTGTGCGTTAGACCTCTTATTGCCTCCCGATTGCTTCTGTTTATTAGAAAGTGTTTCTTTCATTTGGATTTTAATCCAAAATAATTTTCATCCGCCAGAAGTTTGAATGCCAATTAGACAAAAACGTTTTCCAATATTATATCCTCTGTGCGACTTTTTTAAACATCTAAAAAATCATTTCTAACGACACCAGATGTCTAAAACAAATTTCGAAGTTCATATGAAACACCTGAAAATATTGGTGAAATGAAAGTGATGATTAAATTTCCCCTGTTTTGTCCATTTCGCTAAACTTTAAAATTAATTTTCTCGGGTTCCTATGGCAAATTGTTTTCGGCGTTATTTCAGTCAACAACTACAGTTTATTCTTTAGCGTGAAAAAGGTAAAAAGGACTGTAAACTACCTAAAATTATTCTACTAGAACGTTTTTGTCCACTAAAAACTGAAACTGCCCGATTTTCTATCGAATATCGTTTTAACTTTAACTTTAACTTAACTTGTTAATCATTCGATTGAGTGGTTGGGCCTCGTCAGACTGGACTTCTGATACAGGATTTTAATGAGACCGAGGCATGGTGGGATCAGTTGCTTTGTTACGCTATGGGGCCAAATGAGCATCTGCTTTTGCAGACTTTTTCTACGACAATACACTTTGATATGATAAATCAATATTTCCACTACGTCGAAAAATATAATCGAAAATTTGTGGCTTGAGTACCTTCCCTATTCGGAGGGGTTTTCACCCAATTCAGATTTCAAAAACTAACGCGTGCTTTGATTTGGGAAAAAATGAACAAAAAGCCATGAACGTCTACCTTTGTGTTCAAATCTCGCTGGTGGCAAGGTACATTCACTTCGACTCTTATGCATTTTAGTGTTAATAGGAACAACCAAATTTGCTATAATTCTTTAAATAATTGCCATGTCTTGGCATGTTGCAGTGCACTCAGGTGGCAGTCGCGCTATTATTACAGCACGGGTACATGGATATAGAAATTTAGTTCCAATTTACACAATTCTGCAAAACATCGTATTCCTAATTGAACTAACCTGGTTGACTATTTCTTTCGAAAGAAGTGCACTCATGATGTCTTGTCTCACTTCTATCCCCAGGTCTGGTCGGATTAAGTCTAATACTTTCAGGTGCGAGTCCATAATTGGCTGTATATATGATCTGTCATGGGATAGCAATTCTTCTAAAAATTCCGGACTTCTAAGTCTGGTGGCAATTAACACGGCTATCCCACCGTAAGCTGAGTACCTTGTCGAGACATCACGAAGAAAATGAGGGGTCACTTGCTTGCGCATCTTGAATATTTCTTCAGTCATCCACTTAGACTGAAAGACTTGTTTGAGTTTGTCTTTAATTTTCTGTTTCAGGACTTTATCCCCCCAAAACGTTAAATTTGATAAAGAGAGGCAGGCTTCCAAGTCTCCAAGTTCTTGCCAACTGTGTGTACCAATAGGTGGTCTAACTGGAGGACTTGCGGGTGGCGGTTTAGGAATGTGATCATGAATATTGCGCAAAAGTATTTCGTTTACTTGCTCACCAATCTCTTTCAGTAAAGTTATATCCATATGTACGGACAGAAACGGCTTAAACAATCCCTCTCCAAAACTGCCAGGGCCAAACGCTTTATTTATTACCTCGGTCAGAGATCCGACGGAGTTAGGGGATATATTATTTACTGTATCGTCATTAAACTGGAAAAGAGTCGATATTGTTGCGCACATCCCACTGACTTTGAAAGGAGGTGGAATTAACCAGACAAATGATGTTGGAGGTTCTGGATATTCTAGACTTTTCAGTCCACCAATTCGAGCAAGCTTTTGAAACTCTCCAGGAGATGATGTGTCTGATGGTAACTTGTATTCAATGCTATAAAACAAGCCTGAAGTCATGGTTTGTTGGGCATAGCTTCCCTCCTGGTAAACAGTGCTGAAAAGAACTTCAAGCTTGGCGTTTTTATCATGTGGAGATGCCGCAAGAGGAAAAGCCCCACCGTTACCTCTGAAGATAAGTTTAACTTTAGCCGGGCTTTGGCTATTGGATACTATAACTGGTGTTACGGTCGTTTTTGCAAAGCGAAGTAGACCCCCTCTTACCCCTGATCCTGATGAAGGTGTGCCAACCATGACTTTTTCATTAAAATGAAGAAGGGAGTATTTGTTGCCTTGATAAACATTTCGTGGTGAATTTGGAGGCGAGCCAGCTGGCACTGGTATTGGACGCTCTGGTGTAGGTTCGTTGGGAATTGTTAGACGCCATGGGCCAAACCAGGATCCAAACCTTACTTTGGCACTTTCGATTTCTCTTTTTGTTGGAAGAGCAAGAATTTGCTTGTAGTGACCAGGTTCAAACTGCTCTGTTTTTGGCCAAAGTAAAATGCAGTCGTTCGGTTCAATCTCGCCAGATACAACTGAATAGCCACCATTTTTCGGATCGCAGGACTCTGTTTTAAATATCCAGAAGTTCAATTCCTCAGAATGTTGGTCGGCTTGAAGGGTTTTGCAACTGAGTTTCACGTAACTCCAACCTTCATCGTTATCAGGATTGCTATAGGGAGTTTGAATGCTAATTCTCTCGCCGCTCTGGATGGCAACTCCACCATTAAATGTACTGATTTTAAATAAGAACCAAAACCAGTCGTTGTCGGGCATATTACTGCTGATTGGACTTGCCAGGAGATTGATAGGGTTAGCGTCTCTTACATTAATAATGTAGCTATTAGACTCTTGACCACTTTGGGGACGGAGTCGTCTTAAAAATGGCTTTGAGGAGGTGCTGCTTTCCTTTGTAAGATATGCGTAGTACGTAGCACCATTATTCGTAACCTCAGGGCCAAGAGCTTGCGCCGCAAAGTTGTTGATTGAAATTGAGGGCACACCGTTAGAATCAAGTGTTAAATCAAGGAAGAAAACAGAAGAACTTGAAGTTGTACCGGCCGTAAGGAAGAGGTGGTTGTTAGCAATCTTGGCAGAAAGCCGAGTGTCAAGACTGCCAATTCCAGTCACAAGTAAAGACCCTGTACCCCCATTTTTAGGTGTGATTTTTCCTTGTCCATTAATGTCAAAAAGGCTCCATTTGAAGCGTAGAGCTCCAGAAGATTGTTCTTCTGCGAAGCACTCTATTAAGATCAATCGATTACGGTCTTGGTCTCGGGTAGCTCCTAGACAGCCCTTCTGCGCTTGGCTTGATTCTATAATTCGTTGATTTCCAGTTGCGGGTACAAGTTTACTTTTATCGGCACTGAGAGAAAACCTTTTTGCTACGACGTGACTTTCTGCTGTCAAACGAAGTATGTAAATTGTCTGTCCTTGAACGATTACCTCTAACGGAAATCCAGTTAATGGAGGATCATAATCCTCCAGCACCTTTATATTGGATACAGATTGTGATTTTGAAATGACGTAATGAACCACATTAATCTCGTATGACTGTCTTAGGGACCAGAAGCCAACGCTTCCTGTAGCTGTTGGATCTGGATCCTTAATGCTTTCATCGATTTGCTGCTTTGTTCTTTCCGTATTGAAGAGTTGAATGTTGCATATTTGCCCATTAAATCTCTTCCGTATTTTTGACGGATGAAGTTCGTTTTCTCCAAACACCAGTGTTCCCTCAGTTGTGCTAGGCAAAAGGGCTGTAATACCTCCCCATGTAGTTTTTCGACAGGCAGCTTCTCCATTCACCATTATCGTTAGTGAGCTTCCAACTGTTCCTGTCACCGCTATGTGGTGAAATGCTAAAGCTCTTACTCTATGAGTATCGTCCGCTACTACGTCCGTGCTGCAAAATAACTTACTCTCTCTGTTAATAATCAAAGAGAACGTGAGAGAGCCATCTACGTTGAGGTCTAGACTGATGGATGACTTGTGAAACAGAGCCATCGGAGTTTCATCGACAGGCATACGCCGTGGCCTTATCCAAAACTCGAATGAAAAGCCAGGTGAAGCTTCTGAGCCCATTGAGTTCATTGCTTCGTAATGGGAAATTTCAATTTTATCGACAATTCCATCCAGATCAGCTACTCCGCTAACATCTTTGTCTTGATCGTTTACTGTCTCAGGGCAGTCGTGCGTTGCATCTCGACGTCGTGGGGAATACAAAGGCCCCAGTTGTTTAGGCTCCATGTCCACATAACCTCCGAATTTAAGATGGGCACCGTATTGAACTTTTTGGGCTGCGTTGGCAAATTTGCCATTTGGAGCGATATGGTGAAGACCGGTAAAGAACGTAATTTTAATAGCTTGACCACTCGAGGTAAGATCGACAACAGAGATTGCAGGATCATGTACCTTTTTCACCTTAAATGAAAGAGATTAAAGTTTAGAACATCGTGAATTTGCCGTTATCGGGCCTAATATTTAAGTACAAAGGGAGTGAGGTAAAACACAAAACGAAAGGAAAGTACCGATCAAAGAGTAACAAAATTGAATTTTAATTTTGTTAATAAAGCTTATTTCCTACGCCCAAGATCAAGCTTCTGCAATTTACGCCGCACTATGTCAAAAATACTTTAGGCAGACAATATTGATTAATGAGAATTCTCCATTTTTCATACCAGGCAAAGAGTAGGGGGCTCATGTTCGGTGTAAAACGCGGAACAAGAACATCCTATTGTTTTACCCTTTTGTCCAAGATACAAATGACTCGTTTGTTTCTTGTTTTGCTTTTGTCCTATGCATTATGACGTCCGGCCTTAAGAGTCCTCATGGGCCCGATGAGGATTAGCTAGTTAGTTATTATGACGTCAGGCGTGCCTTTTTACATGGATCATAAACCGAGTAGGGGCTGCTCTCTCGCATGAATTATATATGTATGTGGGGGATCCTATAAAGCTATGGTTTTTCAGACATTTTGGTCATAAATGAGGCAAGCGGGCCAGACACCCCCACCCAACTTTTCTGCCTTTATTAGTGGTTTGCTTTAGTGTAAACCGTCTTTAGCGTTCTTTTATTCCAAACCGAACTTTAAAAATGCCAGGAGACATTTTTTGAAAAGTAGTTAACACTTACTTCCTTTTGTAAGGCTGGCGGTGGTTCATAACTGACTGTGTTTCCTAAGAAAACAAAAAAGTTATAATTTCATGTTGCACATGGAGTTGATGAAATGTATCTTAATAGGCAATGTTCGTGCTTACTCTAATAGGCAAATATTTTAACTCGCGATTATATGGCATTAAACTGTTCGATCAGCATTAGAATTTCGGCGCTCCATAGAACTCCTTTCAAAGCAATCAAGGTCCAATCTATGTCCGAAAGCTGACGTAAGGTGTGGCTGTTGCTAAATATTTTGTTTTAGCAACCGACTGGTACCGCGACCTACTTAATAGTTAAGACAGGTAACTGAATTAACATCCTGATGAGCAAAAATGTCAGAGAAGATGACGTAGGAAGTAGGCTAGGGACAGGTTGTTCGAAAGACAGTTAAAGCTCACGACCCTGGATTAAAAGTGAACCGAAGTATTATTTTGTTCTTATGGAAAAATGTTCTTGATTTGCTTATGTTTTGTGCGCTTCTAGCTCAAAACCGAAGGTCGAAAAATATAAACATTAAATCTCACTGAAGAGTTGAAAATCTAAAAACCAAATTCTCGCTAATTCTGGGTTAGGTTTATCGGACTTTGAACAACCCGGCCCATGAGATTATCGATGGTAAAGGACAGTGATAAATTCTTACCAGACGTTTTACACGTAAAAGCCCTTCTGTCGAATGGCGTGTCACTTCCAAGTCTTTGCTTTCTACAAGCCACATCTATCCATGTTCCATCTGGTTTCATTGCTCCACAGTCTTCATCTACTGTAGCTTGGTTGGGCTCTCCCAATGCCCAATTCGTAAACTGTCCGTATGGTGAGCCATCGATCCATTTAAAAGAATTCGATCGAATGTTGTGATCAGTGAGACCAATCCATTGCTCGCCTTCGTCAGCGGAGAGTGACTTTATGAAGTCGTTTTCCTTCTGACTGTGAATTGAAGCCAAATGAACAGTCTCGCCATGTTGCCGACAAACACCTTCGGCTGAAAACCATGAATTTGCAGCTGATTTTTCACGGTGATAGTAGTAATGTCCAGTCCATAACTCCCAATTGCCTTTAAAATATATAGAAAAAAAGTTGTTAGTTTAATTTGAGAATAGGATATTACAAGTGTAGTTGGATCTTCAGTTTCTGTTTGTGAATTTTATGTGCATCCAATTAAAGGGACGCGATCGGGTGGCGCACATGCGCATTAGATACCATTTCTTGGCTAATTTGCATATAACAGAGACGTGATAACTATTGTTTTTAACCAGATATGATGAAAATAATATCATAGGCAGAGCAAAAGGACACTCAAAAAGAGGGTTTTCAGTAAACGATTGAAAATCAAGCAAAACACTGCGGAAATTGGAGCGGATTTCCCGATGAACTTTGATTCCAGGTTGAAGTGAACTTTTTTCAAAGTGAGAAAACTAGTGTCCAGGTCAGCGCGGTCTTTAAGCTGACTGTGTCCTTTTAATGACAGATTTACCTCGAACAGTCAAATAATGTTTTACTTTTCTTTAGCGTGTGCTGTGAAACAAAAACAAAAAGTCAACTCTACCTTCACTGGTTAACGTTTTGCTGTCTGATGCTAAAAAGGGAAATTTATTATGTAAAGTTAATACTAGAGTATCTAAAAGGTTGTAATGCTGCGGCACATTCTGTTAATAGTGACATACTTTACGCAATGATTCATGTACAACTTCGTGCATGATGATGCATCGATGGCGAGGTGAGGCAAGGAATCGTGACGAAAAAGCACATGGTGATCCGAACTATGTTCAGACATAAAGCGATACACATCAACTTCCCCTTAAACAGATCACGAAAATAGAAAGATGTGGAAATTGTAGGAGCAGAAATCTAACTTTTCAATTCTGTACTGGTACACATTAAATGTCTACATCCAGAATGTTGCAACAGACCAGTTTACAGTTGTCTTTTCAGTGACCTGGCCTTTGAATGGCAGCGAGGCTGGAGGTGACCTTGTTTTGACACAGACCTGACTAACTTAACTCCTGGAAGAGGCTACTTCACCGTGCATGGTGAGAATTGTGCGTATATCGAGGAATGGATGCACTTCAGAATTCGAAGTTTCGAGAACACTCTAGAAGCTGGAGTTTCTCTCGGCTACCTCGTCGAGCAACTCGTACGCTTCTCTCGTACTCTCCAAACTTCCCGGATGTATGCATAACTCGACATACGCACGCTAAGCACGAACCAATTCTTATAGTATTTAATAGCACTGAATATGAACAACACAATACAGTAAGCTTCTCTGCAAATGGATAATGTTGCCAGTATCCCAGAGAAACCATCGTGTGCACGCACTGTCAGCGTAGTTCTAAGATCTAGATAGTTCTGCCAAAAGAAGCATAGTAGCATTTAGGAGAATTCCTCTTTGTGCATATTCACCAAAAACACTATAAGACAGCACATACCCGCTTCCACTCGTTTACATGTGGGTGATTCAACCAGCTTTGGCCCTCCCTCGCGAAGAAAATCGTGCCATTTGAATACATTCCCATCATACTGATCATCCGGCCCACATGATTTTGACATCTCCTGTATTCGTACACCAGGAAGCACACGATCCCATAGGTTCACATGCGACAGCATTCCTTGGAAGGATTGAGAGGAGTCAAAGTTACCACCGACCGAGTCTTGCTCTTGTCCTAGTACCAGTGTTCCACCTTGCCTTATTTGGTGATCTTTCTTGAAGTTGTCGCCTTCTTCTTCCAGATCGCCATCTTTATAGAATTTCCATGATCCCGAGCTGCGCTCCCACGAAAGACAGATGTGGTGCCACTCGCCATCGCTAGCTCTTACTGATGTTTTGCTGTAGCAAAGAAAAAGTCAGAAACTAAGAAAGACATGGACGTTTTTCAGTCGTCCTTTCCATAATGGAATAAGTAAAATCTGAATAAAGCGCGTGAGCAGGAAGCTTTGAAATTTTGCATTCGTGCGCTTGAAATGTACCTAAAATAAAGGTTACCACTTTGTTCCGCCAATGAGTCTCTCGGAAATAATGATCGGGCCATCTGTGGCTATAGACCCTTTGCATAAATGGCGCCTAGATTTGAATAACAATACTTGGTACATCCTTAGCCTCACATTCATGTTTTAAGACAAAGGAATTTTCACATGAATGTGAGGCTAAGGATGTACCGAGTATTGTTATTCAAATTTAGGCGCCATTTATGCAAAGGGTCTATTGTTCACTTTACCTTCGTGTCCCACCGATGAGAAAGTCAAAATTTCCATCGTATTCGACGATCAGCTCGTTATCATTGTTGCTTACAGCGTAACTGACAAGAGTTCCTTTATTGTTACTTGAACTCATCCACAGGCACACGGTAAATGCCGTCAAACTACGCATGTCTGAGATTTTCACAACATCATGGACTCCTTTGTTGGGAAAGTGGAAATAGTAGTCTAGATTGACCAAAGCAATAAGAAATACATTAGTGTATGTGGTAACTCGAATTTTTTCCATACAGGTGCGTAAATCAAGAATACATCAACTTTAATATCATTCAATCAGTATGAACCGAAAATTTCAAATTCCCGGTGTTTAATTTACGAAAGTCTTGGTATAGGTTGTCCTCCGGTTTGGGAATTGATTCCAAAAAGATGCTGTTCATTTCGACACAGGAAATTTCCGCAAATTCACACCAAAGCTTCTGTTCGAATTGAAACCCACCATAATAACCAACGCACGTTCCTGTCAGGTCTCAGCTGCGTGTTTTTAGAGTACCATGCTTTAGTAATTAATTACTTTGACAAAACACTCGAGCATCACTGAAAGCACTTTCGCGATTATTATTGGCGGCACTTGTAAACAGACCACTTTAGCGGCTAGTAGTTAAAAGTAGTCATAGTAATGCCCTTTAAGCGCCAATTTAATACATATCTTGGTTGATTCTCGTCCTATGACATGCTTATGTGAAGCTTAATCAGTTAGTTTGTCTGTAGATTACACTCTAAAGACAGCCATGGTGTAGAGTCAATTTCGACCGTCACCTCTACAGAGCTAAGATTCCGTAATTGATTACACAACGTTAAAACATTTGGTGAAATGCTCTGTTTTATCGTCGCACAGTCCTTTTAGAAATTAACCTAGGTACACTAAATGCTTTCAGTTTCTGTATGACTTTATTGCGTAAAGGTTGGACAGAATTCAAGACATAAATCGACGCGAAACCCAAACTATTGCGTGTACTGGTAATGGTCATTTCTGTGCATTTCCTAATAAATGTATGGCAGTTTGAGAAACGCACGTTCCTAGCTTCTGGCAAAAGCTGGGAACGTGCTTTACATGTTTCAATCACCAACCACCAACCTAAACTTGTAAACGACACGCAGGGAGATGGCTCAAGGAGCTTTGGGCCCCCTTGGCGCAGAAAATCGGTCCATCTGTATACATTTCCTTCGTTCCGTTCATCTGTTAGACAAGACTGTGACATCTCTTTGATTTGTGAAGTAAGAAGCACTCGATCCCATACGTTGACATATGATAACATTCCTTGGAAAGATTGACTGGCAGCAAAGTCACCACCGACCGAGTCTTGATCTTGTCCCAGTACCAGGGTGCCACCTTGTCTTATAGTGTGACCTCTCTTGAAGCTCGTGCCTTCTTGTTTTAGGTAGCCATCTTTGAAGAATTTCCATGATCCCGAGGTTTTTTCCCAAGAAAGGCAGATGTGATGCCATACCCCATCGTTGGCTGTAACCGTCGTGAGCCTTTGATGAAAAATAAAAACTATAGAACAAACCATTGAGCTACCAGGTCCTGTTTCTTTGGAAATAAATTCTTTGAGTCCAAGAATGGATTCTGTGTTTCGTTACTGAAATCCGAGGATGGATTACGGATCTAATGAATCAATACTCCGAGAAAATTCGATTTATAAATCTAAATTCGCATTCTTAGAATTAACGATCTCTGTTTTTCTTGGAAAACAGTGAAAAATAGACATTTGATTGACATGATTAATTTTAAAGTATTGGGGTAGCTTTAGTGTGAAGTTAATGATGTAACAGAGAATTAACTCTGAAGTGTAAATTTTAGTGCTAGTTTTAACCCATGAATAACCCACTGGGCGTTAGCCCTAGTAAAGGGAATCAGAGAACCAGTGGGTTATTCATGGGTTAAAACTAGCACTAAAATTTACACTTCAGAGTTAATTCTCTGTTACATCATTTGTGTCCATAGTGCTACGCGGCACAACATTCATATGTACCCTTACTTTCTCTTCGCCGCGATTCACCATCTAAATCGACCCCGACTTTCTCTGTCCGACCTCGTAGCTCAGTCGGCAGAGTGACGGTAGATCTAATCCGGAGGTCGTGGGTTCGATTCCCACCGAGGTCAAAAGATTTTTTCTTTACCTCGTGTGGTTCCCTGATTCCCTTTACTAGGGCTAACGCCCAGTGGGTTATTCATGGGTTAAAACTAGCACTAAAGTTTACACTTCAGAGTTAATTCTCTGTTACATCATTTGTGTCCATAGTGCTACGCGGCACAAAATTCATTAGTGAGAAGTAGTTTCGTTTTCTGGGCAGTCACTGTGTCCCTAGCAGTTGCATGCCCTTTGAAGTCATCACCAGTGTAGTTCATGGAGATCATGGCTATCAGTCTGTGTTACGCGGAATTTAAAGTTATTTGGACGGTATTATTCTTAATGCGCTAGAGAGGAATCCCCCTTGTTATAAGAAATTACCAAACAACTATATCATACTATATTTGCGTCACTTACTAATTTTCACTTTACCTTTGAGTACCGCCGATTAGAAAGTCAAAATATCTGTCGTATTCGATAAGCAGCTCGTTATCACTGTTGCTTACAGCGTAACTGACAAGAGTTCCTTTAGCGTTACTTGAACTCATCCACAGGCACACGGTAAATGCCGTCAAACTGCGCATTTGAGAGATTTTCACAACGTCATTGACTCCTTTTTCTGGAAAGTGGAAAGCGTAGTCTAAAGTGGCACAAAATAAAATAAATCAAATAAATAAAAGACCAGCGAAAAGTTAATTTAGTGTTTTTGGGAGCCGGAGTGTCACAAATCTAGCAACTAGCAGGCTGAAAAATCGCCCAGCGAGGCTAAAATCACCCGAGAGCAGTTCGAAAACGGCGAGTGGTAGACGTGCCACAGTCACGGCTTGCTTGCCAAAACAGTCAATTGCTTTGACCAGATCGGCCAGCGTGCCATTTAAGAAACAAAAACAAAATCACTATAAACTCGGTCAGAGGGCGTATAAAGCCTCTTTTTTATCGAGCTGGTGTGCTCAAAACTACAAATTGACAATCACGGCCAGCGTGCCAAAACAACAATCTTGACAAAGACAAAATTTGACCAGCGTGCCATAACTAAGGAAAAAACACTTGAATATATACCTCTTACTAACCGAGTTCGAGGTCCGTACCGTAAGTTACGGACCGAGTTTTTCCCCTTTGATTTATGGCCCAAGCGCGAAGCGCGCGGGCCATAAATCGTAGGGAAAAAAAACGAGGATCCGTAACTTACAGTACGGACCGAGAAGACGAGGTTAGTAAGATATTTATTATATCTCTATTGTGTGTCTGACGACTTCGGGAACGATTTTTATCCATGAGGAACGGCTTCAAATTTCTGAAGT
The DNA here is from genome assembly GCA_022496165.2 of Catalaphyllia jardinei. NCBI lineage: Eukaryota > Metazoa > Cnidaria > Anthozoa > Scleractinia > Caryophylliidae > Catalaphyllia > Catalaphyllia jardinei. Next base: position 25,026,056 of record CM042747.1, read on the forward strand.
GGGTCGAAAGCAAAACGAGTCAATTTGAAATTGTTTTGAAGTCGTTACTACGCTTTAGCACACAATTTACAGTAAAAGAAAGTTTTAAACCTTTACTTGCTAAATAAGTTAAGAAATTTTGGCGATAAATCATGCAACGGTTTGGCAACACAAACAACTTCAAATTTTAGCGGGCCGTACGGCCTGCTAAATTAGACCAATCACAGCCCGCGTACTAACTTAGAGATATAATAAATTCAAATATATTTATTATAAACATAATCAGAGGGAAAATAAAGCCTCTTTCCAATGGAGCTAGTGTGCTCGAAACCACAAATTTGATCGACGAACGAGTCACTGTTAGTTTGTGCCGTCGTTTTGGTTCTGTCCTGGTGCACCGGTTCACAAGGGAATTACCATTGTTCTTTCTTTGTTTAGGAGTCATTGATTAGCTGTTGTGTATTGTTTGTTTTTTTGTATCGGCTCTTTTGAACCGGTACACGAGGACAGAACCATCGTTAGCGTTCATAAAAGTGAAGAACAGTCGAAGCTCTGCTTGCCAGGAAGCCACCATCTGTCAAGCTTCATGAAACTTAGCAAATTAATTTGGATAGTCTTCTTATTCCAAAATTTCAGGGAGCTTGCAACTGTAGCTTCGTTTGAAAATTATCCGATCAGAAGTGCTCAGGTCCAAAGTCCACCTGCTGAAGTGCGTGCATCGTACCGAAGTAACAGCCCACGAGATTTGTTCAGCTTGTTCTATTGTATATGTTGCTGGTCGTAAATTATGAGTAGTCCTGTACCTCTTCCAGACCTGTATTTTGATTTGTTCTCTTATCCTGTAGCTCCTATTGTTTCAAGCGCTGGGGGCATTGTTTCATCCATTTATTTATTGTTTGCTGAGCCAATCACAAACTCTGTTTGGAAAGCTACAGGCTTTCTCAAAATTATAGCAAGGGCCATAGCGGTGTGACTTATTTCGCTTTTTCACGTGGATATCAAAATAACATTTTAAAAAACAAAAACATGTGACTTTTGCACTGCTTTTTTAAACAATGATTCAGTTTAAAAAAATGGTCTGTACTCTGGTTACTTCTTAATTTTCTCTTGGCACACAACTGTGCCAGTGTTTTCGCGTTGCGGCACTCTACCGGCAGGTATTCCTAGTTTTTATCTGAAGTAATTGTGCCTTCATACGTTATTGCTGAAGCGGAATCATCTCACATAAGTACAACGTTAAAGGAGGTACTTCAGGATTAGCGCATTTTGAAACGTTTAGCCTGAATTTTTCTGTTGGTCGCTTGCATTGCAGGCCGTGTTAATCTTCTCCATCCATAATTCTATTTGTTCCGTTATGATTTATTAAAACATTTTTGGTGCCTTTCTCTCTTAGAAAATTATATATTTTCGTTTTTTCTTCGATGTAAAGTTAATTTTGTACAGGGCCAAAATAATTCAAAAAATCTCGAGTGGGCCCCTTTAAGATAGCTCCGTTGGCAGAACTTTGTACAACAATATTTTATCTTGGAATCGCTTTTTAAAGTCCTTCCTGAACGATTTCTATCGCGCTTTTATTCTGAGTATATTAGAAGCAGCATCTGGACAGTGGTTAAATGATCGTTTTCCAGAACGTTTTGTTGCAAATTCGTCAGCGGGAGTGCCCCCAAATATGAAACAATCATTTCAAATTTAAACTTTTAGTCTATATTAATAAAATTTATATTGCTTTTATGAGAAAAGTTATATGTGATATGCTAACGTCCGCCACAGTCAAATACCGAAAAAAGAAAAAAAATCTCAATAATGTGATCCCGTAAACATCTGTTGACTCTAGCACTACGATGTTGCCGAATTGGATGCATTGTTGGAACTCACAACCAGAAAGTGAAACTCCCGACGAGTTTTTAGTCATCAAAGCTGCTACACTGATGTATTTTTACTTACCTTCTCCCATCGGTTTACAAAGAGATGGATCAATGATTGCTGCTCCTCCTTGGCGAATAAAATCAAGCCATCTGTAAACTTTTCCAACGTCCCCTTCACCCCAGAGACACGACGTTGCCATATGTTCGATTGGTGTATTAGAAAGCACGTGATCCCATATGTTGACATTGGATAGCATTCCTTGGAAGGACTGAGTTTTGTCAAAATCACCACCGACCGAGTCTTGATCTTGCCCCAGCGTCACAGTGCCACCTTGTCTTATTGTGTGACCTCTCTTGAAGTTTGTACCTTGCTCTATGAGGTAGCCATCTTTGTAGAATTTCCATGATCCCGTATTGCGTTCCCTTGAAAGACAGATATGGTGCCATACCCCATCAAAAGCTGTTACCGAGGTTTTCCTGTTGACAAAACATAATGTTTAAGAAATAGAAAACATGTACCGTGATTCTATCGAGTTATATAAACACGAGTGGAAGTTTGGGAGAACGATAAATGCTTTTTCGAGTTCTTCCAAACTTTCACGAGTGTTTATATAACTCGATAGAAACACGGAGTACATGTTTTCTATTTCTTTTAGAAAACACTACGACGAGAAAAAGGAAAACAACTTGTTAACTTTGATTATCAAACTGTAAATTCTCTTTGCTCGCGCCATCACTACGTCAACAGCGCGCGCTAGTTCTGTGTCTACATCGAGTTATACAAACACGATTTTTAACCAATCAGCGGGCGTGCTTTCTTAGGACTGTTTTCTAAAAAATACATTGCATTGCTTGCTGGTTGTTTATTGTTTAAGATCTTGGAACATGTATCAGTTGTATTTGAGCGTGCCACTGTGAAGCACAAAGTCTGCTCCATCTCTTCCCCAATTCACTTACGTGTTTTGTTTAAGCTTGTCAAACAATTTTTAGCAGTATGAGACTTTGGAGTTGATTCTTAAAAAGGAACGACGACACGATAAATCTCTTTTGAAACTGAATGGCAGAAGGATGATATGATGATTCAAGGGAAATACGATAGGATTGGGATGAAACGATCTGGAATATTTTTAAATGGAAAAATAATCGCCGTCAATCTAATCTTGCATTATAGCTAATGGGAGTATGTATGGCAGCTTTCGAACCTAGCAGCAGTCCATCACCATCTGTTTTTTTTTTCGAACCTAGCAGCAGTCCATCATCCATCTATTTTTTAGCATTCGTCCAACCAGGTGGAAAATGAGGAAAATGTGTCACTCAAGAACCGAACACAATAACTAACGATCAGGCTGCCTTGCACTGGGCACGCTTCATCGACTCTTCCAAAATATGTTTGTCACGAGTAATTTGCCATAAAATACATGTTATTCATTCAGTAATTAATCCCAAGAGGATTCAGAAATATTAGATAATTGTGTAATTGCCAAGGCGGGCATTACAGGAGAAGAGCAGACCAGAATTTTTGACTTTTGTCAAGATAAAGTGCAAACATTAAACTCTTCCATTTGCTGTAAGATCAACGCCGCCTGGCCTTCTAATTCTTCACCTTTGACCACGAGTTCAAATCACTGGAGCGTTTAAGCAAAAAAGGTCTTTGAACGTACCGGCCGTCTCATTGCTGACGCCATCTGATGACTGCGATAAAGGTTTTGGAAATTACAAACAAGGAGAGCATATGTCCGATTAGATAACAAATTTCCAGCTCAGACCTTTTGTTCGAATATGGACCGTCGCTCAAGTTCGCAAAAAAATACGACTGTTTTGCAGTCTATACATACGCGGCATTCTGTCACGCAGTTTTTTAATGCGAGTTTACTGCTGGCAACCCGTCGACAGCTATCAATTAGAGGTAACGCTAAGAAACTTTATTTATAACGCTGCTTAGAATCAATCTTTTTTTCATATATTTTTTTTAAATGAAAGATCGCAATAAGATCTATCTAAAAGATGGAGATATGGTCAGTTTTGGGGTATACTGGTCCCGGGGGATGGGGGGGGGGTACTCCCATATATGGGCTCTATAGGTATGTGCCGCAGCTTGGTGCCGCGGAATAGGGTATGGTTTTTGAGATTCTCGGTTCTTAAATAGGGTATCTTTTTAACCCTTTTGTTACTGTGTTCCCGGTATGGTCCTTAGATAGGCAGCTAAATTGTATTACATAATACTGGAGTGTGAAAACGCCATCCTAAACGAATGTTTGTTCTTAAATTTCATGTATCCGTTAAGGCATTAACAAAATGATTGTGCAACAGCGGTTTAATAGCCTTGAATGGGGTGTCATTTTGCGGGTTTGGGCCTTAAAAAGAGTATCAGTTTTCGCTTTCTTAGTCCTTTAATAGGGTTAGGATTCAAGAACCTTCGTGGCACACCCCTATCCAAAATTCGCGGGAGTGCTTTCCCACCCCCCCCCCGGATACTGTTACCTTAAGATGACTGAATTGGCCAAGTTCTTTTGTTTTCGTGTGTATGGATGGAGACGTGGCCGTGGCCAGTATCCAGCCATCTTGATCGAACACGCTTGGATTAATAAACAACAGCCTCCGCGAAAATATGCTAGAATATTTGTCCGCGGACATTATCTATTCCGAGTAAGATCATAGCCCTATCTTTCCCACTCGGATGCCAATGACAGCCAGGGTTTAGTTTTTGGTCAATCGTGGATATAGCCATGGAAGAAAAGGGCAAATGATATATACTTTACCTTCGTGTGCCACCGATGAGAAAGTCAAAATATTTGTCGTATTCGATAAGCAGCTCGTTATCACTGTTGCTTACAGCGTAACTAACAAGAGTTCCTTGAGTGTTACTTGAACGCATCCACAGACACACGGTGAAATCAGTCAAACTACGCATGCCTGAGATTTTTACAACGTCATTCACTCCTTTCTCTGGAAAATTGAAAGCATAGTCTGAAATGACAAGAAAAGGAAAGATTGCATATGCTAAAATAGTTTATAGCGACACTAGAATAGACATCACATCTGATATATCGTTTATTCCAATTTATTTATATATTTATTTATCTATTTTCTTGCATTTGATACTTGTGATATACCTTGCAAAATGATCAAGAAACATTTCAGCAATTATCGTGAGGTGAACGTCACCAGCATGACCCCTCCCAAGCACAGTTGGTCATATGCACGTTCGTTAAAACTATATAGAATGCTAATATCTAAGGAAGGGTTCACTATCCGTTCCTTTACATAGCCAGGTCTTTCTTGTGTACGAAGTCGCGTTTCTTTAATTTTCAATGGGAAAGCCGTGATGAAACGTGCTACCACCGAGCAGAATTGCAGATTAGCTCTAAATGCCAATCAGTCAGCAAACTTGGTTAAGACTACCCACACATATCTGTTTGTTCAAAAAAAATGTAAATGTAGCCAGTAAACCCATTTACCACTTACAATATAAAATGTATAAAATATCGACTTAGCATCCTCAATGCAAGCAAATGCTCATTTTAGATACTATAACGTGCAGTCTAATGCCCATTTTAGATATATTTGACTTGCAGCAATCATACTGTCCTGATGGTGGTTATCTATCAAGTAGTTATGGGTACATGCAAGTAGTTATTGATGCAGTCAACGTAAAAACGAACTTTAGTACTATATGTTATTGCGGTGTCTTTCTATGGCCAAGTTTATGGTAGCATAAACTGATGTTAATGAGCCTGAGAATTAGGCCCTATGTAAGCTCGCTCATTGCCATACAAGCAACAATCATGTCTCTGTTCCTAGGTCACACAACGTGCAACATTTGGATAAAGCTTTATCCTAAGTAACGGTAGATACTAGTCCAAAGTACAAGATAGAACAATGAACAGTAACCAAATGTTTGATTATAATGTGTCTTTCTCTTTGGAAAAGTCCACTGTAACCTAGCACGATATATCTTCTAGACTCTACAAATGTTCCATTCATACTCTGACATGGTTATCATGCTCATGTGCTCCGTTTTTTCCTGTACACTGTCCTTACCCAGTCAGTCCTGTTGGGTTTCGGTTCAATCACAACAGCGTTTTTTCCCTCCCTCCTTCCCTTAGTTCTGTCTGGAACCTTTGTTTTTGTCTTTCGATTTTTACCTAGGTTTGCTATATGTTTCACACAACCAGAACGTTTTTCATGCAGATTATTATTGTATTCCTCTACATCCATATGTATCTTTAAGATTAATCTCTACATTACGGCATTTTACTGGACTAGGTCTCATTCCTTCATTGGATTCCGAGGATGCGGATCTACTGTCTTGCTTCTCAATAAAAAGAGTGGCAGGCATCGGGAAGGGCAACCCCTGGCTGCACTTTACCCCACAGTAAGGCTTAACCCTTGGAGACAGGTCCAGAAAAATACCCACTCCAGGGTGTGGACCCCCGGTCACACCTGATCTGTACTCCATCCAGGAGGAGCCACCTCTCCTGGTTTCCCTTAGTCCCTCGTGACTGGGGGATATGGGCGTCACCCCTGGAGACTGATCAGGACCCCTGTCCAGGGTAACTACCCCCGTTATCACTCGATCATGTCTCCCCCTAGTAGGGCTTCTCTCCTGGTCCCTTTACGCCTATATTTACGAGCTTCCCTGTCACCAGAAGTTACGCATTACTTTTTGTTTATTAGAACCTCACTGCAAAAAAGACACTGCCAATTGGAAGAGTTTATTAAGATTCGGCTAATAACAATGCTGAAGGCCTTCCAATACACCGGCTGACCGCTTAAAAGGTCATAGTCGTATATCGTCATTTGTAATCTGCTAAGGGATTTACTCTTCGCCGCCGATATAAAAGAAAAAATGGAAATAAATGTAATTCAATCAGTAGCTAAGTCACGTACCAACTTCGACAATTTTACAGGGAGATGGATGAACCAGCCTTGCGCCTCCTTCGTTGAGAAAATCGTGCCATTTGAATACATTTCCTTCATTCCCTTCGTTTAATTCACACGATTTTGACCTTTTCTTTATCAGCGTGCCATCGAGTACGTGATCCCATACGTTAACATTTGACAGCATGCCTTGAAAGGATTGTGAGGTCTGAAAACCACCACCGACCGAGTCTTGGTCTTGCCCCAGGGTCACAGTACCACCTTGTCGTATCGTGTGACCTCTCTTGAAGTTCGTACCTTCTTGCTTCAGGTCACCGTCTTTGTAGAGTTTCCATGATCCAGAGCTGCTTTCCCACGATACACAGATGTAATGCCATATACCGTCGTTAGCAGTTACTGATGTTTTACTAAGAAGATATTAAGCGATGGTGCAAATCAGGTATTAATTATAACTTGAATAGTTCCATAAATAGAGCTCTATATCTAGTTCAGAGTTTTATTAATTATAGATTGAGGGTTTCATCTTTTTTATTAAGTCCTTAATTTTATGCTTAATATTTCAAGTGAAAATGAAAGGATGATTGTGTCCCAAGAGGCTTAAAACAAAGAGGAAGCGGAAGGACTTTCGAGGACGTTCCCTTGGCTTGCACCTGCAATCTAGTCATTCATATTATTTATCACCTTATCAGCTCGTTAATTTCTACCCTTTACTTTACCTCTGTGTGCCACCGATGAGAAAGTCAAAATTTCCGTCGTACTCAATAAGCAGCTCGTTGTCGCTGTTACTTACAGCGTAACTAAGAAGAGTCCCTTCAGTGTTACTGGAATTCATCCAGAAACATGCGGTGAACGCTGTCAAACTGTCCATGCCCGAGATTTTGACAACGTCATTGACTCCTTTGTCCGGAAAATAAAAAGCGTAGTCTGAAATTTAAAACAATAATTAAGACCCGCATCAGTTTTAAAATTTTAAGGCTTACCACACGTTTTGGTATTAGAAAACAGTACCGTGAGGATTTGTAAAAATAGTGATTAGAAACGCGAAATAACTTTAAATTGGAAAAAGCAGTCCCCTGAGCTCTTTATCTTTTGTTCGTGTAGGTAAGTTCGTGTTAAAATCGCGACTATGCTACGAAGTACCTTTCAGACATCCCAATTTTTGCGAAGTTGCATGGCCTAATTGCGGGTCCAGCTATCTGAGATTCTGCAGTCAATTCTTGAATTCTCACGACATCGTTCCTAGCATGGCCACTTAATCGTTTGGTTTTAAATAAAATCTACTTAACTCCTGATATAGGTATATGAAATTTCCTTCTGGCCGGAAATTGGCAAAGACTTTGAACAGTAGAGTTCGAACCTCGGAGTGCGTTAGGTGTGGTCTTTAGACTGGTGAAATCGATCCCTACATAGCGGGACAGAGCGGTTCAACTTTGTTCAAGAACTGACATCCCAAAGAAATACGGCATGGTAAAACGTCCTACAATTCCTACCAAGTATTGAGTTTGCAGGTTTCCCAAACTAGCTAGAACTGTACTTGATTTAGCTACCTGAAGTCCCAAATGGTTTGCAAGGTGATGGCCTGAGAAGCTTTGCGCCTCCTTGGTGAAGGAAATCGGACCATTCGTATACATTGGCTTCATTCCATTCATCTAGCACGCATGTGTTTGATATTTCCTTAATTTGTGTAGGAGGTAACACTCGATCCCATACGTGGACATTTGATAACATCCCTTGGAAGGATTGAGATTTGTCGAAGTCGCCACCGGCTGAGTCTTGTTCTTGTCCCAGCACCAAAGTACCACCTTGTCTTATCGTGTGACCTCTCTTGAAGTTTGTACCCTCTTGTTTTGTGACGCCATCTTTGTAGAGTTTCCAAGATCCAGAGCTCTTTTCCCAGGAAAGGCAGATATGATGCCATGCACCATCGTTAGCTGTTACGGATGTTTTCCTAGTAAGAAAATCGATAGAAAACAGACGATTGCAATTATGTCACTTGAACTCTGTAAACAAATAATCTGTCCTTAAATTGAACAAGGCGTATGGTTTTCAGCAACGCCATTTGTTCGGATCTTACCGTAAACTTTTAGTCGTTTGTTATAGTTTTCAGATTGAAGACGGCTTCGGAGGCGACTATGCTAAGAATATTCTGGAAGTAAACTCTTTCTCGTTCGTTTTCCAATTTACGATTTAAATGAGGCCAAGCGTATTTACGTTTTGGACTAGAAGAAGGCATGAAACGACATCTCAAGATCTTAAATTCAACGTTCTGTCTCTGAAGGCAGTTCTGTAACGCCTTCCACATATAATATTCGCAGTGGTTGGTTTAGTCGCGGACTTTCGTTCGTATAACCTAACAGGATCTCACTACCCTTTAGCTTAATGATTGCAATATTTACGTCATTCAACCAGGAAACAATTTGCATCCAAACGTTTTTGCTGAATCGACAGTGTCAGAAGTGTAAGAACAATTGCTCGAGGGATTCTTCATACTCTCCACAAAACGTACACAAAGAAGTGTCCGATAACTTTATATTCTGTAAGAGTTTGTTGGTATATACAGTGCGATTAAGCAATTTGTATTGAAAATTTCTCGTTCTTATATCTAAAGTCACTTTGTGTGGGATTAAATAAATCTGTTTTCAGTTGAAATCGTGGTCGCTGTGTATGGAGTTGTATTTTAGCCTGGAAGTAGGGTGTACGCGTGTATCCTCTACAAGACTCCAGTGCAGCTTTTTGCTAGTGAGTTGAATCAGGTTGATATCACCAGTCTTTGAGTGGAAAATTAATTCTGTAAAATCTGTATGGTCCTAATCTGGGGTTTGAGAGCAACATGCAGTTCCAAAATTTGGCAAAGCCTTCCATGATTCCGAAAGTGCTTTCAAAAAGTCCTAATATCAAAAGATAACTGTTTAAATTAAGGCCTTTTTCTGAAAAAATTCCAAGGTTTTAATTTTCCGTTCGTGAGGAAGATGTTAACTCTTGAGATTTCAGCCATAAATGACTTTTTTTTTTCAAAATTGAGGTTTGTCATCGATTAGAATATGTTTATTATTCCAAAGTATCTGTTCCATAACGTGGTCGCTCGAAGATGTTTTTTTTTCTCGGTGAGTGTAGCCCAAGCTTCAAAATACTCGCGATAAAACTTTGGAAGGGATTTAGGTAGGTCAGCAACATCATAATTGCAATGAAGAAGGAATTTATCCCCGTAATTTTTGAGATGGTGCGAGAGGATTAATTTCCATGGACTGTGGTAATTCTCAATCAACTTTTTAAGGCACATGATTATTTAAGTTTTGATTGTAGATTCCAGATGGGGCATTTTAGGTCCGTCATCACTATAATCACTAACCAGTGCGAGACGTTTGATTTTACCTTTACCTTTCCCTAAAAAGTTAAACAGTGCTGTGTTAAGTTTTAGTCACTCCTGGGAGTCAGAGTGTATAAGAAATCCAGGACAAAAATAATATGCCTTTTGCCCTTCAGGGAATATCCCGTCTTTGAAGGAAGCCTGAGCGGCCAGCCGAGCTGCATTTCAAGCACGTCGAGAGAGGGAACCAAAAAATGTAAAATAGCAAAATAAATCGAATTGTCTTGGTGGCAGATACGTCAGCATAGAATTGCTCTTCTCGGCAAAATCCAGTCGTTATAGTACTTGATTCAAAATACAAATTGGTAACACCTGAAACCGAGACGTCAACTCCGAATACAATGCTTCGCTGCTATCCTTCGACAGCTTCGAGCCACAGCAAATAACATCTAGCCACAGTCTTCATAGCAAAGCCTAGCTTTGGCGCATACACTGCCATGTTTGCTATAGGTGTATGGTCTTACTGTTATGTACTTTACCTTCGTGTGCCGCCGATCAGAAAGTCAAAATATCTGTCGAATTCGATAAGCAGCTCGTTATCACTGTTGCTTACAGCGTAACTGACAAGAGTGCCTTTAGTGTTACTTGAACTCATCCACAGGCACACGGTAAATGCTGTCAAACTGCGCATCCCTGAGATTTTTACGACATCATTGACTCCTTTTTCCGGAAAATTGAAAGCGTAGTCTAGATTGAGACGGAAAAGCAATAG
>CM042747.1:25041859-25061859 GCA_022496165.2 Catalaphyllia jardinei
CGTTTTCGCGCTTTTCCTGGGTTACATATCTTTTTTTTCAAAAACAGCTACGACCAAAGCAACGCTCTGAGGCCATTCAAGAGGGGTCTGTGTTTTCCCCTCCAATATAATACCGTCCCTCCTTTTTTAATAGTACCATTCTTTTGGACCTAAATAATAGCTTACGCGTAACTGTCATACAGAGGCTAAAATATTTTGTGAGCTGGAATGCATTTTAAATAGTAAAAGAAATGAAATCATTAAGGATAAAAGACGGGGGTGTGAATATATGAATTTTATTTTCGAGTGGTAAAAACAATGTTTTACAGACGAGCCCAGCGAGCGAGTAAAGCAGTATTTTTATTAACCCAAGAAAAAAGGTAAAATTAATAGCTTCAAGACAAGCTTTAGACAAACTGACTGTTGGCGCAAACAATCGTGAAAAAGTGGGAAATAACGTCATCGAAGATATAAGCCAGTCGGGTATCTGATGTTGTTTCAAGCTTATAATTTAGAGAGTGCTAGGAGCTAGCTATATCCAAAAGATGAGCGAAGTCGAGTTTTCTAGCTTTGCCGAAGAAATTTGATTTTGTTGGATTTTTGTGAACATTTGCTCCCCATACCTGCAGTAATCAATTATTTCCTCTTGTAATCTAATAAAGCCGCCATTTACCTGCTCCAAACATGTTACATGGAGATGGTTCAACAAACGTTGCTCCCCCTACACGGACGAAATCCAGCCATTGGTATACTTTCCGTTCGCTAGCTTCATCCGACAGACAAGATTTTGACATATGCTCGATTTGTGAATCACTGAGCATTTGATTCCATACGTTGACATTTGACAACATTCCTTGAAAGGACTGAGATGATTCAAAGTCACCACCGACCGAGTCTTGATCCTGTCCTAGAACAATAGTACCGCCTTGTCTTATTGTGTGACCTCTCTTGAAGTTTGATCCCTGCGATTTCAGGTGGCCATTTTTGTAGAATTTCCATGACCCTGAGCCGCTTTCCCACGAAAGACAGATGTGGTGCCATTGGCCGTTAAAGGCGGTAACTGATGTAGTCCTGTGGATACAATGGAAGCTGTTTTAGCGCCGAACACTTTCGTAAGCGGACAGCTTTAGGTACGACTGCGGTCACAAAATCCCATTTGAACTCCCACACAATTTCTGTATTTGTTCATTTTTGTAAGCGGCCACGGACACTTTGAGGGCTTACGATTTATATTCAGTTTACTCTTTTTATGCTCTTGTAAACGGACACTAGAAAAGAACGAAATACGATATATTTTGCAAAGTATCTTAGTTTGTACTGCAGTTAGAATATGTATATCGCATAGTACGTAAGTTTTCTGTTACCATTCTCGTAAGAGGCCTGCTCAAGTTACAGACATCTTTTTGGCGTCCGGAAAGTGTCCGCTTACGAAAGGTTCCACTGCAGTTATCATCCATCTAAGAACTTATTATTAACTTCATTGTGCTTAAAAATAATACATAAATTTAACCATCAAACCATGATTAAGCTAGCCCACGATAAGCGAGAATTTTGATTTCACTTTTGTGAGGTTTGCTGTTGTTTGGCCTTCCGTTTTGAGTTTGAACAATCTCCTTGCATACGACGAATGTGCCCGCAGTACGAGCAAGAAAATTTTGTACTCAAGATAAAGCTTAATCTAGGTTAGCGTTAACCGGCTTCCGAACAACCCGGCCTTGATGACAAGTTAACCTGACATGAGCCCATAATTCAATGAAACAGCGGTCAACTTCAAACATTCGTGGCTTCGATAAACTTGAGCTCGTGATACGTGTGTGTGACACTGGCCAGTGAATACCTTGTTTTGACAAGTGTCAGTTGATCATAACTTGAATATCCAAAATCAAAGAAATATGCATTAAACCAAGGCTACATGTCTCTGTCAATCTATTAGTTGGAGTATGGCCGCCATCTTGCGTGACTCCGCCGTCATCATGCGTACGTGGCCACAAGCAATACCGCTAGTCATGATAACCATGAGAGAAGCAATTTCTCTCCTATACGAGTACGGGTCTCCGCTGTGAGCTCATTATCTAACGTGTATATCTGCCCCCCCCCCCCCCCCGTGTTAAGTTTAGCCCAGGCTAAACACTCGTCTGAATTTGGTTCGCGCGATTACTCGGAGATAGCGCTGATCAATTACCTTTCGAGGGTTGTCCAATACTCCGAAAAATTCAGTTAGCATTGTATTGTATTATATCTGCATAACAATAGATTAACAATAGATTAACAATACAATACAGTTGAGAACGATGCAAAACAATAGAATACAATACAATGCTATGCATAAATTTGTCAGAGTATTGGACAAGTATGTACCTTTCTATAACTTCTGTCTAAAGAAAGTCTGCAGGAAGATATCAAAGTTCAATGAAGGTGCAAGTCCAACGATTTGCTAGCAAGCGAGTCCATTATCGTACATGAAAGGGCACTGAGATGTACTGAAACATGGTGTCATTTATCCCGTAATATTAGGCCGTTTGCACCTTGGCGATAGTGTTGTTGCTTTCTCTAGACAGCAAACCGCCATTTAAGCCACATCAATTTAGGGCTTAGACGTGCAATGGTAGACATTTCTAGCTGTTGTGGCGTTTCTTGGTCCGAACTTAGATGTATCTAAAGACTTCATCCGGGACATTGAGTAAAGACTAAATAGTACATTCGGGACATTGCTATTTGCCAGCAAAACATGGCCACGAATAGTAGTTAATTACCTTCGTGAGCCTCCGATGAGGAAGTCAAAAGATCCGCTATACTCGATGAGCAGCTCGTTATCACTACTGCTTACAGCGTAACTGAATGGAGTTCCCTGAGTGTTGGTCGAATTCATCCATAGGCACACAGTGAATGCCGTCAAACTACTTTTCATGTTTGATATTTTGATGGCATCTGTAACTCCTTTGCTTGGAAAATGGAAGGCATTGTCTGGAAAAAAAAACCAAAAAAAAAACCATAATGTGAAAACTAAATCGTTTTCTTTTTGACATTCCAGCTAAACAATGCATCTTTAAATCAGCGCCGTAGCTAGTAACAGGCAAACCGAGGAACTTGCCTCGGTAATTTGTTTTTCGTTTTTATTGTTTATAGTCGTCATAAACACCCTAAATACCTAGGAAGAGAATTTAACCACGGACACTGCCTCAGTCAAAATTCTTTCATGGACATTGCCTCAGTCTTCACTCTTTTCTGGCTACGGCCCTGCTTTTTTAAAACGTTGATGCCCTCATCTGGGGAAGATTTTACGAATGGTACGGTGATACAAATGTCGACAATACACTCTCCTATTTTTTGTTTACCCACGTTTGGCATTTTAAATCTGATTTACTCATTTTTGGCACAAAGTAGTTTTATTCCCCTCAAAAACATGTGTATTCTTTATAAGGAAACTTTCGCATTTAGGTTTTAGTCAGAATTATAATTTTTGTATTAAAAAAATGCTGTATTTTGTTTTTATGAAGGCTCAGACACAAAACACTGCCACCTCGTAACAGTAAAGCCCGAGAATATTAAGTTATTTTCCACTTTCCTCCCCTAAGCCTTCCTGCCCCTCCCCAACCTTGAACTGAATCTTAAATTCTTGACTCAGGTCGCAGCTTACATATTCACTAAAGTCCTTGCTACTGGTCCTTATGTCACGTACCGGTTCCCAACGGCTTACAAGGAGACTCTGTTACAAGCCTGGCTTGAGCCTTTTGCAGAAAGCTGCGCCAGCTGTATACGTTTCCAGCATTCCATTCATCAAGCAGACATGATGTTGACATCTCCTTAATCTGTGTGTCAGTAAGCTTGTGATCCCATACGTTGACATTTGATAGCATTCCTTTGAATGATTGATCGGCGTCAAAACCACCACCGACTGAGTCTTGTTCTTGTCCCAGAACCAAAGCGCCACCTTGTCTTATCGTAAAGCCTCTCTTGAAGTCCGTGCCTTGTTGCTTGATCTCACCATCTTTGTATAACTTCCATGATCCCGAACTGCGTTCCCACGACAAGCAGATGTGGTGCCACACGCCATCATTAGGAGACACTGTTGTATCCCTGAAGAAAACAATTTCTGTTAATGTTCCTCGTGTATGTCATATCTCATATTATAGGCTAAATTCAAAGTACTATTAACTTTTTTCCAACTTGTAATAAAAGTTAATTATAACAAAAGTTAATAACAGTTGACTGTGAATAATACTTTGACCGTGACTTGATTAGTTACAATATACAATGGTAACTAATTATTGAATCAAGTCACAGTCCAAAATATTCTTGAGTCTCTTTCGTAAACAAACGTTTTAACATCTTATCAAGTCGGTCGCATGCTTTTAGTGAAAAAGATTCTCGCGTTTCTCTTGTTTAGGAAGTTTTAGCAATGCAGTCTGCAACTGCAGTGACGACGCCTTGTAAAAAATGAATTTAAATTTTACCTTAATGTCGTAACTCCACGTGGGGAGAAAGATTGCGTGACGAACCCAAAGAATGTCTGCGTAAGAGGTTAAAAAACGTCGTGGTTTGTTAAAACTCCATAATAGCTGTCGCAGCCCCTCGCGTTATTGCCTACTAAAAAACCTCTTATTCAAGTACCTTGGAGAACATGTCCCTTTATATCTAAACATGAATAAGTTCGTCTCTAAAGACGTTTTTGTTGCTTTCTTCTCCTCACAGTTTGCATCACACTCACTACATATCTACATAAAAATATAACGAAGCGAAATTTCGTCAAGTATGAAAAAAAGCTGTTGGAGCTTCTAAAGACCCAGAGCGTATGAACGTTTTATGAAGCTAAGTTGGATTTCACATTAGTGGAAGCCATAAATCCTTCTAAACGAAATTCCATCCACTTGCGTCGAATATTTTTTGGCATTACTTTTGACAATACTGTATATCCAACCTTTTCTCTCCACCAATGAACAGCTGAAAGTATCCCTCGTAGTAAATAAGCAGCTCGTTATCTTGGCTTGACACTGCGTAACTGAATGGACTTCCCTCATTGTCACTGGAACTCATCCACATACACACGGTGAACGCCGTCAAACTGCGCATGCCCGTTAATTGGACGGAGTCGTGTTCTCCTTTGTTTGAAAAATATAAAGATGTGTCTATAGTGACAAGGAAAAAGTAGAAATCCGTCAAGTTAAAATGCGATAGTATACACCTTTTAAGCGTAAATACCGTAAGTATGGAGTTTTAATAGACAACAGTAATATAGATGCTAGCAAGGTACCTGAGCATGCATCTGATGCAATGATAGATGCGCTTTGGTGAAGATCAATCGTATCGTCTGACAAGTGAAATACACTACCAGTGTGCAGACCAATGCAGTCCTTTCGTATCACTTCGAAATCTGTTCTCTTTACGCTCCATATGTTTACATGAGAAATTTCGCCTACGAACGCTTTTGCTTCGATAAACTTTTTCTGGGTCTGCTGTCGTTGTCCAAGTACAAGATATCCACCGCCTTCCAGTGATGTTTGGGTGGAAGTCAGTGGACCGATAGTACGTGCTCCTTCCTTGATAGTCAAATGACCAGTAGATGATTCCCACTCGATCCACAGGAAATGCCACTTGCCGTCGTTTAGATCCCAGTCCGTTTCATCGCCCTGTGGAGAACCTTTGAGGATTACCCTTACACTGGGATGTGTCTTGATGACTAGTTCGTTTGCCTGGCTTTGAGTGGCGTATGATAAAGCTGTTCCTTCACTGTCTTGTTGAGTTTTCATCCAGAATGAGATAGTCATCGCTGTCAGTTCGGGAATGGTGGTAGATATGGACACATGGGACTTTCTTCTAAGGAACAGCTTGTAGTTGTGAATATCTGGATGTGCAATAAATGAAATTCAATACAAAATAACACACACGATTTGATCACTTTCAAAGTTGCCGTCATTAAAAATGAGGGTCTCGATGGGGTTAACCGTCAACCGTCAAATGGTCCAAAAATTAATCGTCAACCGTCAAAAACGGAATATTTTTACCGTCAACCGTAAAATGAGCGAACCAAAATTAGCCGTCAAATTCCTTAGCAACCCCGTTCCCAGGGCCTTTTCCCTGAATTTAGGGCGGGGCCTACCCCTAAGCCAGGAAAAAGGCCCTAGGAACAAGGCTGCTGGCTTCCGCTCGGTTAAGACTTCCGGTGTCGTAAAACGTCAGTCATCACATTTCACTTCGCATGACCTCGCTATCGCTGTTCGTTTGCTTTTACAAAGCATGACGTGCAGTATAGACCATTTTACAGTTGTGTGGTCAGTGACCTGGCCATTGAATGGCAGCGAGGCTACAGGTGACCTTCTTTTGATACAGACGTCACTGCTTTTATTGTATAAATCAGGTTGTTATAATGCTAACTAGATTATTTTACATGACAAAACCAGAGAGGTCTGTATTAAAGCAAGGTCAACTCCAGCCTCACTGACATTCAAAGACCAGGTCACCGAGCAACCTCGTTCCCAGGGCCTTTTCCCTGGCTTGGTTGGTAACCGAGCAGCCAACTGTACTAAATATTGATGGAACAATGGAGCGTTATACAAAATCATCTTTGCTGAAAACAATTTTTAAAAAACCTCCAATAATCTCCTACAAAGAAGGGTAAAACCCTCAAAGACACGTTCGTTAGGGCCGAAATATGATTTCAAGACGACTCATTGAAAGCCATAATGAGAGTCCGTGCAGGTCTGTCGTCATTACCTTTTCACCGCGTTAATACGTCCAGCGGTAACAGAGTTGATGTAATTACGCTAATAATACTCATAGTTTTTATAGTTGAAGACCAAAACCCTCATTTTTAGTGCACAAATTGTAGGATTTATTCCAGTATTCAAATGTGAGAAAAATTATATCGTTTTATTAAAACTTACAGCCAAATTTGTGCTTTAAATTCGTGTGATAAACGTCATTCCGAAAAATTTACCGTCAACCGTCAATTGACCTATTATTTTTTATTTTCCTGTCGAATTTGACTTTGCATAGGTAAAATATCATGCGGTCATGTATTTTAATCAACGTTATCCTCGGCTTCGCTCTCGTGGCTACTTAAATTGACTACTGCTAATGAACTCGGTACTGCGAAGACTGCGAGGACTACCATTTGAACACATTTAGTGGAAAATGAAATTGTTTTAAAAGCCCAATAAACCTGCGAGTTGTTACAACATTGATAATCAAGTACTACTAAGACACATTCTGAGCGCATCAGGACGTTACAAGAAAACTATTCAGTGCTACTCCACCATAATTTTCAATTGCAGACACTCGAGTCGATCTTCCAAAAAAGTTCAATCACTTATTTTATCCCTAAGTTAGTACGCGCGCTGTCATTGGCCAATTAAGCGGGCCGTACTCTCCTGCACGGACCGCTAAAATTTTAAGTTTTTTGTTGCTAAACTGTTGCGTGATTTATATCGCCAAATTTTCTCAGCTTATATAGCAAATAAAAGTTTAAAACTTTCCTTTACTCTAAATTGTGTACTAAAACGTGCTAACGACTTAAAAACGATTTCAAATTGATTGGTGTTGCTTTCGACCTGCTTCAGAAATTTGAAGCCGTTCCTCATGAATGGAAATCGTTGCCGAACCCTTCAGACACACAATAGAGATGTAATAAATATCTTATCAGCCTCGTCTTCTCGGTTCGTACCGTAAGTTACGGATCCTCGTTTTTTGCCCTACGATTTATGGCCCGCGCGCTTCGCGCTTGGGCCATAAATCAAAGTGGAAAAAACTCGGTCCGTAATCTACGGTACGGACCTCGAACTAGGTTAGTAAGAGGTATTTACTCTGTATGTATGTATCTTATTATACTGTACTAAGTATTATTATTATGAACTCGGTTCTACTAAATTACTGTAGTTATCCGGAGCCAATGAAAATCAATTTTGTCCGAGCCTGTGATGCTAGCTGTTATTTTCAATTTGCAGCAAGGAAATCTTAGACTAACCTAAATCACTGTTTTCAACTGTGAAATGATGCAAATTGCTAAAAAATCATGGAAAATGGTTAAATGGTTGCAATTTTATTCGAAAAAACAATTCAAAATATCAGGGGTGTGATATATGCAACGGAAACGGTCAAAAATAAATTACATCTCTAGATGCTTATTTGCGTTAAATCTTCATTTCAATTTGTTCATTGTTGTTCTCGTGCCAACCCTCATTGGAAAAAATATCTTATTTCAGTACTTACCACTGTTTAGACATTGAAAAAATGGACAACAATCGTCGTTTGCAGGGGAAAAGGTGCATGTGTGTGGTAGTTTGGACGGACAGGAATCAGCCGTATCACAAGCGGCGTCTCTGCTTTTCACCTTCCGTGGGTTAAATGGCGTGATGACATCGTTATAACATCCTGCTTGAGTTGATAAGTAAGGTTCACTTCCACAACACTGCACTGTAGTATCGTCAGCATCGGTGTCTTGTCCAGGAAGGTCTCGCACTTTTCCTAACAAACGGTGTTTCTGGTTCAATTAAATTTAAAATAACAATGCCGGAAACAAATGCTCCTCACATGCAATGTGTAAGGCATCCAAACAACCCAAAGGTAAACACTTGATTTCCGAATTTTCGAAAGATGTTCGCACAATCTTTAGTTATTGTCGGATAATAATTTTTTCTTTCTACAACTAATTTCAATGTGAAATAACAGATTATACTCACGTCTCTATTTTTCTATTGTCCTTTCCTATCTTTTTTATTCATCTTTTATTTGGACGAAAAAATAAAAAAAAACTAACCTTTACAGCAAACCTGTCTGTCAGGAAAGAAAGCTCTCTTACTGCAGCATCTGGCTTCATTTGCACTTCTGTGGGTATGGTGCAGAACGCTGACACTTCCTTCGCAGCAGAGAGATGTTTTTGTATTATAGGCGTTCTTTTCAGCACAGCATTTCCACGTTTCGTGCTTAGGACGGATGTAAGGCTCAGAACCACATTTATCGCATACTTTGTAGCGTACATCATAATGTTTATTTCCACACTTGTCTATCATATCTGAAAGTTAAAAGTTGCAAACGTCTAATAATTGACACAAAAATATAAAAATTTCGAATGCTATTGATTCCGATACCAAACAGCGCCAATCCTATTCTCATAACGTTTCACTGCGAATATTTTGACAAAAAGCTCGTTCATCCTGAGATAACAATAAGGCACACTTTTACTGCATCCCCTGGATCTAACAAGACTGTGGTTCTGATTTTACGTACCTTTGTTGATCACCCAGTGACCAAAGTTGTCAAGGAAAGGTGTTTCAATTAGCAATGTAGAATTTTCGCCCATTCGCCTCTTTCCACTCGCCGTTGATGGATAGTTCAATTTTCTGATTGTTATTTCCTGTTCTATTCTAACGGGCTGCCCTGACGTGGTTGCATTTTGGCGGCCCGTTCCCCCAGTGATAACAAACTTGTTTTCGTCGCATGAATGTTTGCCCCTCCACATCCAGTGGTTTAAATGTGGCAATCCAGGACAGGTCCCCAGTCCACACCGCTTATTTCCTGACGCACAACCCAGCCACAAGCCATCTCCTTCGTCATTTACCCTGTAAAACAGACCCACTTCATCTCCGTAGCGAATGGGGTCATTGATGGTCAGCCTTCCCTTACCGAAGATGTGGAATACTTTTCTTGCGTGGGTAAAAAAGTTATCGGTTTCCTGACGCTTTGAGAATCTACACTCTGTTTTGCTGCAGGCTAACCAAGGTATTGTGGTGGTGTTGGCTACTTCGTTTATGGCAAAGAGGACTGCATCTCCACTGAAAATATGATCGGGATCTTCTTCTGCTTCTTCGTCTTGTTCTTCAAGAAAAAGAAACGAAACTATAAGCTTTTCCCAAATCTTTGGGACATTCCCATTATTAATTCCGTAATATTATTCCCAATTGCTAATCAATTCATGCCATTTAAGAGTGTGTCCATGAGAAACCGCCTAGGCAGAACAAGGCAAGGGGTGATACAGCTAAAAAGACTGATATCGCTAAAACTTGTTGCAAATGTTGGATTTGGTGAGTAAATAATTAAGAGAAAATAGTTTGTTAAAATATTTCATTCCCTGAAAGTTAGGGGACCCCTTGCAGAAAGGGCCATTTGACATCTATTTATACATAAATAATTATTATTAGCTGTCTTTGGTTAAGAATTTCATGAAAATGAAATCTGATGGGTCATATTTTACAATTAACAGACTCAAAGGGAAATAATTTATTTAAACTGGGTAATTTGATTTATATCTGGGGCTCCATCTTAAACAATGTGCATATTTCGTGGTTTTCTGCATATATAGCCTTTATATAATAAATTATAAAACTTTAAATATCCGATTGAGCAGCAACAAATAGACATATTTTAACATGGAGGGTAAAAGCCATCACTAAAGGTCTTAAAAGAGGCATAAAATGTTTGAGGACTTGACTACTTTTTTCTGTTCTGGCGTACTATTTTCAAGAATCAAAGCCACCCATCGTCAACCAATAGCGCTTAGACTATCGTTTTCAATGCGACGTTTGTAATGCACGTTATGTGGGTTATACCCGCGGACACCTACACGCACGTGTGAATTCGGACATAAGCAAACGACATCTATACGCGTACATAAACACTACCACTACAAGTAGGGCAACGTCCCGGAAGACCTAATGAGGTATTTTAGTGCTCTTAAAAAGTGAAGAAATAAGCACTACTTGATTAGTGCATGAGACGCGATTGATGACGTGATCAGTGCATGATTGCGTTCGTCAATGAACGCTTTCATAATGCAGTCGAAATCGACATTCTTTGACGTGTATTCATCGTTACAAATTTGGCCCCCCGAAAAATTCTTCAGGGGCAAATTATTCAGATGCAAATGACGTCATTGCAATCGACCATGTGCTTTGTCTGTCTTACGTTTTCTTTCACGTGTCGGCCTGCTTGTTATTATAACTATGGTCACGGCCAGTAAACTGGTACCGTAACTAAGACACGCGATAACACATGTGATGAACACGTGAGTAGGCCATATAGACTTTAGACTTTCTTTCCATGTGCTCTCGATCGCAGCCAGAGGTAGCGTTGGATACTTTTGCCGTGGAATTTTAAGGCTGAGTAGTATTATATTCAATAGTATGATGTTATTTAAACGTTCGTTCGGGCTCACGAAGAGCTCTTTTATTTTATATGTACACGAACACGATCGCCTAGGCTTTGGGATGTTAACCGTGGAAACAGCTGTAATTCCAGGGAGCGTTGCGTGACACCCCCAAAAACGGCTGCGAAGGAGACTACGGCTGTATTTGATTGCATTTGTTGATTTAGTTCCAATTGCGACAGAAAAGGTCAGTCGTATCCGGTGGAATATTATTTGGAATAGGTGGAAGAGTACTCTGAGGGCAAGATCCATTAGAGTGAACCTGAACCAGGGAACGGAAATGTAAAATACTGTGTACTTTGTTAATCAGGCTAGGGGAAATACTCGAATCAGTCGCACGGTCGGCACGGAGTTTGTTTAGGATGAACGAGCACTCGATTGCAAATATTTAGTTATATTTGAGCTTCCTGCCTAGAATAGTGTTCGTAAAAAATATACTTTTACAAATTAGCTTTTGCACAAGTTAATGTGAGAATATTTAGCACGAAATCTGAAGACTGATGTAAATATTTTAATCCTATTCAGGTCTGAATCCTATTAAACTGAGTCCTATTAAACTCGCGAGTCTACGGAACTGGGGCCGTCACGCAACGTAGTTTGTACCGGGACCTCTTCAATCAGAATGGCATGGACCGGGGGCATGGACTTTGTTACTAAAATATCTTTCTGTAAAACCCCGGTTGTTGATGAAAAAAGGTTGGGTTTTAGAGGTTGAAAGTCAGCTAGGGAAATCATTTAAGGTATCTGTATAAAAGTTTATACGGCGTCGAACGCACTCTCATAATCTTTGATTACTACTAGTTTATGTTAATGACGGTGCCTACTTTTGTTAGTGCGCATACGTCCTGCGCATCACGCAAGGCATGGTTTATCATAACACGTGTGCTAGGGTTGCCGCATTGATGTTACCAAGATCACGACTAAAATGAAAGGAAAATTTCCTACTGGGACAAAATCAAGTTTAATTAACCTGCACTAAAACCAGGAATACCAGAATAGCAGCATATCACTAACTGTTAACAGCTTCCAACTGAAAAACTAGCTGTTATCTGCACTAAAATCCAACTGTAAACATGTGCCTGCAGATGGCGTAGTGCGCACGCAAAGCAACTGCGAGAGACGCAAAGTGTTTTACTTACTTGGGAGGTGACATAAAAAAAAACAGAAACGGGAATCTTAAAGTTTCCAAAAAAGATCCGTAACTTTAAGAAACGCGTGTTTACACCTACATTTTAGGTTATTGAATAGAAGTGGAAAGCCTATTCAACACGTGATTTGTTTCTGGTTGTGAGCTAGAGGTAATTAAACTGTATTTTAGTTGAACCAGAGGGAGGCTGGCGGAGATGATGAAAGAGCTGTTGGGACGACTTTCCTATTAAAAACCCCCAAACAAATTGTACCATTTAAGGTACCATTTACCGTGCAGTTTCAAATTCTTTGTAATGAGTTTGCTTTTCTGTATCTGAAGGCGAATTCTAAGGAAATCTGTCAAGAAATATCCTTTCCTACTTTTTATCTCGAAAAAATGGCTGGTTATTCCAAATTTTCTTTGTGGGTTCCAATAGCCCTTGCAAAGGTCCATTTTTTCCCCACGGCCCCAACCTCCGCGAAAACTGACCTTTCTATTTAGTAGGCACCGTCTTTAGTTCATTTTCAAGATGTAGAACACAGACAGATAATAATTAATTATGCACAAAGAGGTGTCAAATATGGTTCTATTTAATTTACAAGGGGTATATCTGAGAATAATTTATTTTGACCTACTATTTTTCCATAATCATTCCAGTCACCAAACTCAACATTTGCGTCAGTTTGAATGAAATCGTTGATTTGAGCTGTATCACCTCCTGTCTTGACACTTTCTTAATTAAGGAATTTTCGGAGAACTAACAATAACGCGTGTGAGAAATGTTAGTGGATGGTCCTTGGTCATGGCATCTTGTTGGGTTTGCTTAAGACTTCCATTTTCAAGTTTCAGAAGATATTTTTGATACCATTGTTTTCGAAAAATTCAGTTTATGAAAGATTATATCAGCCTTACGGTACGGAACATGTCTAAACTTACCTGCATTCGAGTGACACAATAGCTCCGTAAGTAGGAGGAGTGTCAGACATCCAAGGGATGCCAAATTCATCTTTGTATGCCGGCTATTTGTTCTGCAACATCAATGATGTAAATGAGATGTTGTAAGTAGATTATTGGGTAGTGATACGCAGAGAGTAGGCAGGTAGGCAGGTAGGCAGGTAAGTGAACAATGACCCTATAGATGCTCTAAATTGTATCTTGTTTTTTGGAATGACCTGAAGGATTCCTGGCAAAAAAACAATGCATATATATGTGGTACAACGTTCGGTTTTTTCCTCAACTGGGCTGGACAAAGCATGACAAATAAATAGACCCCGATTATAAAACATTCGCTTGTTTGCTCTTCAGTTACAAAATTTATCTTATAGTTAAAAGGTTAAAACAATAATGTTTCCAAACCGTTTGAAATTAATTACACTTCAGCACTACTGAACAAACCAAGCAAAGGACAGCGGTTTTTAAAAGTTTATATTTTTAGAAAATGTTCCCGCTTGAAAAATTGGTCGCAATTGTCTTTGTTACAAATGATCGAAGTAAGTGCAACAAAGACAGTTTACAATTATGCCTTGTAAAACTCAAACATCATTGCACACCTTTTCATTCTTACCTTTGACAAAATGTTTGGAATTATTCCTAAACACGAGAGCCATAAATCAAAATAGGAATTCGATCAACATTAATGACTTACACGTATAAAGTTCAGCATTGCCCGCAAAGTCAAGGGAATCAAATTGTCAATGGAGGTTAAATTAACGGGTGCCGGTTCAAAAAGAGTATTGACCCAAGGAGGGACGTCAAACTTTCCTTTTCGGGATCTTTTATTTTACGCAGTTTCAGTTTTTTTTTACAAAGCATTTAATTTGACCAAAGCCAAAGGAAAAGAAATCTCAAACTTGGATTAATTAGAGACGTAGAAAGGACCTTTGCGATTGAATTGATACTTGAGTCGATCGAGTGAATGATACTTTTATTCTTGGTAACGGATTCTTAAATAGCACATGTTAACCCGCAGTTTATATGCTGTAAATTGGCCAGATATTTGCAGTGGGTAAAAAACGTGGAGGACGAATTAACGGAGAGCACCTTTCCCCCGCCCCCAATTGAAAGTTATTATTATTTCTTGTGGATACTGATCGTCAAGTCTGTTGTATTCATCAATTGAGTCTTTCAACACCTCATGTCCGCACCAGTAGCTTGTAAGTACTTATCCTAATTTAAAGTTATTTGAAACATGTCTATTTTAAGATCCTCTAGCGTTTATCAGATGTGCCTTTCAGAAAGTGAATATTTGATTTCCAAGGTTATGTTATTGTGGGTGAAAAAACAATTCGTTATGGGCATAATAAAAAAGTATATGTTACACTTACATAAGAGGACAGATAATGTGCGTCTTCATCTACTATACTTACCTTTTAATTAAGAGTGCTAACACCAGGAAATGTTAAACCCTCTTCTCAGAGCGATAGTCGAGTCAAGAATGCCATCTAAGTGATCGAGTTATTGGTTAATTCCATAAATCCGGCTTTGCCACGTCATACCAGTTAAATCTTCAAGTGGAATAGCAGGTGCTCGTTAACGAGCCACACCCCAGGCCTGCTGGGATCTTAAGACCTCACGACAGGTTCGTGGCATTAGTTATCGGCGGTAATCTTGATGCCACCATAGTTTACTTCAATTAGTTGTACATTTAAACAGTCTTGAATCCAAAAAGTCCTTAAATAGGCGTTTTTATCGCATTCCATCATTTGTTCCTTTTAAAAAATGCACTATCTTTGTTATCCTCTGCTAGACACCTCTCGCGATGTACACAATACCTTGTACAAGTCACGGTACTACAGTTGACGATTGCATTGTTCGCTGCGGACTTCTGACTTCTTTGTATTCGTGATTTGGCTCCTCACGCACGAAATGACGTGTTCTGGACGAGGAAACAAAAGAAGATCTTACTTCCTATTTCTCAGGCGCTAGAAAGCCTAAAATTCTATTGACTCCAAAACTAAAAGTAATTTCACTCGATGATAAATACTTGGCCCCACACTAGTAATTACAATGAAAGAAATTTAGTAGGTCTGTCCTTCTCGATTCTCCCGACCATTTATGTGATGAATCATAGCTTCGAAAGCTTTGACGTCAAATAACTCTTTGCTATATAGAGCGCTCATATATTCAACTTATGATTTAACGACGTTCGCGCTAATAGTTTGTGTGTAACTGTACTGCGCACGTAGTTCGCCCATCAAGGCGCGTACCAAGTGCGAACTAAGTAGCAGAGCGAACAGCTGGTAGTGGCTGTTGCTGTTACACCTTTACCTCTATATTTACATACGCTCTTTTGACCTGAGTGTTCGCCAGTTTAGCTGTGGGACGACTTTAAGTGCCTCCAGGCCTAAAGGGTCAAGCTTCATGTCAACGATGGCAACAGTTCGAATTATTTACGTATTAGATCCATTTATACAAAATGCTGACTGCTGTTTAATTGTCTTCAACTCTGGATACCGTGGTAAGTTTATTGCCCCTGTTTTCCAAATCATGGTAGTCTATTTATCTCTAAAATCGCTGGTCCCCATTTTATGTTTCATTTCTGACAGAAGTGAGTAATTATTTTAACCTGGGTCGAAGCCGGATATATGAACTTCTACAGCTTTAGTTGCTGAAATTAGCACGGACATACATGTACACAAAGGTTACGCTTCCCACATCCTGGGAGCTAGGCTAGAATATATTAACATAAGTAGGTTATCATCAGCTTCTTAAAAAGGCTAAGTTTACTTGATTCTCACATACAGAGTAAACAAATCAGTGTTTAAAACGTTGATCTATTAGTTACATTTATGCCGAAAGCGGCGCCCCAAAATTGATACAAATTTGGGGGCGTGTATGCGGCTAGGGCTCACTGAGTCACAGACACACACATATGTGGATTAATTCGGCCACTCAAGGGCGTTTATTACAAACCGATTACAAATACTAATGTATCAGATTAATATAATCTTATCGCTTAGTGCACGCTGATGGTTATTGATTCAGTGAATTAAGTTGGGAGCGAGAATCAGGCAAACGCCACAATTTGTGGCGAGCCCAAATCAAAGCCGCAGGCACGCGCACCAAAAGACAAAACATTGACAAATATAATGGGCAATTTAATTTCTCCCTGTTAATATCTTTTGAAACCGTGAACGTGTTTTGGAATAATGAAATAAGTAACATTTAAGCAAAATAACAGGTGCTTTATGTTAAGATATCAGGTGCCAGTATTTCCCCTTCGGTAATTTATGCTCTTTTCACTTGGTTGGTATTTAAAAATTTTCAAAACTATTGGTGAAGGGTAGAGACGTTTTCCTGTTAACTTTCCCTTTATTTTTGGTACTAACAAAGGAATGACAGTGGTATTGATTCGTTACTTTATAAACACTCTTCGTCGCAAACGTCACGTGATCGTCCTCTCGCGATTCTCGCAAGTTTTTTAACGGCCGAAATTCTTTGCTTTAAAATGTCCAAATCAAATGCCAGAGGGGCAAGTTAGCTGAGAAACTGAAATCATAAAGAGGCTATTTCACAGATGGTACGTCTTTGAAATTTAGTCTCTAATTTTAAAGCTTGCCATTCTCCACTCTAACCTTTCAGTTTTTGTTTCTGTTTTCTTTTTAAGTTTCTACATAGACACTTTTTATGCTAGGTTACTACTGCCTAAAGGCTTCCTTGATGTTTAGAAATTTCTGTACAACGCAAAATGGAACTTAAAAGCATCGTCAAATTTACACCTTACCCTTGTCCATCGACGAAACTGGTGTCCTATGCAAGAAAACGTTAATTAACAGCCATTACTAAGGCAGAGTCTACAATTATTCTGTTTCCCAAATGCAGGAGAGGCCAGATAACTCGCTCAATGTACAAAATGTGGTATTGCAACAATGGAAGATAATACTGTGCTACTTCAGTAAGTATCTCAAGGATAACTTTTAATCCCTATTTTATAAACAAACTGATACAGTCAACTCTCTTGTTGGTTCAAGACAAACTGGTCGCTTACTGAAGGTGGTGGCTTACGGAAAAAATCAACAAAATAAGCCCGATGACATAAATATATTACTTTATCAGCTAAAATAAGGCAAATAGAAACTAAGCTGTTTGATTTTTTTTTTCACGTACAAATATTCGGGAAAAGTATAACAGAGTGTACATGTCAATGTGTCTCTGGTTAATTAAAGTCATCCGATCGCAAATCCGAATAAAACCGAACAAAACCTACATCTTCTTTCTATGTAAACTCAGCCATCATCTGTTATCAGTCCGGTTAGCGTTATTAAAAACTCAAGTCTTGTCACTTCTGTGTGAAGATTTTTTAACGATTTACGTGATCATGTCAATTAGGCGGGCGCTTACCAGAAACATAAAACAAAAGAATTTGTCAAACTTCTGGCCTTAAAACTGGTCGCGGTCGCTTAAAAAGTTTGAGTAGTGGTCGCTTGCGAGAGAGTTCTTAGAACAGTATTTGACTGACAAACAAAACAAAACGGTTACTCACAAAGTGGTCGCTTACGAGAAGTGGTCGCTATGAGAGTGTTGACTTTATAGGACTTTGCACATAACTGCTGGCATTTGACTGACACGCATATTTTTTAACGAGGGAAACAGTGGTTATAATCACCTCATATCCAACAAGGGCGAATGGAATAATTGTTTTAGTAAATTCTCAAACCGGGTTTTGCCGCCGATTTTTATTTCCACGATTTTACAAAGCGAAAAATTTTAAACTTGGCGCACTATTTTCCATATGACGTAAAACTCCGACTATTGGCTCATTGTCGGAGTCTTTTTAGCCAATCAAAAAGCTAGAAATGCAATAGTCGGAGCTGAGAATTTACTAAAATTAAATATACCGCTCCTTGTCCTTTCAGGCTGAACTGCACAAGGTTAACTTATTTGTCAACACAGATCGATAAAATGAATTTTTTCTTGATGTTTTCGCGTCAATTATAATGTACTAGCTACTTTAATCTTAACATAAGTCTTAAATTGACGCTTTTATAGTACCCGTGCTATCCGTTTTACGGGACGTACAGACATTAATTTACCCATGAAACCTTTACCAAGTTAGATCTACAAAGCATTTGATTCGTAAAACACCTAAGATAGCCTCCAGTTTTGACATCGTTCGTAAACAACAACAACAACAACTTTATTAAACCAAATATAATAGTTAATGGATGGCCTACCCCGCAAATAGCTAGAAAAGCTAATCGAGGCGGGGTAAGCCAAATACAAGAACGCACCTATTGAAAGACAAATTTACAGAACAGCAATTAGTTTAACAAATTAAAGGTAGAAATTACAAAAGGACTGTCACACTGACGTCATACTGAATACCTCTCCTAAACCGCCACGAGCAAAAAAGCATGGGCCTGATTAGATGATAATTGGGTTACGTTTCTTAAAATTGTAAAGCTGTCACGTACAGCAGGTAGAATCGCTCCATTAGAGGAGTGAGGTGGAAGTCATTCAAGGATAACAAAGGGCGTGAAAATGTTCAGACATTAATCATTTCAGAACTAAATTACTGATTTTCCTTCGTTAATATAAGTCATACGTCCATCTTTAATAACCAAAATTACAGAAATCCAGTTACGCTGTGAAGAAATTACGTAAGCAAAGGCGTTTCTCTGTAAGCTGTTTGGTTAACGTCAAGACCTGGCTGGGGTCTCTGTTATATCGACACGACAACCTCATCTTTGACACCGGCAATAATGTTTGTTTCATCAACAAGTTCTTATTACTAAAACGTCTCGTTTTTTTTCGGGTGACGTGCCATCTGAGACAGCAAAGCATGAAATGTTGTCTGGCTAGAGAGTAGAAGAGTGCACATAGATACCCCTAAAATTATTGTCGTTTTTGAATGAAGTTTGCAGGGCAGGTGTTGCTTGGTGTTAGAGTCAATAAAGAAGGGATGAGCAAAAAAAGAAAGCTTACGAAGTGATAAACTATGCTGAGATCTCGAAAAAAGGTGTATATTCGAAAAACTCCATTAAGTCAATTTTAAATTGTTTGGTTACGGCTGTGTGTTACGGATTATATTCGAGTGAGTAGAAAATTTGCTTACTCCACTAGCGTTGGCTCACCTGTTGCTTTATTGTCGAAATAATTCAGTAATATCGCAGCGGCAATTGTATTTTCAAGGAAAAACTTTGAAAACGGAGCTGACGAAAGAGTCAAGCTACTATCAAATTTTGACCTATCAAACCTTTTCATTTTCACATTACGTCGGCTAAAAGGGGGCTCTTAGTTAACGCCCTTTTCAAATAAGGCTGAAGATTATCGCTTCTTAGGCTTAGAAAGAGACTTTATTCGCTACAAACAAGGATAGAATATAGGTATGAGTTGGATGGAAAGGTGTATTTATCGGCCAGAGTATTTTCCATACGATCTCTTGCAACAAAAGTAATGACACATGATTATTAATAAGTTATAGGGACGATCTCTGAGCTCTTCTTCAAACTCTAATGTTATCGCTGGTCGTAATTTGATACTGACGCTCAACCTACTGAGCTTGAGCTATCTCTGCTTTCTCAGGTAGCTTATTAACAACGACAGACATTGAAAAATACTATCATATGACTCGTGAAAATACTTAATCGTGCTATATTAATAGTCTTCCACCCTTCCCCCGCCGTATCTCTATTAAAACAATTCAGTGAAAGCTGAATACCTTTGCCAAAAAAATAAAGAGAAAGAATAACAATAATAGGACGTGCCCGAGGTTGCATTCAAATATCATTAGTTTTATTTTTTGCAACCATTTTT
>CM042747.1:25066859-25074359 GCA_022496165.2 Catalaphyllia jardinei
CAATGTCAAAGTAGTCTGCGGGTCCACAACTACTTTGACAATGTGATGACGAAATTCAAGATCAATAACAGGACAGACGCATAAAAAACTGACGTCAATTTAGTTCAGACTTAAAGCGGCTGATGTAGATCCCTTCCTTAAGCTAAAGACAATGTCTAGTTTTAGCTGAATCTATAATCTTGAAACAATCAACCGAACATTTGCGTTTCCAACTAGGTGAACCGTTCAGGTGTCTGTAGCCACGAGGATTTTTGGCAGTCGAGAGATGCTCTTTTACCCTAGTTGCGAAGTGGCGTGACGTCTCGCCAATGTGACGGGAGTTACATCCCGCACAAGTAAATTGATACACAAACAGGGATTTTAAAGGAGCTGCGCGCGTCACGATCAAACAGTTTGAAAAATTTAGCCTAAATTTTTCAATTTCGTTGTTTGTAATCTGTGTCAATCTTCTCCATCCTTAACCATCCTTGTTCCCTTATGGTTTATTATTATGTCTTTAGTGTTTTTCTATCTTTGTAAAGTATTATTTTCAGGTTTCCTTCAATTTCAAGGTAATTTTGTCGATGGTCAAAATAACTCAAAATACAGTGACGTAGCCCCTTTAATGCATCTGGAAATTTGAAACTGAAAAAGTTCTTGATTTTGAAAGAAGAAAAAATTCTGATGTCTATATCCCGTTTTTTGCGTGTGACGGTAGAGGAATCACCCACATATGACAGTTTAAAATATCGAATACCTATAGTATTTTCCCCAGTAGTGGAACTGTTGTTTTGAGTTGGTCTAGAAGAAAAATTGTTTTCATACCCCCTAATGATCTTGTCCATGAGATGGCTAGGGAAGGAGTTGCGTTAAAGAGTTATCGATAGTTGCTGAAGATCTTTTTCCCCTCCAGTGGTAGTGGTGGTGGTATTATTAATTATTATTAGTAGTAGTATTATTATAGCAGCAGTTAAAGCTTTTGTATGCTATCTACAATTAAAATAGTATGACGGGGCGCGTGCGCGTTGCCCGTTGATTGTAGTATTATAATTATTGTCATTGTCATTGTCATTATCATTATCATTATCATTATTATTATTTTCCATACAACCCAACCGTCAATTTTTTATTCAGCACCCACAACAAGTTCCATCCAACCCGTACTCAGTGCTTTACTTTGGATTCAAATATCAAAAATCAGTGTCGCAGCTGAATGACGCACCTTAAACGCCACTGAATTAGCAACGCAGCAATTAAGGCTCTTTAAATTTCTACAACTTAAGTGAAATAACGCGAATTTTTCAAAATCGCCGATTGATTTTACGTGCATTGGTTGATTCGATTTTGCATGGAAGTCTTTTATTTGCTTTCTAGAAGGAAGTCGCCCTTTTACGCAGGAAAGAAATAGTAAACAAATATTGACAATGCCATGAATCCTCAGAAATAGAACAGCTAGTGGGATTGATATGTCTTTTAACAATATCTCGCTAATGATTATGTAAATAAGTGCGTACATACTGCTGATTGGTATTTTCATTTTATGCTCTATATTACATTAGCCGAAAAGAACAGAAAGTTGTTATCAAGCACAAGTCGATAACGACAAGTATCCCTTCGTTTTTTACGAATTATGAACACTTCTTCTGCTATCAGTCCTCGGACCCACTGCATTAATGCGCGGTTTTCTCCCCTGACAGGTTGGCTGCCATCCGACTGCTCTGTTATCATTCTCGTTGCTTTGGGACTTATCGCTAACATTACCGTTTGCTTCGTACTGCTTCGAGGTGGACGCTTTAAAAAACACCTCTCAAACTTTATGCTTTTTCATCTTTCGATAACAGGCATTGCTTATCGCCTGGTAGTTGTTTCCTGCCAGTGGGCTGCCTTTTTCTTCCCGTTTCGAGCCAAGCCGACCATGCTTTGTAAAGTCGCCAAGACTGTTCGCTTCACGTTCAACACGGCACTTTTTACAAGTTTGGTCATCACTGCCTTCGACAGACACCAGAGTATCACACGACCATTTCAACGTCTGAAACACAAACCCAAATTCTACCGATATCTCCTGGCCGTTTGGGGATACTCTCTTCTTTGCGCAGCGGCCTCAAATGTATAATGCGGAAACGTTGGTTCTAAATTATACCACTTCTTACAATGCGACTAACGTTGCTGCTGCCTTCCACCATTGCGCATTTCCGTCGAACAGAGGCTTGACTTCAAGTACCGTGGCGACAATTTATTTCATCATGGGATTTCTCGCTCCGCTAGTGGTAATAATTGTAGCTTATTCCAATATCTACGTCTTCCTGAGGAGGAAACGTCGTAATCACATGATTAATCAAGCCGCTCTAAAATCTACGGGAAAAGCGCTTCGCATGCTTGTGTTGGTAGTCCTTGGGTTTGTGGTCTGCTTAGGAATACCACAATTATGCGATTTCTTGAGGTCGTTTGTTTCTAGGGGTAAAGCAGAAATTGTCCTTCTCTCTTTCATTCTTGAATTGTCAAGTTCCATTATTAACCCCATAATTTACGAATTTTATTCCGCTGACTTTAACCAAGGACTCCAGTGCCGGAGATAATCCTTAGTTCTATAAAGACGCAGCGATCTTCAGATTAACATGTCGAGGTATTGGGAGAATGGGACCTTCAAGACTCCTACTTCTACATGAGTGTTTCCGTGGTATTTGGCGATCTATGTCACGAAAACTCGGAAAACAGACTTGCAGCTATCTGGCTTAAACTGCAATGTTTTTGAAGGAACATCCGATATCTATTTTGGTTTGTTCAAGTTTGTTTGTTTGTTTCCATTTTCGTAATGTAGCACTCAGTTCACATCATTCAGAACAGATGCAATATCTTTTTTTCAGTCCTTGACTTACATTAAATGTCTTGGTATTAGAACGGGTTAGCAGATTCTTGCCGGGAAAGGTGAAAGTTAGATAATTAGTTTGTAAGGCCCCGTTTACACGGATCCGGACAAATCTTTGCACGGACAAAAACTTGCACGGTTCCACCTTGCGTTTACACGGGACGGGCGGAACTGGACGAATATTTGAACAGCTAAGTGTGCAAGTTTGGGACCTGAAAAAAGCAGGTCAACTTTTTGACCGGCACGGTTCCATATTTGTACGGAACTGTGTAAACACCCGCACCGTGCAACTTTGTGCTCAGATAGCACGGTTATGGCCTGGAATCAAATGTCGCAACTGGTCTAAACTTTGCACGGATCCGTGTAAACACTACTGCAACAGAATTTGCACGGATCCATGTAAACAGGCGGTCCAGGAACAAAATTCGTCCGTGCGAACATTTGTCCGGACTCGTGTAAACGGGGCCTAAGACTTGGATAGAAGCAGGTGTTCAAGCCTAATTTAAGGACATCTGCCTCACAGAATTTCGCTCTTCTGTCATGCCATCATTATATTTCTCTTCAACGCAATATTGGAAGTGGAAAAACCATTAAGTTTTGATGTAAAGTGTATATGAAATAATTCATATTTGAACTGCGGTTATAGATGCAAGTGAAGTATGATCCTCGCAGTAAATTTTCCAATTTAAGCAATTGGAAAGAAGAAGCCTGAAAAAAATCAGGTCTTCAACGGGATTCGAACCCATGACCTCCGCGATACCGGTGCGATGCTCTACCAACTGAGCTATGAAGCCACACATTGGGAGCGAGGTCAATTTAGTGAGTTCATATCTCCCGTAAAGAGTGAAATGATGTATGAACTCACTAAATTGACCTTGCTCCCAATGTGTGGCTTCATAGCTCAGTTGGTAGAGCATCGCACCGGTATCGCGGAGGTCATGGGTTCGAATCCCGTTGAAGACCTGATTTTTTTCAGGCTTCTTCTTTCCAATTGCTTAAATTGGAAAATTTACTGCGAGGATCATACTTCACTTCCATTAAGTTTTGTTAGTCTTGCTAGTCATGTGTGATAAAACAATAATGACGCATTTCCGAACTATCGGAAGAAGTAAGAAAACGTATTTATGTTCGAAAAGGCATCAAATTCAACAACAACGCATTCATTATCAAGAATAACTTTGCACAGGGGACAATTTGGCAATTTGTTATCGTAAAAAAAAAATTGATGTCAGTTTTAATGCGTCTGTCCTGCTATTGACTATCAATTTCGTCCAAACATTGTCAAAGTAGTCTGCGGATCCACCCGGTTATCGCCTCGTGGATCGACAGCTACTTTGACATTGTTATAACAAAATTCATGATCAACAAAGGACAGACGCATGAAAAACTGACGTCAATTTGCTAAATGTACAGAATATTTAATTTGTTCATACCCAGTCCCCTTGTGCAAACGGCCTAGGTATTCCAAATCGGGGACGTAAAAGACGGTCCATTTTCCTCGCCAAGTCGCTGAATGTCTGACTTAAAGTAAATTGCTAGAAAATATCTCACAAGAAAACTTTCCCTTTCACTATCGGGATTTTTCCTTTATTACTTCTTAGTCCGCACAGATTCATGGTGCAACCAGACTAAATCAGTGTACTGCATAGAAAAGATTTGGACTGGAGAGGAATGGATTTTCCATCAAAGACAACTGATTTGATAACCTGGTGAAGTACAATATTTGAGCTTTCTTGGAGCACTTGCGAAATTGTACTTTTTTTTTGGGACCCTAGCTGTAGAATTGGTGGTTTACTACAATTTCCATAATAAGAAACCATAATCCTCAGGACGACCAGTATGCTTGCTGTAGCCGATGGTATAATACACTGGGCCTGGTCACGACTTACCATATCCTACAGCAAGCATACTGGTCGTCCTGAGGATTATCGCTTCTTACTATTAAAATCGGAGTAAACCACCAATTCTACAGCTAGCAAGCATACTGGTCGTCCTGACGATTATCGCTTCTTATTATTAAAATCGGATCAAACCACCAGTTCTACAGCTGGGGTGCCAAAGAAAAGGACAAGTTTGCAAGTGCTCCAAGAAACTTCATCAAGTTATCAAATCAGTCGTCTTTGATGGAAAATCCATTCCTCCCCTGTCCAGTCTTTGCTATGCAGTTCACTGATTTAGTCTAATTGCCACCATGAATCTGTGCTGACTATAAGAAAGCAATAAAGGAAAAATCCCGATAGAGAAGGGGAAAGTGTGCTTGTGAGACATTTTCTGGCAATTTAGTCAGACATTCGGCGACTAGGCGAGAAAAACGGACCGTCTAAGACGCCCCCAACCTATGATGCCTAGGCCGTTTGCACAGGGGGACTGCGTATGAATAAATATTCTGTACATAACATTATCTACTAGTTCTTCAGGTTCTCATGCAAGTTCTATACCTAATCATCCTCTAAAGTATCAGTGAGACGAATGTAGACGAGAAAACACTGAAGTCAATCATAGCCAGCAAACTACACAGAAGTTGGCATATCACGACCTCGTCACGTACGCATTAATCAATCCGAATTTTCATTACTCGCAACGACGCACTCACGACCAATTTATCGATGGGTTAAGGTTGTTAATGTTGCTTCATTTTCAAGGAATTATAGGAAAGGGGCATGTCTCTAAACCTGAAGCCAGGTAAGCATTTACAGTAAGAGAACTTATCCAGACACTTTGCATACAGACTGAAAGAGTGGGACTGCAATTAGCTGTAATTGCAGTATTTAAAATTTTCTAAAGGTTCAAAGCGATTTTCAAGTAGTCTCACGAGAGACGTTGTAATTGCATTCAGAACGACTGCTAAGTTGTTTTCCTTCAGAAAAGAAGTCCTAAATGGGTGGATTATAATAGCAAATAGGACTACAAAGCTTGGCTTATTTCCTGATTTAATCAGCGCTTCATTACTTGGAGCCACAGACTTCTTATTCACTTATCATGATAACCTTAATATTGCAGGTAAGACCAAAAAAGATGCCACGGTAGATATTGTTATTAACCGGCAAGAGATGGGTTAGGTATACAGTAGATCCATTTTTCAAAGCCGCTCCATTATCCGTAATTTTGAAACCTACTTCCAGGTAATTTATAACCGTACTGTTGCCAGACCAAAATCTGATCGGTCTCAAAAAATGACATGAGAATTTCTGGTCAACGGCAAGTCTTCTGTGTTACAATTAGCTTCCAGGGATCTAAATCATAACTTAGAAGAAGAAAAAAAGGCAATAATCTAAATCTAATAGCTGGTTTTTACCGACACGTACTGTTGAAACTTTAACCGGAAGTGGCCTGGTTAGTCATCTTCTTGTAAGTTTTTTCTTAGTAAAAAAGCCTCAACCTTAGTATTTTTTTTCTTGATATTACTAAACCAAGGGCTGAACTTTGCAGGGATATTAAGACTTCATGATATAAAACATGGGCATGGAAAATATAAGGTCTCAAAAACAGGTTATTTCCGGTTGCTTCCCATACGCTTCAAATGGGACCAAGTTGTGATAACGGCCACAGCCAAACGAAAAATGTTTGTGAGCTAATGGTTTTACCCATAAAAGCCTACGGATAGGGCATTACAAAGTTGGTTTTGTTTTTGTCTGAAGTTAATTTTACATCGCTAAAAGAGAGATTGTAAAGTGGCCAAAATTGCATCGGAAATCAGCCTCTGAGGACCCCCGAGAGGCTGATATCGAGAACTCGGCTGAAAAAAGGTCGTTGAAGCTAAGACTTTGGCATATTACGTAAGTCTACATAGCGACTTTGTGTACCAATTTTAAGCAAAATCGGCCGACCTTCATTTCCAAGTCTGCCCCGGTCTCTCAGGCAGAAGCTCTTAAGGTAGTTAGTTCTTCCAGATGAAGAGCCAAGTGAGCATTGGATATACTGGAATAAAGTAATTATTATTATTACAAAGAAAGTTTAAATTAACGTGATAAAGTTGATGATTAAGAGAAGGTTTTTCCCATTGAATATGAATGGCTTCTTTTATCTTTAGCTGGAAGGTGGTGGAAGCGTGATCTAAGATGCTAAAACAGTCATTAGAGCATAAAGTGCGGCAATGTTCAGAATTTTGTAAATGTTTAAAAATGTGCGAGGGTTATCACTGAAAATGTGCTCGCGTACGCGTGTGGAAAAATGCCGGGTAGTCTCGCCGACATAGCAGGCACTACAGCCCGCACACAAAAACTTATATACCACACCCGCACGGAGTCCACGAGGGACAGGATCCTTCACACTGAACATGTTGCCGATTTTAAAGGATGTGAAAACTAGCTTAATATCAGTGTTATTACAATAACGTTTGGCAAAATGGCGAATCTTTTTGTGCGTGATAATAGAAAAAGGACCAAAAGGTACGTGCAGTGTCAGAGACAGAAGCCGGGGAATTACAGTCATGGCGAGTAAATGCGAGGTAGCGATTAATGTTTTCAACTAGATGGACTGGAAAAAGATTCTTCTGAAAGATTTTGCTAAGTTTTGTGATGTAATATATCAAACATGAGAGACATCGACATCGGGATATCCAAACACCGAGAAGAGAGTTGAAAATACGACTCGCGGCGGAGTATTTTTGACGAAATTCGAGGTGTTTGGATAGCCGATGAAATGCTGTCTCGAGT
>CM042747.1:25081267-25123087 GCA_022496165.2 Catalaphyllia jardinei
TTTAGGCCTTTGATCCCTGATCCCATATACCTCGTTACGACCCTGAACAGAGGCTTGACTTCAAGTACCGTGGCGACGATTTATTACATCCTGGGATTTCTCGCTCCTCTAGTGGTAATAATTGTAGCTTATTCAAATATCTACGTCTTCCTGAGGAGAAAAGGTCGTAATCACATGATTAATCAAGCCGCTCTAAAATCTACGGGAAAGGCCCTTCGCATGCTTGTGTTGGTAGTCCTTGGGTTTGTGGTCTGCTTAGGAATACCACAATTATGCGATTTCTTGAGGTCGTTTGTTTCTAGGGGTAAAGCAGAAATTGTCCTTCTCTCTTTCATTCTTGAATTGTCAAGTTCCATTATTAATCCCATAATTTACGGTTTTTATTCCGCTGACTTTAACCAAGGACTCAAGTGCCGGAGATAATCCTTAGTTCTATAAAGACGCAGCGATCTTCAGATTAACACTTCGATGTATTGGGAGAATGGGACCGTCAAGACTCCTACTTCTACATGAGTGTTTCAGTGGTATTTGGCGATCTATGCCACGAAAACTCGGAGAACAGGCTTGCAGCTGTCTGGCTTAAACTGCTATGTTTTCGAAGGAACATACGATATCTATCTTTGTTTGTTCAAGTTTGTTTGTTTGTTTCCATTTTCGTATTGTAGCACTCAGTTCACATCATTCAGAACAGATGCAATTTTTTTTTTTTTTCAGTCCTTGATTCTTGCCGGGAAAGGTGAAAGTTAGACAATTAGTTTGTAAGACCTGGATAGAAGCAGGTGTTCAAGCCTAATTTAAGGACATCTGCCTCACTGAATTTCCCTCTTCTGTCATGCCATCATTAAACTGCTCTTCAACGCAATATTGGAAGTGGAAAAACCATTAAGTTTTGTCAGCCTTGCTAGTCATGTGTGATAAAACAATAATGACTCATTTCCGAACTATCGGAAGAAGTAAGAAAACGTATTTGTGTTCGAAAAGCCATGCAATTCAACAACAACGCATCCATTATCAAGAATAACTTAAGGTTAGAAAACATGAAACCATTTCTTTATAGCCTGTCGATTGAAGTCACTGTTGTTAGCTCTTGATGAATTTGTGACGATAGATTAACAAATGAGCTAGGAAAAAAGATCTTACACTGGAAGTCATAGCAATACTTCACGTCATCCCACTGTTCGCTGAAGTCATAGTTAACAGAAGGAAACGGTTAGAAAGGCCGGTAAACAGCAAAGAAGCAAACAAAAAGGCTAGGATTTATGTCATTAATCACAATGTTTCTATTGGTTAGTTGTAAAAGCACGCATAACCACCTTTTGTATTTTTGCCAGGTTTTGTGCAGGGTCAACTACCAAAATAACAAACGAAAACATACAGCCATTTCCCTCCGTTCCGATTCTTTTTAACTCCCATCTACTTCAACCAACGCTCCTTTCACAAGCCACTCCTACGCTGCCTACCCCCTGATTCTCCTCACCCTACACCAACCCCACAATCGCCATCATCATCATCATCATCATCACTGAATCAATTAAGAAATGTTTCGTTCCTTTGTTGAATACAATATAGATATCATTTCAGGTTTGAAATTTTCATGGCAACCAACTGTTTCAAAGTCAGTATGGTTTTTGCCTTTAAAGCCTTCCCTTGTTTTCCTTTGAGTTTATTCAAGCTGCTTTGAGGCTCACTGTATTGGATTGAGGAGGACGGTGAAGAAATAAACCACACCACAGTGCTTTTACTATGACCAATGACTGTGTAAAAGTCCCTTGATTTTCATTGTCCTCATGGATTAATACTGTTCCTGGGGGTCAGTTTTAGGGATAAGGGATAACTGGCAAAATAATTATAGGGACAAGGGATAACTAAGATAGTTTTAGGGATAACAAAAATAGCATTGATTTCTTGATTATCACCCGTTTGGTCACTTTTTCCCATGATTTGCATTACCGGCGTCCGGTAACGAACAGTAACGGGTCATTTATCAGTCCAAATTCATGCAAGATGGGTCAGATGTGAAAGATTTGCTCAAGACGCAGGCTCTTTTATTCGGT
Source organism: Catalaphyllia jardinei (assembly GCA_022496165.2). Lineage (NCBI taxonomy): Eukaryota > Metazoa > Cnidaria > Anthozoa > Scleractinia > Caryophylliidae > Catalaphyllia > Catalaphyllia jardinei. The sequence goes on from CM042747.1 coordinate 25,083,322, forward strand.
CAACTGCTAACCTCATAGCATGCGTGTAACACGGGCAGCACATGCGCGCTTAACAGACTTCATTCTCGTCAATATCGATGGCTTCCCTGAAAGTACTGTATGAAGTTACGGGTTGCACTTTTAAACAAAATGATCAGAAACCGGTCTGGGACTGACTAAAGAGCCAGGGAAATTGGTGTTTTGAAATACAAACTGAAGTTGCAGTACCGTGAAGCGGTTTACGCAAGATCCGGAATTCCTACGTGGAAGAATACTTTCAATCGATATCGCTGAACAATTTCAGATTGCTCTGCCTCTACTCCAGGACAAGCATGAGCTAATAGATAAGTTTTCAAACAAAGTTTGTTGAGCAGTTTCACATGGAAAAATAGATTTAGGCAGATCCAGGGAGCTTTACAGAAACATGAAATGAGAAAGCTGTTGACCAGTGATCGTCTCTCAGGCCTCAAATAAGATCATATAACGAAGATTAGCTCAGATTCAACAAAACTGTGAACGTAAACAAATCAATAACTCTACTATTTGTAGATGAATTCTCTCCATTATGTTAATTAGTCCTGTAAGCTAGACGAATATAACCATCCGAATTTGTCAAATCTTGACTCTCCTATCAATCAGAGACCTTGTGTACAGTGCAATGGTGAATATATTGCCGATGGAAACAAGAAATAAGACGATACAATTGTTCTTGACGATGATGTTTACTACTGTCTTCAAGTGGAGTCCCTCAACAGTGGTGACGCTTACTGAGGCTATGGAGAAAGAAGCAGAAAAGGACGATGAGATTCAACCAGAGGGTGACACTCTGCATTTTTCAACCAGATAATTAAGGAAGGCGATCAGCTAGAAACAAAAATCCCGACTTTGTCTTCTACTAATGGTCACTGACATTCAGTACAAATGCGAAAGCCAGTTACCCCTGACACTATTATCAATGACGGCATGCAGAGAATTTAGTGAACTTATCGGTTCTCAAGGCAAATGCGCATGTATATGAAGTTTGTTTTTGGCATTCAAATGCAAGGCGAATTATATGGCACTTATAAACCTAACGATAATTATTTTCTGACTCTCGCTTGAAAAACGCTACAAGAAAACTGTAAATCACTTTCCAAGTGCGGCGAGCTGAATGATAGACAAGGGAAAATAGACGTTAAACTTATGACGCTCTTGGAAAACTGTTGAGTACTCGGAACAGATAATGTCCGCAGACAAATATCCTAGGAGGCTATTGTTTATTTAACGCCATAAAAACTGCAGAGTTTTCGTATAATTATGTAGCATTAGGTTATCTATTAAGAAACGGGTCTCTTTACACTTTAAAATTGCCACCAATTGTGAAATTTCAAAGATAAGTAGTTTTGGGGATAACTGTCTCAGTAATTTTAGGGATAAGGGATGACTAAAACTCCCCTAACAGGGCCTCGTTACTACAAACGTGTGCGAAATGCAATTTTTGGCGCGAAATTTGACTTTCCACTGAATTTCCATTGCAAATTATTCCCCACGCACGTTTTGTTACTGATAATTATTCATGTCGTTATTTGTCAGCATTGTTGTGGTTCTTGATCCGTTTTATGTCTCCTCAAAGCTAGAGAAACCTTCGCTTCACCAAACTTGGAAATAGAAGGTTATGATGTTAGTGTAAAAGACAGATATGCTGCATGGCCAGCTATCGACAACTGGACCTAAACAACGATGAAAATGACGTAACCGTCCATTACACGTGGTTTTAACCCTGGAGCTCAGTGAAACTTGTTATGTTTGAATATGGCTGCTTCTTCTTCATTTGATGTTTTCCAGGTTAGTAGGACTATGTAAACGATCGTTGGATCAACTGATAGTCTCCTCTAATATTTTGATTTTCTTTGGTTCCAATACTAAGCGCATAGTTTCGAAAGCAAAACCCTGATATATAGTCTGTTGACTAGATAATATGAAAAAATTCACCCGTGAACCAAAGGTGCTTGCGAGACAAATCGACTTTTCTTGAAGAAAATTAAAACTTTCTTTCATTGTTTTTCCAGGAAAATGTGATTGATTCTTTGAAAACAAAATTCTAAGTCGGCATTGAACATTGTAAAAAGATCGATAAAATCGTTTTCATCTAATCACAGACTCGGTGACTCAACGTTAAGATTTTAATCTTTGGAAAATTAGCCGGCACACATTTGTTTATTTTGTTTATCGGTTTGTATGTGTTTGTCGGTTTGCTCAATGATAACTTCTTAAACATTAGCCAGACCACAAGATGTCGCCTGTATTTTATCTGTTTAACCCACTATGTCGCTCATTTCAATTCCAAATCGCTTTCAAATGGCTAGTTTATAGTTGAACCTTACGTTTCAGATTTGACTGAAAAAGTGGAATGCATATTTTCTAATTTGTGTCCCTTGCTATCAAACTGCCGATGATGGTGAGCATTGGTTTGTAAATGTGATTCAGAAGTTATTTCAACAAACGTGTAATCCTTTATTGATTTCGACAATTTTCTGACTTCATAGGGGGATTCATGCTGACATCATCAGTAAACTCCTCTGTGTGCCACCAGCCCCAAGCTAGAGGTGGGTATTAGTTTGTGGTGAGATCCGTTGTATTCTCGGTTTTCACCAGTCATGTAATCAAAACTAAAACTCGTAACCATTAATTCAATAAATAAAGTCAAGAGTCTGGGATACGATAGATGATTGACATATAAACAACCTCGCCCTGCTGTTTTTCATTCGCGCGTTATTTGCAGAAGTGTGTTACCCAAATTTATAGAGCTTTGTATGGAAGCGCCATGTTTTTCCCTTTGGAGGGACACAAACATGGCGGCTGTAAAGTAACATAAACATCTGTCACCGAGTTTTGCTATTGAAAGGAAAAATTATTGCTCTAGGGATCTGACACATTGAAATAAATGTTCTTCTAGGGCAAGCATTGTTTAGTAAGCAAAACCTAAAGCGATAATACGCGACAGCCTTCTCGGGCCGCCATTTTCATGTCACGCAACGCAAAAGCATGGAAAATCAAACATGCTCTATTACAAAAAGAAGAACTCTGTCGAGCTAAAACACTACGTGAAACGTCAAGTTCCTATAGGGTCTTTTATCTGATGAAACTAAAACCTCCTAGGGAATGGTAATATTTAATTTTGGAATATGATTACGTCACATGAAAACCAAGAATTGTTTCAGTCTGTGTTTGTGTCTGTATGTCTGTCTCACTGTCTTTTGTTTGCTTGTTTTTCTTCATTTAAAATATTCAGTTACTTATTTACGGTGTCCCCAATTAACATTATTATTATTATTATTATTATTATCATTATTATTATTATTATACTTTATTAAAACTTCACAATGATTACAAGATTAAAAAAAAGGTCAAAAGATGAATAAAATGCCTACATCCTATTATAATTTGCAATAATAATTCCTATTATAATGTTTTTGCCCTTTTTTTGGCTGAAAACATTAAAAATCTCGATAAATCTAGAGTATCTGATAAATCTGAAAGGCGAATGGCAAAACTTTTTATATGATTCGGCTAGGCAACACTAGAACAATGTCAATGGCTCCTTCGGCAGCTGCGATTTCAGTATCGCAGTTGTTGTAGTCAAACGCAGTACGGCGCTTCACCCGCGATCCTCGAAGGCATTATTATTATTATTATTATTATTATTAGGAAAAGACACATATGTAATGCTTTTTTATTTTTCTTCTTTTTATTTCTAATGGTCCAGTATAGTACGAAACTTTTTAGTCTTTTTTGTTTATAGATTTCTATTAATCAGTATGTAAAGACCAAAGAGAAAGACACATATGTAAATATGGAAAATTTATTTTTTTATAAAGCATATTTAAATGATCCAGTATTGTATGATTATTATTATTGTAAATTTAACATTTTTCTCTGAATTTCTTAATAAAGGTGTGGTTCTTTTTTAAAAAAATTCATTATTATTGTTATTATTATGATTATATTATTATTATTATTATTATTATTTAAAATATAGACCTCTTAACCTTTCAGGTGCATTCTAGGCACCAATATATCGTGTGAAGTTAAGTAATGAGGCTTTCCTAAACCACTCTGTCTTTTCACATTTCAGTTTCATATCTGGGATCTGCTTTAAACCAAAAGACCAACAAAACCAAAGTAATGATGTATATTACATGCTCATTTGCGTACTATTGCTGGCACGGAAATAAAGGTGAGCATTAGTTGGTAGATTTGTATCTTGACTTGTTGTTTTCTTTTGTTTGTTTGTTGTTTAGGAGCAGTGTCACAGGGGATTTTGCCTTTTAGGTCAATTCTGTGCTAAGGTCATTACTTTGAGGCTTTAATCATAAACAAAATGCTTCTGTAAAGCTACGAAAAAGATATCAAATGAATTTTATCAGAGAGGGCTAACCATGATAATTTGAGGTTTTTTGGAACACGTAGCATCAAAACTTCAAAAAAAATTGGCCAATGTTTTAAAGTTTCAGTCTATTTCCATCCATGCCATCCGTAGCGACAGGCGACAGGAAACAGTTTCAGTACCTTTAAATAGTCTTCAATAACGAAACTAGATCATTAGTCTTTGAATTCAATTGATGCGAAGACACCTTCTGGCTTTTTATAAAATTGCCAAATAGCGTGACAGTGCCTCTTTTAGGGGAAACATAACACTAATGTCTTAGTCATTTCAGTGGTTCATCTGTTGGTGTAATTTTGTTTCATTAGGATAATCAAGGCACTTAAGGCCAAGTCCACAAAAAACTCTTGAAAACGTTTCACAAACAACATTCATATTTCGATGACTATTAGACTAGGGTACGTATTTTAAGACATTCTGTATGTTTAGTATCTATATTTTACTGATAAATTGACACACCTCAGTTTATGAGAATATGCGCATGACATGTGGACAACACTTTTTGTTAAAGCGAGGGCCCTTTAAACTTTCAACTGCCTGTGAAGCATTCCTCCTCACTCTCAGACTATTTCAGAACTTGCCTAACATACTATTTCCAGCTCAGTTCTGGAAGTTACATTCGCAATTGTTGTAACCGAACAATTTACTCATCAGGTGTTGGAGGACTGTAGATCATTAAGCACTTGAGCATTCAAATGACATTATCTAATGACAGTTTATTTATGACTATCAATGCTTTTATGAAATGGCATGTGTAATTTAATTTTGCTGCCTGATATCAAATTGGTATGCCACATGTATGAGTAAAATGAAATGTAATTTTCTTGTTTATTAAATGGCTAGCTCCGCGAGCGGGCAAGATGACCCAAATCGCGCGCTGTGATTGGCTACCTGAGCGGGCAAGATGGAGCCCTTTCTTGCCCGCTCGGGACTACCCGCTGTATCCCACCAGAAAAATGTCCCCGAAAGCCATAAAATAAATCCTTTATTGACCAAGTTTGTTCGGTCAAGATGGCTGGATATTGGTCTCGTTTTTTTTTGCGAGTTTATGGACCTCGACTTCGTCTCGGTCCATAAACACGTAAAAAAAGAACTTGGCCAATATCCAGCCATCTTGACCTCACACTTGGTCAATAACCCATATATAATGTATGTCATGATAGCAATGTTTTCAACTGCATTTGTTCTTTCGACAGTTTGTTGCAGAAATTACCAACTGGTCCACTCCTAAGATAAACTCTTCAAAGAATATAAGCTGTACTGGTAAGTTTAAGTGTCTATTTTAGTATAATACTTTAAGTATTTAAACCGTTTTCATAGGACCATCTTTGTTTTTTTTTGTCGATGTTTTTTTGATATTGTCTTTTTAATAAGTCTATATTACATTTTCCAAAATTCTATTTGGGGAAAACCCGCTAAAGATACGATAAGTTGATCTTCTCTGTGTCATTATTGTCCGCAAATATAAGAGAGTAGTTGAAGATTTAACCAGATATATCGTGATGATGATAAATATGTGGCTCGGAGGCAAGCGTTGCTGCAAATAGTCAACGTTAAGTTCGCAATTGTACCTTTTGAGTGGCCAAAGTTTCTGAATTTGCTTTATAAGAACTAAAATGGCAGCTCCTCAGGTGGCTCTACACAGTTTTTGATACCCGCGTTTCATTCACGTTTTTCTCTAAAATCCCTGACTGGCAACACGCACGTTAACAACACAACATCAGTGGCAACATGAATAAATATAAACATGCCTTTAGAATCGGTTTTGTTTATTTGCAGAAAATCCAGTTATTAAATTTTCTTTATCATTTGCATGCAACAAGCTTGTATAATACTTTAAGAATTTAAACCGTTTTCATAGGACCATCTTTGTTTTTTTTTGTCGATGTTTTTTGATATTGTCTTTTTAATAAGTCTATATTACATTTTCCAAAATTCTATTTGGGGAAAACCCGCTAAAGATACGATAAGTTGATCTTCTCTGTGTCATTATTGTCCGCAAATATAAGAGAGTAGTTGAAGATTTAACCAGATATATCGTGATGATGATAAATATGTGGCTTGGAGACAAGCGTTGCTGCAAATAGTCAACTTTAAGTTCGCAATTGTACCTTTTGAGTGCACATTCGAAGCAGGTTATGTTTTTTAGCTGTTTTATTTCAAACTAGGCTTTACTAAATCGTTTTCCATTCTTTATTTTGACATTGCTTTAATTTAGGATCCAAGTTAAACATCGTTGGCTCATGGCCAAAGTTTCTGAATTTGCTTTATAAGAACTAAAATGGCAGCTCCTCAGGTGGTTCTACACAGTTTTTGATACCGCGTTTCATTCACGTTTTTCTCTAAAATCCTTGACTGGCAACACGCACGTTAACAACACAACATTAGTGGCAACATGAATAAATATAAACATGCCTTTAAAATCGGTATTGTTTATTTGCAACAAGCTTGCAACGATACTCAAAAGTTAGCACTATGTTATAATGACAGTTTAACAGAGAGATCTTCAATTATCCCATGTAGAAGGTCAACTGGAATACCTAGAATTTTCTTCTTTAGATTTCAAGTTTTTTTTGCAACACCCTCCCTTACCTCCAAAAGTAGTTTCGTTTCCAAACTTTGTATAATTGTTAGGAAAGGTTCTCGAGAAATAAGCTGAAGCTACTCTTTAATCAATTACAGTTTTTTACGTGCCACTCATGTACGGTATTTCGCTGGATTCCTCTTGAAACAATTGAAAAAATCTGAGGTTTGCAGAAATCTTGTATCGTTACCTTTCCTAACATACTTTTCTTATAAAAGACTAATACACTGTGTTCTCGTATGAATAATAATAATAATAATAGTGATAATAATAATAATAATAATAATAATAATAATAATAATAATAATAACAATAATAATAAGCGCGCGCAAAAATTGTATTCAACCACCTTAGAAAGAAAATCAAAATGTATAATCAATATGAATGCACATCCGCTGATATGATGACTTGCATGTGACTACCACAAGTACAAGCAGAATACCTTAGTGTATAATATGAATGTTAATAATGTATGAATGACCGACTACCTCCCTGGCTAACTGTCTGACTACCTGAATAACCGCCTGCAAACGTGTCCGTCTGATTGGCTGACCGACTAAATTACTTTCTGACCGTGACTCATTGCCTGCCTGCCTGTCTGATTGCCATCTCAACTGACTACCTGCTAGGCTGATGGACTGGTTAACTAACTATATGACTGACCGTCTTACGAACCATCGATCTGTCTCACTGTCCGATTGGCTGAAGGACTGACTGTCTGAGGCACTGACTATCTCACTGCCTCATTGCCTGGCTGCCTCGCGTGCTCGACTGAGTATCTGTTAGACTGATGGACTCGCTGACTGCCTGTGCGCCTATCTGCCTGCTTAATGGACTGACTCTCTCCCTTCTTTGTTTGACTGACTGCCTGTCTGTTTGCCTGCCAGAATGGTTGCCTGACTGACTGGCTGATAGACTTATGGTCCTGCCGCCTGACCAACCATGCAAATAACCGGCTGACTGATGGACTGACCGACTGACCGACTAACTGACTATCTGTCTGACTGACTGACTTTCTATCTCACTGCCTCATTGCCTGACTGTCTCGCCTGCTCGACTGACTATGTCAGCATGGTGGACTTGCTGACCGCCTGCCTGCTTAAGGTACCTATCTACTAAATTACTGGGTGTTTACTTTCCTCCATGATGGACCGACTGTCTTCCTTGACTGACTGACTGCCTGCCTGCCTTCCTGCCTTGCCAGACTGGTTGATCTGGTTAATCGACTACCAGCCGATTAATTAATCGAGTCTGTCAGCCGATCTGGTTAATCGGCTGACAGACTCGCGGTCGTACTGCCTGACTAACCATGCAACTAACTGACGGACTGACTACCTGACTGATGGACTGCCTCACTACCTCCCTACCTTACTAGCTGTCAGCCTGATTTAACAGAACAGTCTTTTTGATGGACTAGCTGGCTGGTTAGCCGGGTGCCTTCGTACCTGTCGAAGTGGTTTGCTGCAGTACTGATTGACCGCTGCTTGTTTTCTTGACTGACTGCTTGCCTCCCTGGCAGACTGATTGATTGCCTCTCTGATTCTCTGGCCACCTTAATTACTCTTCCTGTCTGACAGACTGACTTACCGACTAACTGATCACCCGGTTGAATGATTGACTGACTAACTGACCGACTGACGGACGAACAGTTGGATTGAGTGACTGATTGACTGACTGACTGCCTCACGGCTTTACTGTCTGACACCCTCGCCTCCTCGAGTGACTATCTGTCAGCCGGATGGACTGGCTTATTGCCTGTCTGTCTATCTGCCTGCTTGATGGACTGACTGTCTCTTTGCTTGTCAGACTGACTGACTGACTGCCTGCCTGACTCACTACTTGCCTGCCAGAATAGTTGCTTGGCCGACAGATTCACTTGTGGCTAGCTGACGAATTGACTGGCTGATGGACAGATTGCTTCCCTGCCTGACTGACGGACTGCCTGAATACCTCCCTGACCTGACTCACGAAATTACTGTCAGCTTGACAAACTGACCCAGTCAGTGAATTTGAGTCTTCCTGCTTAACAGTCTGCTTGAAGGACTAGCTGGCGTTATTGCCTGGCTGCCTTCCTGCCTTCCGAGCTTCCCAAGTGGTTTACTACATGACTGACTATCTGCTTGCTTTCCTGACTGACTGCTTGCATATGACAAACTGATGGATGGACTCACTGACTCTCTGACCTCCTTACTACTTGCCTGTCTGACAGACGGACTTGCTGACTCATTGATTACTTGACTGATTGACCGATTGACTGACTGACTAATTGACATACCGATTGTCTGACTGTGCTGTGCGTGCCTGCCTAACTGACTGGCTGGGTAGCTGACCGTTTGCCTGACTACCTCTCCGTGTGACTGACCCACTGCCTAACCGCCTGTCTCCCTAAGTGACTGACTACCGTTGAAATGCCTGCCTGCCTATCTGACTTACTAACTGCCTACCTGCGGACTGAATAGCTGACCACCTAACTGCCAGACCCGGCCTGGCTACTGTAGCTGTCTGCCTGATTGAATGAGTGGCTGACCGACTCGCTTTCTGCCTGCCTGTCTGCCTGACTCATTCACTCACTTACTCATCGCCTTGGAGCCTTCTGGCGCAAAGGGCAAAATTACCAAAGTTTCCATTGTTTGCAAATGTTTCCATTGTTTGCCAAAGTTTCCATTGTTTCACCATGTCTTCCTCAAGGTTTTCCAAAATAAACAAATTTGTGTTCACTAAATTGCGAGACAAAACTTTTCAGCAAAACTGGGTTGAAACAGGCTTTTGCGATGTGTTTTAGTGGCTAAAATCAGTTTTACCCGGCTCCTAAAGATAGCCATTGTTATACGTTCGAGTACGATGTCATGAACGTGTAATGAATGTCAACACATGCAGTAATTTAACCATCTTTCTTGCAATACTCTCGAATATGTTTATTTAAATAATACTTTACACGTTAATATTTTAAACAAGACAACCAAAGGAGAAGCAATTCAGTTGTAGACTTTGCATGTCAGGAGGTGGACCTGTCAATCAAATACGCGATCCCTGATTGGTTGACTTGCTAAAAAGTGTTTCTGGATGGCCAAGGCATTGGCCGTCTCACTATTTAAGTGCATATGACCCGAAAAATAAGTCATTTAAAAAATACACTCACTTAAAAGGCTTTTCAAAATAGAGTAAAATGTCGTTTTTCTTTTTGTGATATCTTTCTTTGTTCCAGAGATATTCAAGTTTTCCTATTATGCAAATTCGGTCACTGATGACGTCATCAGTTGTGCAAGTACAGTGGTGTGGCACAAAATTAAGAGTATCTCCGCCAATAATGAAGCAATGCTATTGAAACTTGGCAGGGATGTTGCACCTTACGAAATTTACCAGATGGTACACAGATGGTATACCAGATGGTACACATCTCACTCTGCTTCTAAGATTAATCATCAAACTGTTGAAAGGGTCTGAATAGGGTGTTCTGAAATAGTGATGGTATTTGGATATCTGATCTTAATTAGCGTAGATTTTTAAGATTTTATTTCTCCACTTCCTCCTTAGTTTTAGTTTTCCGATTGAGAATACATATCAAATATTCAAGACAGTGTTTGACAACGTTTACATTCAAAAGTTCGTCAAAAAATACTTCGCTGCGCCTCGTATTTTCAACTCTCTCCTCGGCGTTTTGAAAAGTGATTAAACACGGTCTTTCATTTTTTGTATATTACTTAGCTATAAGTTACTTTGTCGGATCGAAGATCAGCTATTTGTCAAGAACCGTGTCATTGCTTAGCCGAGAAAACAAGAAAGAAAGCGACTCTACGATTCAATGCAATAGCTAACATCATTATCAGAAAATATAGTCGACGAAAATTGCGAGTCAGAAAAAGTGCTGAAAATATGAAAGAATTCGCAGATAGAAGCATTTTTGCATTCCTGTAAAACAAAAAGTTCACATGAATACTAATTTATGCGCAGATTGAATCACTTGGGGGCTGATAAGCTGAGTGACGGGCTCAACTCTTGTAAATCTCGAAGACGAAAACTATGTAGCTAGTCTGGCTGCGATTTCAAGATCATAATTGGGCATCTATTTCAAGAAAACGATTTTAACAATTTTTTTGCAATTTTCGTGCCAGACTGACAATTTGACCATAAGAATAGACTTCTAAAAGTTTTTTTTTAAAATTTGGTGACAGTTTCGCGCTCGCGACTACATCGCTCATAGTGAAGGTCGACTTGTAGCAAGTCTACATACAAACAAGGTAACAACACGGAATATATAAACATTTCTCTTTACCAATTGATGGAATTATTTGATATCGACTGTTTGAAAGAAAGTGAAAGTCCATTGTCGAGTAACTTTCTTTTAGTTTGCCATATGGTTCTTCGACTATGTTTTTTTTTATTATTTTCGCGCCCTCGTCGTTTGGATTTGGTGTAAAATTTTCTTTGGCACTTTATCAGCTTCGTTGTTTATATTTATGTGGTTAACTGGCAACACTTACGATTGTCTACTATGCTTTAGGATGTATTTTCCGATAAGTACTTCAAACAACCAAGTTAAAGAAATTATAACGTTGCGAATATAAAACACACTACACTGTATGGGTTAATGTAATGAATTAATTTTATTATACACTAACAGTGAGGTTCTATATCAGGTAGCTTAATATTATTTTCTCAGAATACTTAGAAATGCTAGAATTATACTTGAAAACGTTCACAACAACAAGTAAGCCTTCGTGCAGAATTTGAATAGACGCTTTCATGCCGTTTAAGTTGCAAGCGGAAAAAAAATTGTCTTTTGTGTTAAGTCGTTTGTACAGTAAAGTGAACTTTTTATTTTGTATTTGCGGTGAATAGCATGATGCTTCTCTCTTCTTCCTGGTGATTTATTTAAGAATTAACGCGATATTTAGCTTTATTATATGGCTACAATAGTACGTGCGCTTTGATTGGCTGCTGAGTGGGCAAGATTTTCTTGTAATGACCGGGCATTACAAAAATGTTTCTCGGCTCGACGGCGCTTTTGAGTTGAGTAAAGGCTACGAGCGCGTGGCCTAAAACAACAAAAACTATGGACAACGTACAACTATATTTTCAATAACTGAAAGAAAAAACTAGCATACAAATACTTCTTTAGTACGAGCGATGGCGTGCGCAAGCGGATATGGAAAATTACTTTCGGTGTTTTTATTGTATCGTTTTAGAATAGCGCTAAAAAGGCCATCTAATAAATAACATATTAACCTAGTACATGCGGTCATTATAGGGAAATCTCAGACCTCGGCCTCGAAGAATTGACCTCGCCATCGCGCCGTCAATTCATCAAGGTCTCGGTCTGACATTTCCCTATAATGACCTTACTCTCGGTTTTAATAAACTTGTGGTATGTAAAATTATCATTATTTTTTATGATGCCTCTATTTGTAACATGTTTTTCTCTTTTTTTTTCAGCATTTAACGAAGTTTATCGCGATGTTGGCTCGTGAAAACTGATGCTCTACGATGAAGCAAGCTGACGTTATCGAATTTGTCCTTGCTTAACTAATCTGCGAAGATATTTATCAATAAAGAACTCGACCGCGCCGTGAACTTTAAGACAAGAAAATTGCGATGTGTTAGAAACAATTCTTAGGCTTTTGACGAGGAAGCAACTGCGCTTTAAAGGATTTTTGTCTTGAATCAAGTCTTTTAGCGGAAACACATTTTGTCAACAGAACGTGTTTCATGTTTAGTAAAAAAATTCAAGTCTTGCCGGGAAAAGCTAAGTTCTGCTCATAGAACCAGTTGTTGGATATTTGTTCAAAAAAAATTCTAGTCTTGGCGGGAGAAGAGTATGCGCTTTTAAACGGTGCCTGGAAATTATTGAAAATATTGTCTTTTGGCGGGAAAAAAGTCTGCGCTTTTAGATCGAGTCTAGAAATTTGTCAAAAATAAACTAAGTCTTTTGGCGGGAAAAATCTCTGCAGTTTGCAGATTTTGCCCATCAAAAAGTCAGCCTTTATTTTGACTTGTTACTAGACCCTGTTTAAAAGTGCAGAACGTTTTTCCGCGTCGGCAACCCTACATAGTCAAAAAATAGTAAAAGAGATAGCCTACATTTCGACTAGTTTCCAGGCCCCTTTTAAAAGCACGCATTTTTTATTAAGTGACACAAGACTCATTTGTTTATTACAATATTGTTTCTTTATTTCCATTCAATAAAGCATTAAATTGATAATTGATTTATAAGTTGTGATCTTTCTTGAGTACATACTTTCAAGCATGAAAACTGTTGAACTAACTACTAAGGTCAATAAATGCAGAGAAATTTTACGAGTCGTAAAATCCTCTGCATCTATCGACCATAGTAATCATTTAAACAGTTTTTACAATTAAGCATTAAGTCTGAAAACAATTAATAGAAATAAAAATACAATTTCGTGGCTTATCAACAAAAGACTTAGATCTGAAATTGGAAGTGCTATTCTGAAAGGAAACTTTCACTAATTATGGAAAATTGGCTTTTTGTCCTTCAAATAACAATGCATAAAAATAATTTCTTGTTTTATTAAAGCCATTTTGAAATCACTGGTTATCCTTGCAATATATGTGATTTATTCACGAATCGCATTATCTTTTGCTCTAAATCGCATCTTTTTCTCAGCCAATGAGGATAAAAAAGTAAAACAAGACAACCAATCAGATTCTAAGGCTTTTTTAAACTAACCAATCACATTGCAGGAAAATAAAAGAGAAAAAAAGCCATTGTTTAGCAAATTTGGCTAATAAATTGCGCGATTTCAAAATGTATCTAATAAAGTGGCAATTGAACTTCGGGTCGCGCAATTTTGGTCTGAAGTTATACTTGTGATTTGAAATCGAACGAGCGCGCAGCGCGAGTGTCAATTTGAAATCAAGCGTATGATCTCAGAGCAAATTGCACTCCACTCAATTCAATTGCCATTATAAATGAGCGCGGACCAATGCAAAGAAACCACACGAAATCATAACTATATTTAAGTCCTCGGCCGGAAATGAAAATTTTCCTAAAAATTCAGTGTTGTCCTCAGGAATAATGTTGTTGGTTTGCTAAATAATTGGTACAATGCTAGCACATTATAAACGCCTAACAATATCTGGTAAATTGCGTTATTTACTGTCAAATCTAGTTCAAAAAATACGGTGAGATGTTTTTAAAGATTCGCAATTATTTAAGTCGCCAAATCAACGAAACTAATCTTAGTCACGTCTGATAAAAAGTATGGCGGAATTTTACAAACATTCAAAATTTATACCTACACGGCAAGATTTTACAATTGGAAAAATTCTCAGTGAAAAAATGAAATTCCTTTGAAAATCGTAAATCAAACAACTGACTACACAGTCCTGGTTTACAAAACAAAGGTCCGCGCGCTTCAAAGTTCTAAATGTTTTTTACAAAAAGGCATACATTTCTTTTAATATTACTTATGAGAATTTGATAGCACATCAAGAAAATATTCCCAAGTTCAAGTTGTCACCCAACCGAATTTGTAAGACGAAATTTAACGTCACAACTGCTCCTAGCAGATAACATTTAAATTTTTTTCGGAATAATCATGGTTTTTTACCTAAGCAGCCACATAAACCATACAAAGTGATTTAGTCTCTTTTTGTCCAAAGGCAGCTCAAGTCCACGAGAATCCATGAGAGCACCAAGTCCATGAAAATCTGTCCCTGTGTTCCGCGACAATGCTGTACAAGGAGGCACTGTAAAATAATTAAAACCCGTCCATGTCAACAGTACATTGCTTTTAAACAAGAATTGCACAGAACAATTTAGACACATGACAACATGAAGGTGCTACTACATGCGCTAAAACCATGCAAGCGCGCATAGCAGCTGTAAGCATCTGTATTGTTACACAAATGACGCTTCATGAAGTTCTTTAATTTCCGTCAGATTGATATAAGATAAAAAAAAGGTTTGGAAAATTAACTATTCGTTTGAATCCAGTTCCTGTGCCATACTCATATTATATGCTGACTTACTAAGAAATATGAATTTGGTCGAATTCTACCACTTTCAAAATTATACGATACTTAAGGACGTTCGCACCCAAAAACTTCCCACGCACAGATTTTTTTAAAACTTTGACTGCAGGTCGGAAATGATAAGATTAGATTAAAAACGTTAAAAAAAAATCGGGGGTCACCGAACTCGTTTTGAAGATAAGGTGTAACACAGACCATAGCTTTCTAGGATTTCCAGTCATTCCAGGCGATTCTGGCCGTATTCATTACTATCGGCATATATTTAAGTTGAAGAATCATGTGTGTTCAACACAGCATATATAGGCCTATTTGAGAGATCTACATATGTCATTCAATCAGCTAAAATTAGCCTTAAAAACTACAACTTCTGAGTCACGCACACCTGTATCCCTGTACCAATTTGACCCTATTCAGAAGCCATAATCAGGGATTATTATTATTATGGCTCCTGCCCTATTTGAATAGTATATGAGAAATATTTAATTCTTCCCACGTACAGATTTTTTTTTGTTTTTTAGTGTAATGGAAAGAATCAGAAAAGGAAGTGATATGCCGAAAAAAATTTTGGGGTCACCGAGCATCTAACAAAAATATTCGCACACCAAGTTAATGCAAAGGTAATCAGCTCTATATTTTGTTGAGTTTTCGACTCGGTGCGCGCGCTTGAAAATGACGTGGCACGCGCGTGACCAATGAATAGCGTGCGCACTAGAGATGCGCAGTAGCAATGGGCGCGAACGTCCTTAAGAAATCAGGTGGTTAGTTTTCAGGTCATTCAAGGTCACCCAAGTTAAACAGAGACATCTTAAGAACGTTCGCGCGAAAATTTTTCAGTCAATAGAATATTTTTAAATTTTTACTGCTGGCAGATAATGAATTACTTGTGCCAGAAATGAAAAAAAAATTGGGGGTCACCGTCTTCGTTTCAGAGATAAAGCGTGTGGTAAACTATACTGATTTCGAAAAAATGTCCCATATAATTGAGCGCGATCCACTGGGGTTTATATTTGAAAATATCGAAGGTGAGTCAACAGAGGCAAACGATCTTAGTCATATTTTGTAGAAGTGGGTCTGTTGCGTAAATAATTCGAAATTTTACTAACGTTTTCAAAAAATTTAACCCTTTGAGAGCCATTTGAAACCGCCGCAAAGGTGCACGAAGAGCTAATAAGAACGGAATTCGATGGTGCATTTTGCCAAAAATTCAAACTTCTAGTCGATAGATTCTTTTCATTTTTTCCCTAAACGTAGAAAATTAGTAGAGAAAATGATCCATCGAAAAAAATTTGGGGTCACCGTACGTCCAAGATCGTTAAATCCAGGTAAAGGTCTAGCAATGGCCATCTGCCCTATCATTTGTTTATTTTATGACTTAGCGCGCGCTCATGCATGACGTGGCATGTGCATTTGCCTGCGCAGTAAGGATGTGCAGAAACAATTGGCGCGAACGTCCTTAAGTAGTCATCCACAATATTGAGCATTTCACCCACTTTTTTGCGCAAAATCTTTAAAAATAACTGAAATTAAAGAACATCATCTATAGACAGCTTAAAATAATAAAGCTTTGGTAGAAATCTTCTGATTTCGGTGGATTGCCTATTCAGTGAGAAAACACCTCAAGCATCTTAAGGCATGGCTTTCTTCTCGGTAAGACCCCCCACGAAGTTTTGAGAGATTTGCATCATAACCGATGCCAAAAAACATGGCAGCTAGTGTAAACTAAGCGTTACTGAAGTTCATTTAAGGACACTCACATCATCGAAAAGCTAACGAAGAATTTTCTTTTCTTTTTTTGGATCTAAAAAGGATCGTTTGTCATCTCTGTTCACGTTTTCCAGGTACAACATAGTTGTTCTCCATGAACCCAAGTCTTGCAGTAAATCCAGTCCACTTCTTAATGGTGCAATAAAGATCAATATGTGTAAGCTCGATTGTTTTAAGTCGAATCACGATTTACACCAATTGCAAACAGCCCAATTGCGGTACATTAAGATTTTGACTTGGTTCCGAGGCTTAAGGGATTAACACAAGAGGACTAGCACTAGCACAAGCACTTTCTGCCGGTTTCTCTGACAGGCTTAAAAGTGACCACGCATAAAAGGTCCTAAGAAAGTGTTAAGCATTTAATTGCCGCTGAAAACATTGAGAAATAAAGAAGCTGGCCAGCTAACAAGCCGTGATTCTTTTCAGCCAAAACTAACGTCAAGAACAGAGAAATCCAAATCTGATGATGACCATAAAGGATCGAACATCACAACTCATGTACGCTTTACTTTTGGGACAGTCAAATTGCATGGGACCCTTCGTTATCACTTAATATAATCAGTGTTAGCCCTAACCGAGGTATAGATTGTTTTTTTTAGTAACTCGCATCTGTTTCATTTGTCAGGTAGGTAGATACATGTAAAAGCAATGGAAAACAGTACCGGTACCAAACTACCGTATTTCATAACTGACAACAGGGAACGTAAAGCAATGGTAATGGGAGTAATTCTTTAGCGCTCAAGCTTGCCACCATGAAGATAAACAATAAATAAGCGACTTAGTAAATGGTTTGAACCCAGAAGAATCAGTTGTTTGTAATGTGTGATCGTCGGGCTGAATAAGCGAGTATAAGTTACCTGAGGTAATCTTGTAATTGGTGGCCTTACGAGTGTCAGTTTTTCAGCCATCTTTCTTGCCTGGAAAAAAGTTTAGAAAAACAGAAAAAAGTATTTAAAAAGAATCTGGCTTATTCACAACTATCCCCCTCCCACCCCCTACATATGCTGTTGGACAAAATAACGCAACCTATTGTTGCACAAGAATCTGATGGAAATCCAACTAAAGACATTTGCTGCCAGAAATTCGAAATAAGTGTATAACTAGTAAGTGAAAAGAGGAATTCAAACGCAAAAAGATTAAAAGTCGTGTTAAACTCAACATAATAGACGGTAACCCTAACAATAGCTACAAAACAAAAAAAACCTTCACCGAGGTAAACCCTGCTTTGGACATAACTTATCTTAATATAGAACATAGAAGACCTGATACGTTAGTGACAACATGGCGCAATTGCAGAATACAGTTCCGCACTCCCGAAGTCCAATAAAAGAGCAGTGAAACTATTGCTCCTGCAGTCCTGCGCATGCGCTTCTGAAGTCGAAGAGTAATTAAAGTTTCCCTTCAAGCATCAAGCTTAAAGAACGACAAATACTTGGATATTTCGTGATATTTATGTTCAATTTTTATGTTCATTTGGTAACTGCGGGACCGTCTGCGGGAGCAAATTTGTGAAGACGCGTACTAAGTACCTGGGTATTCTGCAATCTAACCGACAAACTGTCACTGTACATGTAATGCAATAAAACGAAATCTACTTTTCTGTGCATGGTTCTTACCTCGAGAAGAACTCACACGCCGTCAACTTTCCCGAGATAGATTTTGTAGCAACGAGTGAGGAGAAAAGAAAATTTCTGCTTCCTGAAGTTCTGAATAAAGATGGCGAGTGTACGACCAACGAACACAACGTGACAAATGTCTCATCGCATGAATAATTTGCAATGTAAATTTTGAAACGCTCGTGACCACGTACTCTAAATGCAATGATTTGTTTGGATGGTCGTCTTAAAGTCACAATAAGTGCGGAAAATTTAAACTTCCTATCAGAGAATGTCTTCACGTTCGAGGAAGGTAAGTTTTACAGAGCCCAATGTTGAATATAACATCGTTTCTGCCGGGAAATGTAAAACACTGCTGGAATGCATACAGCAATAGCAACATATTGACCGTTCATTTGGTGCATTTTCTGGCGTGTGTATCCCAAAAAATAGACAAAAAAGTAAGGATAGCATTTTTACACGATTTTAACGCAAACTTGAAAGGATATTTTTCGCAGATACACGAAATTAAAACAGAAACATACTCATCACATAAAATTTTTATCTGAGCGTTCAGACAGACGTCACGAGACACGTGACTTCAAGGTTTTCGAACCCAAGCAATACATTGTGCTAATTGCTTCAGTATTTCTCTGGAAAGCTACGAGTCTTAGGTACATGGAGGGATATTCTACAATACAGCATATAATAATTAATAATTACACTGCTTCAGTGTGGCGTATGCAACACTCTTAGGGCGGTCAGAGGCATCTGAGTCACCCGGACTGAATGTTGATAATCCAGAGGTGCTCGGGTCATTGCCATTTGCTGCGTTTTTCGAGAAACGTTTTGAATAAAATCATTTGTTTGTCACTGGCTTTGAGCCGTCTTTAAACATTATTTCGAGTACCTAAAACATGCCAATAGAAGTTAAGAAAATGTAATGTTAGAAAAATGATGTACTTAAACGTCATGTTTTAATGTTAGTAAACCTAGAGGATTAATTGAAATGGAATGTATTGATAACTGAGTAATTAGATAACGGGTTCCCGTGTAAAAACAGGAGTTTAATATCATTAAAGGTTTCAAAAAATCACCTTTTTCCAATTTGAAGTGTTGTCTAAAGTACACAAACGCCTTAGGTCATCGGGCATATATTATTCCTACGCGTTTTATGTCTCCCTTTAATTTTATGGGGTGGAGGGGGGGGGGGGGGAAACTTTTCTAAAGCGGGGAGTTTAAAACTAAGAGGAGAAATAATTGAAAATCTTTACTTGAGACAAAGTTTAGATTCAATTTTACTAACTGAAGCAATTCGATTCTTCGCCATCGGCCTCAACTATCACCTCCTTCTAAATCAGCTCGTGCGCACAATCTAATGGGTAAATACAAATAATCCGGCGCGAAAGCTAAGGAGAACTAGAATAAGCTGTGAAACAGTCGTTTTTGACTTGTTTAGTCAAGGCATTTCACTTTCTCCAAGCTTCAATTATCGTGTTTCTAAAACTAGATAGAGTCACGGAAATTTGTTTTGAAATCAAGAGATGATGAAGAGTGAAAGAGTTAACCCTCACTGTGAGGCTCATTGGCCTAAAAAGTTATTTTTAGACGTGGTATCCAGTTCCTCTGCGGATCTCACCGCACACGTCACGTGGATGTTTCCGTTATTGTTAAAAATGCGTCGAACGCCGCTTTCTTGTACAAAATCTGCGTCAGAGAATTGGCTATTTCTAGTCCCTGGTGGGTTTTCTACCGAGAATAATCTAATTAAAATTGTCTTTAACCAGATTACCTTGGGAATGAGGCCTATTCTATAGATAAACCCTGAACTCTCGCACCCTCCATCCTCTCTTGCTATTTCTTTATGGTAGGGTGAATAAATGATCATACGGGAAAAACGGATCGCCAAAAAATAACAACTGAAGATAAAACGCTCAGGTTCTGGGGTGAATAGACGTTTTCAGAGAAGGGCACTCGAGATACGGACCACCGAATGCAGTTTCCTACAGGCGACCGGGGGCATCCTCCCCCGGAAAATTTTAAAACTGAGGTCTTTAGGAAAGAGATTGTGGCATTCTGAGGCCATGAACGACAACCTCTCCCCCCTAGTTCTACCCCAGGGGTTAATTGCTCTGATTTCAGATAGGTTAATGTTTGAGAAGAAATCGGCGCGGTACATGTATACATCGTCATATTCATACACGAATACAGTCATACAGATTCCATGAAAAATGGCAACAAATACCTGCAGCGTTTGGTGATGGGTTTCAGAAAGGAAGCTTTTACATGGTTTGGTGTTTACCCCGGATAAGACTGGAGCAATGAAAGTCACATGTGATAATACAAAGGTTGTGTCATTAGTACAATAAACAAAATCGTTAAAAATACTTTATTTATAATATACTAACAAGTTTTATTTACACTTCAAAATTTGCACTGTCTGCGTTGCTGCTTCAGTTTTTACGAGAAGTCTCGTAAATTACGTACTGAACATCTCTGGGTTTGCTGTAAGTAAGTACGAGAAGACTATACGGGGCTATTCCTACACCACATATTGTACATGCAGTTGTACAGTTTAAGACTTAGGACTTCAAAGGCCTCAGTAATCTATGCTTTGGCAGTGCAAGTTACTTAACAGTGGACGTATGTAGGTCTCCTTCTGTCCTTGTATTTGTCTTTCACCAAAAATCCTTTGATGCAGGAATGAAGCTGCTTGAGTGAGGAAGCCGGGACTAACTCCTCACTACTCTAATCGTTGCTTTGTTGTTTAATAGAATGGCACCCAATTGCTTCCATCTGCTGGTAAAAGCTTTCCCGTTATCAGCAGAATCACATCCACGATCCACCAGATACCTAGCCCACCAAGCGTCAGGAGTTTTCCTACAGCTGTACCCGTGTGTCCTAAACAAAAACGGTCCACTCCAAGAAAACCTAACAGGATAGAGTACAGCAGGGTGGTTACAAAGCGGTGACCTGAAAATCTGCCGAAAGGACAAGAAAAAAAGAGAATGTTAGAATAAAGAATGGCTTGTCTAAAACAAACCCCAAAGGCCTTCATTTGTGGATATCACGTACCAGGCTGTGCGAATGCTTTTATCCAGTCGAACCCTGGACTTTCATTGGACAAGATAATACTACAGGGTGGGGGAAAACTTCAAGACTAGTTTGTTCAAAGTGACGTCTTGACGTGATATATCAATATTGCACTTTAAACAACTGTTCTTTAGTAAGCATTCGAAATGCAGATACTACATATGATCACTACAGACCGTGCAGTATTAACCATGGAAAGATGAACATAACTGGTTTGTGTGCTGGTACAAAATTAATGTAAAGGATTATACGTGTTGAGATTCGTAACAATATGGCTGTTTGCCGTATAACAGGGTGGGTGGATTCACTTGGATTTCTTATACGAAAATGTAAGGGCATTTCACAAGGATAGACAAGACTGCTCGTAATAAGGTGGTGACCGTATTAACGAGTTGCACAATTGTCCCCAGATGACTCAAAACTCCATGGGGAAAAAATAGGTTTCAAGTTAGCTGGAGATGAGAACAAATGAATGGGGATAGAACAGTCTGTGATTCCATCACATTAATAATGGGGACAGAGTGAAACTGGAAGGATACTATGCCAGTATTAAAAATGAATCAAAATAGACCTGAAGGGAGTAAAAAGAAACAGAGTGTAACAGTAGAAGAATACAAGCCCCTGACACTCTCATCATCACAATCTTTATCATGACATCATGTCTAGGGAGTACAGAGGGGGGTATTCACTTCTAGGACAAGACACTTTGCTTTACTCCTAGTTGTTTCATGTCACAAAAACATTGGCCACAGGGCCTCTATGCTCAAATACAGTGGAGTAACCCACAGCTGTTTTTTTAAATAAAAGATAAATAAATAAATAAATAAATTAGTTAATAAATTAATAAATAACAACTCACGGCTGTTCTTTAATAAAAAATAGATATTTAAGTAAAAAACAAAAAACATTTTTCCTTAAGGTACAGTTCCCTTTAAAAGTTTCCTTCTTAGAATGTCATGCTTACTTGATGCAAGGGAATTTCTGGAAGCTGAGGAATTTCCTTTCTCCATAGCACTCTATTCCTGGCAATACTTCACACCAAACTGATGTTTGTTGTACTTCCTGATAGCTTGAACCACCAAACTGAAACAAAGAAAAAATCAAAAAGTGTAACAAAGTTTATGTCTATTTCAACTGCTCAGTCCAAACTGCTCAAACAACTGCAGCTTATCTCAGTTTCTAAACATGAAAAGGAGTACTGCTCCCCCCAGATAAGTTTCTAGTTTACCGCATGCTACTGCCAGGTATTTTTTTAAAGAGTCTCTTACAGTTTGTGGGAGCGGTACACTGAGCATCCTTAACCCCTTCAGTGCCAAGGGGTTTCCCTTTGACGAGTAAAATCGTCTGGCGTTAGACAGAGTAAAATTGTCTGGCGTTAGACAGAGTAAAATTTATAAGTACGTCCTTAGCACTGAAAGGGTTAAGTGTATACTCAAATGAAGAGGGACACACTGTGATGATACTGTGAGTGTATTGTCCAAGAGTACAACATAGTGACCCCCTCCCAGCTATTGAATTTACCCAACTTGATCCAGAATTCAAGTACTGTCAATTTAATTCAATATTAAGACAGACTCTACTCAAAGTTCGAACAAAAAGTGCAAGAACTATTTACTAAAAATCTACTCACAGCATGGTAACGTTTGGAATACTATTCAGAACAACTCAATTAAGCTCATTTCTCTAAGTGATCCTGTGATTGAATTCTCAAGCATTGTCAACAAAGTTAATGTGAAACCTCGTAAGAATGCTTAAAGTGTGTGTTATTGTGTTTTCAATTAACGCTAAACGTCTGTTTCAGTTGAAATATGGATAACTTCAAGTTCAATTTTCTCTCACAGGGTCAGCTTGAAAGCTTAAGTCTTGAAAAGTTCTTCTTAACCACACCATGACGTTTCTTTGGTAACTTAATTTTTACTAATATTGCTCGAATGTTCTGCAAGAAAGTTCTGCATGTATCTTGACTTCATTGCAATTCTTGAACTGACTGTGGTAGAGACTGATAGCTTTAAAAACTTCTACATCACTGTTGAATGATGGGATGGGAGGAGCAGGTGATTGCAACAATCCCAATGAAAATCAAAGACATCAGAGATCCAAAATTGAACATCAAAATGGCAATAACTTGCCAATGTACAGTCCGACCTCTCTAATATGGACACCGAAGGGACAGAGCAAAATGTCCATATTAGAGAGGTGTCTGTTGTAGAGAGGTCATGAATATTACGCCACTTTTAAGGCTCCATTGATGGTATTAAGTGTTCTTTAAGTCAAAACTGGCCCAAACAAGACAGAAATGCAGTCAGCATTGTCAAGGATAGCAGAGTTGTGGGAGGGTCGTGGGGCACATGCCTTAGTTTGATGTTGGTCAATACGAAAGAGGGTTTGGGACTTATAAAACATTTTCTTGCAAAGCCAGGGACCAATGGAGTTGTCAACGTATGTGTGAAGGCAGTTAATCAGGGTGGAGGATTAGGCATGGAGATCCCATGTGAATATATTTTCATTGCACCACACAAACTCATTGAGCATTTGCAGAAGTGCTTGGATCTTACAGAAAACCCAGCTGTCCATAAAGATAGTCTGTCAAGATAAAATGCCGTGAAGAAAAGAGATAGGAAAAGGGGCCAAGATGTTGTGTCTGTTGCCGTATTATAGAGGGTCTGTATTATAGAAGTTATTTTTACAAAGAATGTATGGACATTTTCCCGGGACCAAGTGAACTGTCCGTATTAGAAAGGTGTCCATATTAGAGAGGTGTCAGTAAGGAGAGGTTCGACTGTATTTCAAAACACCCCCGGCCCCCGCCTTTCCAAGTTTTAGTTTCATTAGATGCAAGAACCTCTAAGAACTTGCTGATTTACGAAGTTTTAGCTTGATAGGGTTCTTTGTTTTGTAATGAGGAACACAAGACTGTTGCCTTAGAAAACTTTTAAGGAGCCCTTTGGGCTCCTACATGTAACTTCAAAAGTTAAGAGCCCAAGCCACCTTTTTAGGAGCCCAAGATAAAATTTGCCATGGCCAATCCAGTAGATTAGGGAGGTTGGGGAAGAAGGGGGGTTGGCGCAAATTGTGGAAATGTACAGGGAGTGGCTCCATGGGTGGAGATTTTCCATAGCATACTGCAAAAGTGTGAGAGGGCTGGGAAAGAGTATGGTTGTTTCCGTTTTTTGAAAACTAAGATATTCAAATGGAAGATCAACTAAATTCGAGTCTCTACCAAGAATAGAAGTATTTAGAGGAGGAAAATGGCAAAATGATAGCTCTTTAAATATCACCTAAAATAGAGAGTTTGTATGGATTGGGTAGACACGCGTTAAAATTATAAGGGTTTGTATGGGATTTTGCAACTTTTGCAAGGCTCCCATTTGGACAATTTTCCACTGAAAACTCTTCAACCCCTAAAAGAAGGAACTATAATTAAGCCTCCTGTCTTAGGGGAGGAGTTATAGAAAGTGAAAAAATGAATTGGTTTCTAACCCACCCCCCCCCCCCCCCCCCCCCTACATATAAAATAATAATTCCTTTTGTTGTTGTTAAGAATTTGTTATCCTCTGTATTTCTACTACCAATTCTTGTGTAGCATTCGCATATTCCAGTTAAACAAAGTGACTAAAATCGACAATTTTCAAGTGAAGGGCGGCAAATCCTAAAAGCCACAGACTGGCAGAAAATCGCCTCAAATCCTAAGAGACAGAAAGAAGCAAAATCACTGTGAAAGATGTTATATTTCAGATGTACACTATACTTGTCTTAAACTGTTTGTTCTCTTAAAAGGGATTGTTGAAGTGTCCATTCCTGGTTCTATTTGGCAGAAAGCAGTAAATTATCTCGAAACAATGTGAAACCATTGCTTCTAACAAACACTTAACAGGTCACAACAGCCATATTTCCTCATGTACATGTCAAGGCAACAAAATAAACTTGTACAGCACGTTGTCAAGATAAGTATATGTTAACACGGATAATAATGCATGTTTAATTTACAGCATGAGCAAAGTTACTTTTGTTTTACAAGAGAATTTTAGTACCAAAGGCACTGTCATAAGACAATAATATTGCTTCATGCTTCTAGGTTTTGCATCATTTAGCTGTAACACACTTGGGTGGACTGAAGAGTACTCAAGAAGGGGTGTTACTAAACAGAGTAACGAAGTAATGAGTAACGAAGTAATGAGAAACCGAGTAACGGGAAAAAATTCCGAAGGGTCAAAAATTTCAAAATCATTTAAAAATGCATAAAATGGTTTGAAACAGTAAGAATTAAAAGCCCGAGAAGCATGTTTGCTAAGGTACGGAAAAGCCTTTTGCTTTGTTCTTGATTCACATAACATCCATCTGTGTCATTCCATGCACATATACTACCACGCCAAAGAAATGACCCAAACAGTGAATATTTTTCTTTCCTTTGTCAAAGTTTTCAAAATTTATACACGCGAATTAGCCCAAGTTAAAAACTCTAAGATTTAAGGCCAAAGCCCAAGACTATTGTGGTTCGAATTAATCCTGAAATTAATATTATCTTCCTTAGGCCGTGGAGGGAAATCTATCACCTGATGGTCCCAGTGGACAAACAGAGAGATTAAGCTTGATGCTACGTCAAATGGGGAACGGCAAAAATGAAACTTTTGCTGTCTGTCTTTAGCTCTTTGAACAGTAGTCAGAGTGAAAATATTTGTATTTGTGGTGAATAGTAGGAGACATTTTTCTATTTTTATGGGATTTAATTAAGGATTAGAAGAAAAGAACACAAATTCAGAGGTCATCTTTGCCATTTGCCATCTGCCATAAATGCCATGCTTAAACTCACTAGTAACTTAGGGTGCATTTCTTAAAGAAAATCCAAGATTGGATTCTTCAACCGAAAGTATCTGAAAACAGATTTTGCGTTTTTTTACTAAACAGATCAATTTAAGATGCCGCGGATCATGGTGCATCAAAGGAGCCGAAGAATCCACTTTCAGCATTGACCTTTTTTGGCGCGAAAACCAACACCACCTACAACCTTGTCACGCAACGGAAGTGTTACACCGGATCCATATTTCCCAGTTGTGTACTTTGGTCACTGAGTGCTCAAGCAGTTTTTAAAGCTATTTGTACTACTTTGCCAAGGCAACTGTTGAGGCCACAAAACCCTTGGTATTTCTATACCGACATCTCAGCAGGTTCAAATGGAAATTTTGGTGGAGATAGGGGAAGAATTTCTGACTGCCAGGTATGTAGTTTTTGAAAAATCGTGCCCGTGAGTCACTCAAAGTTTGTACAATTTGTGCAAAACCAGAACGTTAACATTGTAAAAACTCGCTTGATGTTTCCGACCATAGATCGAAATGCTGAAATACTCCACTCGGGAGGTTTCAGTGCTCTTTTTTGTGAAGGTTTTTGACTGCCGGGTAAGGTTTTTGAACAACCGTGCCAGTGAGTCGAGATTTTAGATAGAGTATGCCGAAGCCATAAAGAGAATTCCTACTCAACAAAAGCCAACTTCAATTTTGGTACAAATTATTCCATGAGATTTGACACCGGAGGAAGAGTGTGAATTTCTTCTTTTTTACGAAGTGTCGAAACATTGAGATTTTCTAGTATGCCCAAGCTCAAAAATTTCCTCAAACACAAAGCCAAAATTATAATCGAATATGGTTAGCCAAATGTTGCAAAATTCAACAACTTGCACATTAATATTCAACAACTTATATTTATGTTCAACAAGATATATTTATATTCAACATTTTATATTTATATTCAACAATGTGCATTTTCTTTCAACTTCAACCAAAATTACTTTCATTCAACAAAATATTTATTCAACTTCAACCAAACATAATTTCATTCAACAACAATATTTGTTCAACTTCAACCAAAATTATTTTCATTCAACATAAATATTTGTTCAACTTCAACCAAAAATAATTTCATTCAACAGCAAAGTTCCTGGACATTTGAAATATCGTCATTCAACAAAAATTCCCCGTCCCTCCCCGGTTAAGTACGAAACAACATCGAGTCACGCAAGCAACATATCAACACAACCATGGGCTCCTACGAGCAAATTGCCTTGCTATCCCGTGGATTGAAATTGATTCCTGCTCCCGTGACAAGAGAAAACACTATCAGGTGCCAGCTACTCAATGACTTCAGTCAATTTACCAGAAGAATGCGCCTTAAATACATATTTCACGAGATCAATAAAGGACCTCATCCGATTTCCATGTTAAGTCAGACTGGGACCCACCAGAGTCCAGCCCTCAAATAATAATAATAATAATAATAATAATAATAATAATAATAATAATAATAATAATGATAATAATAATAAAGAAATCCAAAAGATCTGCATGTTGGGATCTGCACGAATCCTCAGAAAGGTGCTCAGTATTTGAACAGAAAGATTGACTTGGGTGACCGATGCCCTAGGTGCATGGTTTGCACCCAGCTGACGCACATAAAGAACACCAGCAGAGACTGTGATGAAAGTAGAAATAATAATAATAATAATAATAATAATCTTTATTTATATAGCGTTATTTCTACTAAGAAACCAAATATAACGTTTTACAATACAAATATGTGTAAAGTATATGGCAATAATAGATAAAAAACAAAATAGTAATTGACAGTAATACCTAAAATATACAAAAGACTATAATATGAATAACTAATCAAGATAGATAATTTATTTACAGGAAAAATAATTCAATAATAGTAAAAGAGTTAAAATACTTCATAAAAATAACCTCCCTGCCTTTTATTATACTTTGTATGAACTCACTTTAGTGCATCCATAACCAGATTCTTCTCTTTGTGTTCCATTTTCCGTAAAATCAACTGGAGGATCACACTCTAGAAAATCCATGGGTCTGAAGAGTAGAATAACATAAGAGTTGAACCCTGAGTTCTCGATCTCTCAAGGAAAACAAAAATTGGTTTTAAATACTAACTAACAGAATGGCAAATCCATGGGAAAGGAATTGACTTTGAAATAATGGGGAGTTCGAAATAAGTGAGTTCGAATGGTCGGATCCAACTGCATAGAAGAACAAATATTCAGGTAAGCTAAGTTTGAAATTTTACCCGGCAAGTACAGTATCAACTTTGTGTACACATTTATACTGTAAAATGTGCTAAATCAGGAGGCAAGTCTATAAGGGATTCCTTAAAAATGATCTGATAAACTCTACTAAACTACACGTACCTGTAAGCCTAGCCAAGTTATAAGCTTAACCCCGGCCGGGGCTTTTAATATGATTGATAATGAAAGCTATAGCAACTTACAAGTAACTGCATTGCACTAGTGGCCCCCCTGGATCATACTTCCTACCACATGATTCATCAAAGCACTTTTCATCAACACTATCATCATCAGCTGAGTTCTTGCCCACAAGAAGCGAGAGGATGAAGATTGAGCGGAAAACTATGAAAAGCTGACTACATGTACTATCCGCCATGTTTTCGAACTGTGTTTCCCACTATCTTGCCACTATTTTGCGCGGCTACAAAGTACTCTACGGTAAATAAGGCGCGGTTACTTAGTGACGCCTTGTCGTTTTCATCGATATCGTGGAATTTCAGCAGGTTTTCGTTCAGAAATTTATAATATGGACAGAACGGCCCTTTTCAAAGCAACTGTGAAAACTATACGGACCAAAAATAAGGCCCTAGGTGTTAAAGAGGCGACCAGGGACATTCTAGGCTCGAAAAGACAGAAAAGTGAATTTGGAACACGGGCGAAAGATGTGGTAAGATCTGTAAGATGCGATTTCATCAAATTAAGTTCCATTTCGCTTCTGCTTTTAATGTTGGTTTGGTATTAGAGCTAATATGTATACTTTTCAAGTGAAAAAGTCCCATAATCGTAGATAATACAAATACTCTATTTCCAAACACCACTTTTAAAAGAAATATGAGATATTCAACATGACACGAGCGTGGGACAGAGAAATATCTGAGACCCCGACAGGAATCGAAACCATGACCTTCCGAACACCGGGCGGACGCTCTATCCACTGAGCTACGAAAACTCATGTGGAGCAAGATCATTTTACTGAGTTCATATGTGACAGGTGTCCTGCATAATCAGGATGCTTTGCGGCCAACCTGTTCTCCTGATTCTAAAATCAAGAAAATTAATATTATAGATATGAAATATTTGATTTTTAGGCCATGATTAACCTGATATAACTCTGAAACTTGAAATCAGAATTTAGAAATCAGAAATCTGAAACCAGAATTCAGAAATCAGAAATCGCAAATCATAATCCCTGAAAATCTGAAATCCACAATTGAGAAATCAAAAATCAAAAGCTTGATTTCCGAAATGCCACTTGTGATATCAAGTTCTGACAATCACGGTTTATCTCAGTTTGCGATGTCAGTACTTCGAATATCGAACCGGTAAAATCGTCTACATTTCCCCTCTGGGGGTGGGTAGAGAGATCTCAATGTTACTTCCGGTATCCTTTTTTCTAAGCGGGGGAGGGGTGAGTATTTTTTAACTTCCTGTGTCAATAACTTTAGCGGCAAGTGGTGGGGGGGGGGGTGAGGTGGAGTTAATGTTGTACGGCAATTTCCTACCTCTTTTAGAAATTACTTTATGCACTTGTCACCAGCTTCCCCGAGGGGGGGGGACCAAGGGCTGATGTGGGGGAATACCGAGACTTTATGGGGAATTTGCAACAAATTTCTGCCCTTGTGTGGTGGGGGAAATGTGGGGACTTAGATTTTTGAATGCCCTACTCTCGGGGAGAATGTGGGGGACTTCGCTTCTGCTCAACTGAGAGGAGATTGGTGTTGTGTCGGTCATGTGACCATATACGTAGTTGCACAGGAGCGGAACGGGGAGATTACACGTGGAACGAAAAGCTGTTCATGTAGATTCGATTCGTCTATTGATGGTGAACTCAATTGCGATTAAAAGGACACAGTTATTGACGGAACACAACATTGGCGACGAGGATGTTCAGTACCTTCGCATAGGTGAACATGGCAGTGGCAAGTGTTGAATTCGGAGGAATTTTGCCATTTGACTGTAAAGGTGCCATTACTTCGGTTGCTCCTCGGTGGAAAAAGTGGAAAAAATTGTTGGAATACTACATCTTAGCAAAAGGAATCACCAACAGTGCTCGAAAAAAAGGTTTACTGTTACACTGTGCTGGCACACAAGTGCAAGAATTGTTCGAAACCTTGCAAGATCCAGGACCGCTGGCAGATGCAGGAGAAGACAATGCTGATGAATATCAGAAAGCCCTACGAACACTCGATGCTCATTTTAGTGCACAGTTAAACGAGCCATACGAAAGGCATGTCTTCAGAAATCTAAAACAGGAGGAAGGAGAGACGGTAGATCAATTTATTACTCGATTACGACGCCGAGCGGAAAATTGTAACTGGGAAAACGCAGATGAGCCGATTCGTGATCAGGTCATCGACAAGTGCAGATCAGCCGACTTGCGGCGGAAACTATTGCTGAAGGGAACCCATCTGACTCTGGAAAAGGTGCAAGGTCATTATGTATGCCAGTCGAAGTTTAACAGAAGTGGAACGCAGATACAGCCAGACAGAGCGTGAGGCGCTAGCAATCGTATGGGCTTGTGAACGTTTTCACACTTACTTATATGGGATCAAGTTTCACCTTGTAACTGATCACAAGCCATTGGAATGTTTGTACTCGAAGAAGTCGAGACCCCCCGCCCGCATCGAACGCTGGGTACTGCGTATGCAAGTTTTTTATTACACCGTTGAATACAAGCCAGGTAGCGAGAACATAGCGGATTCCCTGTCTCGACTGAGCTGCTGCCAGAGTCAAGAAGAGGAGAAAATGAGGAACGTTGCAGAAGAATATGTACGGTTTATAGCCCAGACAACCACCCGAAAAGCCATGACAACACGAGAAGTAGAGGAACAGTCCCATCATGATGCTGAACTGAGTGAAGTAAGGCGATGCATTCGTGAAGGTGTCTGGAACAACAAAGAATGTGCTAAATATATTCCAGTGAAAGAAGAACTGTGTGCCATCGGCAAAGTGGTTTTGCGTGGAACTCGCATTGTTATTCCCCAAAGTTTGAGACAGCAAGTACTAGCTATTGCCCACGAGGGACATGTTGGAATTGTTGCTACGAAACTGAGACTGAGGACCAAAGTATGGTGGCCCGGTATCAACAAAGACGCTGAACAGTATGTAAGGTCGTGTCATGGATGTCAATTAGTTGGACAAGCAACCCCACCGGAGCCTTTAATGCCTACTGAGCTGCCGCTAGGCAAATGGCAGGACTTATCCTTGGATCTCCAGGGACCGATGCCAAAAGGGGAGTACCTGCTTGTTGCCATTGACTATTATTCTAGGTACTATGAAGTGGAAATCTTGATGTCGGTCACTGCATCCCAGATTATCTCACGCCTTGAAAAGATATTCTCTGTTCATGGCCTGCCAGTAACCATAACGAGCGACAACGGACCACAATTTCGATCTGAAGAGTTTGAGTGCTATCTTGTTGATAATGGTATCTTACACCGCAAGGTTATGCCACAATGGGAACAAGCAAATGGTGAAGTGGAGCGCCAGAACAGAAGCTTACTCAAGAGTATGAGGATTGCACAAGCAGAAGGAAAAAATTGGAGGAAGGAGCTTGTTCATTACCTTGCAACATACAGAACAACTCCTCACACTGTCACAGGAGCTCACAGGAGCTTGCCCTGCGGAGTTATTGTTTGGTCGGAAGATTCGCACAAAGATGCCTGAGTTGCGCGAAACTACGGTAAATGATGGCAGGCAGTCCAGGAAGCTATTTAGTGGGAGGCGTGGTGGCCTCATGGTTAGTGCGCTCGTCTCCGGATCGAGCGGTCCGGGTTCGAGCCCTGGCTGGGGACATTGTGTTGTGTTCTTGGGCAAGGCACTTTACTCTCACATTGCCTCTCTCCACCCAGGTGTATAAATGGGTACCGGTGAATTTAATGCTGGGGGGTAACCCTGCGATGGACTAGCATCCCATCCAGGGGGGAGTAGACTGAAATACTCCTAGTGGCTTAATGCTAAGGAAACCGGGATAAGCTCCGGCCTGATGGGCCACTTGGCTCGTATGCAGACTTACCTTTTTACGGTGAATGATGGTGAGCTTCGAGATCGTGACTGGGAAAAGAAGATGAAAGCGAAGACATATGCAGATGAACGGCGGGGTGCTCAACCAAATGATCTTCAGACAGGTGACCAAGTGCTCCTAAAGAAGAAAAAGTCAGACAAGTTGTCAGCCAAATTTGAAAGTCAGCCTTACGAAATCGTCGAGAAGAAAGGCAATAGCGTTGTGATACAGTCACCTGAGAAAGTTCAATACCAAAGGAACATCACAGAAGTAAAGAAGTTTACCCCTAGAGAAGAACAAAGTGCTAACAGTGATCATCAGCTTGAGTTACAGGAGGACAATGAATTAGAGCAGAGGCCGCAACGGGACTGGCGTCCCCCAGATCGCTATGGTGAATGGGAATAACCCAGAAAGAAAACTGACATTGTATTAGCTTTTCAATGGCTTGGATGTCTTCGTGATTTTTCTTTTTAAAAAAAAAAGAGAATGAAACAGTGCGAACAATGGAGATAAGGACATAAGTTGTTTAACTCTGAAAAACTCTGGACATAGTTACAGTTGCGTTGATCGTTTGAATCTAGTTTAAGATTAAGTCTTTTTTTTTGTAAAGAAAAGGAGGGATGTTGTGTCGGTCATGTGACCATATACGTAGTTGCACGGGAGCGGAACGGGGAGATTACACGTGGAACGAAAAGCTGTGCATGTAGATTCGAT
This sequence comes from Catalaphyllia jardinei, assembly GCA_022496165.2. Lineage (NCBI taxonomy): Eukaryota > Metazoa > Cnidaria > Anthozoa > Scleractinia > Caryophylliidae > Catalaphyllia > Catalaphyllia jardinei. Next base: position 25,116,541 of record CM042747.1, read on the forward strand.
TCGTCTATTGATAGTGAACTCAATTGCGATTAAAAGGACACAGTTATTGACGGAACACAACAATTGGGAACGATCGATTGTTCGCTCGATCGATGGCAAGATGGCGGAGAAGAAGAAGGTATATTGTATACATTTTGTCTTTAATCGGGACAAATTTAGAACAGCGTACAAATTGTTAAGGATAGAAAAATTGATTTTTTTAAATATTCACAAGAATGTTAATTTCTGAAGCATCACAGCAACCGTTCAGAGTACTCAGGAAGCTTAACAATGTTTTGTTTAGAAGCAGCAATGAACCATCATGATAGTGTGTTTTCCCTTGTTCTTCATCAGTCCGGATAGATTTAAAACAGAATCTGGGGAATTCAGGACGGGAAGAAAAGTTGAAATTTCATGAGACTGCGAGCAGCTTATGTAGTATTCAAGAAAGCATAATTAAAGTTCAATTTTCATCAGAATGCAAAGTCCGAGTGTTTGCTAACTGTTCAAAGAACCAAAATAAAGTTCTGAAGTGCATCTCCAAATCCAGTTGGGTGCTTGGCTTCGCCAAATACTGGGGACTTTGCAAGGAAAAAATCCCTCAAGGGTGGGGAAATACAAGAACTTTGAAATGCACAATTAGCAAAGTCCCCACATTAGCCCAGGGTCCCCCCCCCCCCTCGGGGAAGCCAATGACAAGTCCATTAAGATGAATCAAATCTTTTTGGTTACTTTAGTTTACTGCGAAGAGATGAGTACAATTTCTTTTTTAGGGGCTAAGGAAGAGGTAAAGAAGATCCTTGACTCTGGAGGGTTCATTAAAGACGTTCAGCAATATTTACCATGAAAGGAAATTCCCACCCAAAAATTGTGGAATTTCAAGGAGAAGTGTTTATAAATACTGCCAACCCAATGGCTTTAGACATTATTCATAAAAGAAGTTAAACAACTTTTGTTCTTGGGCCATCACAGTTGAACAAAACTGCAGCGGAAAATGCCATGAAGAGTACAATGTATGGTTGTCCATTTGTTTCAATATTCGCTAAATCTAATTTGCTGTCGCTAAACCGTCAATTCACTGCAGTCGCTTTTATCTCTTGGCAATATCTATGAACACTTTTTGGTTGCTTTAGTTTACTGCGACAAGATGAGTACAATTCAGTTTACTGCGTACAATTTACTTTACTGTGACAAGATGAGTATAATTCCTTCTTGGCAGTATCTATGAACATTTCTCCTTGAAATTCCATAATTTTGTGTGGTAATTTCCTTTTACGGTAAATATTGCTGAACATCTTTAAAGAACCCTCCAGAGTCAAGGATATTCTTTATCTCTTCCTTAGCCCCTAAAGAAGGAATTGTACTCACCTTGTCACAGTAAACTAAAGCAACCAAAAAGATTCAATTCATCTCAAAGTACTTTCTAAAAGAGGTAGGAAATTGCTGTACAACGTTAACTCCACCCCACCCCCCCCACTTCCCGCTAAAGTTATTGACACAGGAAGTTAAACAATACTCACCCCTCCCCCGCTTAGAAAACAATACCGGAAGTAACATTAGAATCTCTCAACCCACCCCTGGAGGGGAAATGTGGACAATTTTGCCGATTCGATATTCGAAATAATGACATCGCAAACTGAGATAAACCATGATTGTCAGAACTTGATATCACAAGTGGCATTTCGGAAATCAAGCTTTGGATTTCTGATTTCTCAGTTGTGGATTTCAGATTTCAGGGACTGCAATTTGTTATTTCTGATTTCTGGTTTCAGATTTCTGATTTCTGTTTTCTAAATTCCTTTTACAAGTTTCGGAGTTCTGATGTTTGAATTGCTACCTCTAATATTGGGTTAATCATGGCCTGAAAATCAAGTACCGGTATTTCATATCTATAATAATCAGAACTTAGAACTGAATTACACCTAATTTACGATTTTCTTGAGTTTAGAAACAGGAAAACAGGTTGGCCGTGAAGCATCCTGATTCTGCACTGCGGAATTCATCATGAGTGAATGAAGATGGTGAATTTTGAGCTCAAAATTTAATTACCGAGGGGGTTTGATTACAGGAGCTTAAGACAAAGAAACTGCCCAAGTGGCCGCCGCGTTGTCTAGCTGTCCTAAATTTGGTCACTTACACGAATGAGTAAATACATAGTTTGTATGGTTAAGTTCAAACATGGTTTTGTGAAGGTGGTCATATGTAGAGCTGTCCATTTAAACAAGAGTGACCTTCAAAAGAGCTTCCACTGTAGCTATTGTGGGATGCATAAGGGGGAAAAACATACCACAGTGTTATTTGCCCCCTGCATCTCGTAATAGTTATTTAAAATAATAATAATAAATTGTTTTAAATATTTTTGTATTTTGCTTAAAAGCTGGTCAACATCACAAAGCTGCGAGACTTTCTCCTGAAACACCAGAAAGACTATATCAGTCCTTTCAGGTGAGTTATAATACTGTTCAAGTATAGTACTGTAGCTTGTATGCCCAGAATAGCTTAATGCTAGCTGCAAGACACTATAGTGGCTTGTGGCTAAACTGGCTGTCATACTGTCGTGTATGTAGCAACTGTTCTGACTTGTGATTTCAACCTGAAGTTACTCTGCGATGTATTGCTGGTAATATAATTTTGTTGGTCAGGAGTTTTTAGACGTTTAACAGCTGAATTTTGTAAAAAAGGTACCCATGTACAAGATATTATTATTTTTGCCCACATTTATGTCTACCCAGTCACTTGAGTTTAGAAGTCTCCAGTATGACAGATGAAGAGAGGGATCAGATAGACACTGATGCAGAAACATATATGAGGACTTGTTCAGTTGCTATACACACCCTTAAAAATGAAGGTACTATACATATGAATTGTATGAAGATGTACTAAAAAACAAAACAAACGAGCTAGTTTATAGGCTGTCCACTGACCCCATGTTACATGTATGTCTTGAGTGTGTGAGATCACAAATTTAGCAAAATATTAACCCAGAATGTGGGATACAGCGAATGAACAAGTTAAAGCACACAGGGATGCATGGGGCAGGAGGAAGACAAAAATAGAGGGTCTGTGGACTTCTTTTGAGAAAGTGAATTCTCTGTTTCTCCAGAATTAGAAACTTCTGTACATTAAAAGGTGCACCTCATGTAACTGTATGTCGTTGAGATTTAGATTTTCTTCATAGCTTTACAACAGAGACAAAGTGATCAAGTAACAACTCACAGGGATGCAGTACTGGAAATGCTGGAGCAGTATTTAAAAGGTAAGCCACATCAATTGGAAGAAAAATATTTACTTCAGGTTGTCAACTAAGACACCTTGGTATTCTTCCTGACCACTGTGAAATCCATCCTCCTACCTTCTTGAAGCATTGCTACAGTATTTTACATCAGACAGCCAAAGAACTTGTGGATCAACTATTTCTACACAGTGTATTAACTAAAGATAGTGTTCTAGTAGAGTTCTTACCAAAATTTCCTTCAAATATTGATTCCTAGATAATTATTTGCATACTTCATACTTTCAGGGTTTGGAAAAAATTCAGGCGGAGTTGTCTTATGTTTGAAATTTGCAGTTTTGAGTTCATGTATGTGATGTGCATCTGTTTTGTCAGCAAGTTTGCATTTTTAAGGTCAAGAAACCTTTAATATCCTTTTTTAGCATTCCCAGGAATTAAAATAACCATTTGTTTGTAAAATGTTGATGAGATTTCAAAAAAGAGAGATAGCTCTAAGTTTTAATATATATATTGAGGTGTGCTGAAAATCCTGTATGTCCTTGTAATTTAACCTCTTTTAATTATCAGTGGTTTGCAAGTTGTACAGTAAACAGAGAGCAATCAGAGTCAAGAGAGTGGTTGACAAAAAACGAATGTAAGATTGGTTTCTCAAATAATTTACAAATAATAACTACATGTACAATGCGTGCACAGTTGTGCAAATCTGATCCATTTTTAGGTCATTGATGAAGATCAGTTGATTAAAAGATGATACATGTACAAGTAGATTATTGTGAGTCTGGAATTATGTAATCCTAATGTGGAACCATTCATTGATAAATGAAGACTACATGTACCGTGTGGCACTAAAATTAATATTTGTGGGTTCAAATTATTGTAGTTTTGTGTTCTTTTTTCGTGGTCTGCAGAAATAAGCTCCCGCAAATAACAATTCAGGCAAAAATTTTCTCTGCAAAAATTTACTTCTTCACTAGTCAAATTACTGACTATATACAACAAGTCAATCATACAAACATCCAAGTAAAATCTTGTTCATTTATTTGACTTTAACGAAGTTACCATTTCACCTCTCATAGAATCTTGTTCCTTTACTCATTGAAAACATCTCTTTTGTTTAGAAAATGAGATAAGAAATGAGAAACAAAATGTTCAGAAATAATAAAGGGTTTACAGGAAAGGATTGCTTCAAGGTACTCCAATGAGAAGAGCGTCTCTGGTACCAGGACAAGTTACTTAGAGTTTGTAAACATAGCTTGGGGTTTTGTGCCTGATGAGTTACCCATTTACATGTAAATTGTCGTTCTTACATTGTATGTTTTGTGATCAGCTCTAGGCTACAGCCAGATCAAAAGAGAATTAAAAGAGAAGCAAATGCCACTGAAGAGCTTGTGTCAAATTCATCTGGATCAAAGGGTGAAGCTTCATGTACAGGTTCGTAAATTGTACATTATGCTTCTCTAATTTGCCATTCAGTACTAACAGCACTTTCAGGATAGAAAGGGCACTGCAGGAGTACCCTTTCTTTCCTGAAAGTGCTAAGCTTTGCAACATCTTTCAATCTATAATGTCTTAAACATTATTTAGCTTACAGAAGATCAAAGATGACCAGTGGTATTCTAAAACTGATTGGATAAAAAAGAGTTTGAAAAGAACGTCCCAAAGATTGCTATTAGGATTTACTCAAAGATATTTAAAGACTTTGACATGACAAAAACTTGTTTAAGTCAGAAAACGGCTTGTAGTTTGAGAACTACTTTTCTCTACTCTCCTCAGAATCCAAAAGTCAGACTCAACCACTTGATTTGGCTCCCCCTGCTGGTGAAGATGAAGAGTTGACACCAGAGGAAGTGCAGATGGTAGGCAAACAATATGGGTAATTGTGAAGAAGAGCTCCCCAACTGACGGCCGACTGTCGGCCGACTGTCGGCCGACAGGTAGCCTATATTTCGGGCAAAACCTGTTGGCCGACAGACCACCAACAGTCGGCCGACTGTCGGTCGACAGGTTTTTTGGGGAGCTCTTCTTCACAATATGAGTCATGGAAATATAATTGCAAGCTTACAGTTACATCATAGCTTGACGTGTACTTGAGCTATTTGAAGCCAAAATCTACATGTGCACCACGCATATATAATATTTTGGTTTGGGTACATATGAGGTATACAGTAATAAGAGCGACAAAATTTGTAAAGTAAATTTGCTATCACAATGAAAATTTAGGTAAAACTTTAAAGGATCTACACACAATTGTCACAAGTCAAGGGAGAAACATGTATTTTGATTATTGACCTAGCATGAGGTAAAGAAGACTCACTTTACACTGCAACCTGCAAAACAGTTGACATGTGTTTTTGCAAACATGCACAAGAAATACGAAAAAAAAGCATTTCACATTAATCTGAAATAATGTAATTGTTTTGTATAGGTAATCGCATCGGGCCGGATCGGGCCGAGGGCAATTAAGGATTAATTTCACGAGTGTTTTCAAAGTTTTCACAAAATTTGGAAAACTTTGAAAATACAAGTGAAATTAATCCTTAATTGCCCGAGAGCACTTGCGATTACTTGTTTATCACATAAAGGGCAAAATGTTGTGAAAAGAACAACTTTCAAGGTCTTGCCGTCGCGTAAACAGGTTTGCCGGTTGTCATTATTTTACAGGCTAGCAGAGGCACGGGGAAAGCCTACTATAATAGTAAGCAAAACACAGCTACTTGGTTCAATTCACTCAAAGCCATTTCTTTACAAACAAAACTATAAGCAATCTAATTTTATTCACCTGTTTTGCGAAGCTTGCAGCGGCGTGAAACTTAACTTCATCGATCGATCGATGATAGACATAGTGTCCAAACGAGCTCTAAAAACTTCTTGAATCCAAAACTGTCCATTCCAACGTGAAAACTTCACGTACCAACACAGTTTACGCTGTTTTACGCCGATAAAGTGAGCTGTAATACTAATAAGGCGACCCGAAGCAAAATGAAGAAATTAATTTTCAGTTTGGCGGCCATGGAATTCTGTAACTCTATGTTTCGTACAACACCAGCCGTCCCCACTCAAAGGTTTTTTAGGCTGCGAATCAATACAGTTTTAGTCCACCAAAAGACTGCGCTTTGTTGCATGTTGATTCTCTTGACACTAAGATAAAACAACCATGTTTAGATCAAACTCAGAAGCGATGCGTTTGAAATTTCTTTTCAAAATCCGTTTGAAGCGGGAAAGCAACTCAATGCAGGCGTGCTCAGCCAGTCAGCATCAAGTAATCATGCCCTCTTGATTACCAAAATTGTATGGAGGGGGAATTGGGACAAAAATGCAATTGAATCGAGTTTCATG
>CM042747.1:25143894-25154219 GCA_022496165.2 Catalaphyllia jardinei
ACTGCAAATCTCTGTAGGTTTACCCATGCAACAGGCTCATAAAGGCTCATATATTTTAATTAATGCTCCGTTAAATGCAGTTTAACAAAGTTAACATCACAAGTAGCTAGTACTTCTGGTCAGCGGGAAAATAATAATGACTGTTTATTAAAAACTCATTGTAGCAATAAACACAATATAAGGCTGAATTACTGAGCTACGTACAATATTATACAGTGCTAAAGTATAAATACCATAACTACTATGATATAAATACTAACACTATATCGCGTAAAAAACAGTACAAGTTACTAGATGTACTGGTAAGTGACAAACTCTTGCATGCGCTTAGTTCTACAAGAAGGACGCGTGATACAGCTAACACCAGATCTGAGATTGTAATTGTGTACAAACTCCTCCCACTTGGGGAGCATAAGGTGCAAGGAGTAGTTCTCATTCCAGAGTCTATTGATATAGACCTGGCAGAGATGGACGCGCCTCTCACAGTGTTATTTTGCTCACCTGGTATATTTTGCCACACTGGGGCAGCGTATTCTAGAGCAAGACGGACAACTGTTGTGTAAACCTTTGCTAGTGAAGCTGGAGGTGCACCGCATTGTTTAAGGACTCTTAAAGAGTAAAGTCTCTTGTTTCTGTTCTTCACAATATTTTCTACATGATCATGGATCCATTTCAGCTCATTACTTATATAGACACCTAGTAACTTATATGCCCTGACACTCTCAATTGAATTACCACCAATTACAATAGGATTCACAATAAAATTATGATTGCTCATAAAATTAATTAGCAATTCCTTGCATTTAGTAGGATTCAGTTTCATTGTATGATCCTCAGAAAATGCGTAAATATCATTTGTAGCGAAGTTTAGTAAACTGACACTCTTCCTAGGGATTATTTCAAGGGCAGTTGTACCATCAACAAAGATTCCATGAGCACAATAAATTATTCGTCATGATCGTAAACAAGATGACTCCCAGCTTGGTGCCCTGTGGTATACCACCTTTGGGGGTTTTCCACTCAGATATAACACTCTCATTCATCGCAGCCAGAAACGCAATTATCCAGTTTACTAGGACAGGGTGTACATGCATATTCCTTAGCTCCCCAATCAGTAAATTGTGGTCAATCATATCGAAACCTTTAGAGTAGTTAGCAAAAAACAGCCTAGCACCACAGTTTCCTGTATAAACTGCCTCATACACTGCCAGCAGCAAATAAACTAACACGTCGGTGGTGGAATGTCCTGCATGTGCAAACTGATGTGGGTCGATCAGACGAGACACTTGTGTGACCAATCCGTCTCTTGTAAATCCTTCAAACACCTTAGCAAGAGTGCACGTTAGAGCAATAGGTTGCAAATCAGTCTCTATCTGCTGTGGGGGTGAGGTTTTAAGCGTTGGAATCAACAAGGAGGCCTTCAGGGCTTGGGTAAAATAACTCTTGGCCAGGGAGGTGTTGTAAATATCCTTAGCCTGCAAACAGGCTCTCCATATGGGTTATTCCAAGATTTGCCTTCGAATGGCACGCCGTCAAAAGTTAGGGGGCAGGCGAGAGAGAGGAGAGAATGCAATGGTCCTTGTACAATTTGAGTTTTTACCTTCAGTTTCTGAACGTAAATTGCTGACTGGCCATTTCGACTTGACACATACTACCAAATACTACCATTTGCGTTCAACCATGAACATTTTCCTGTGCATGTTTATTTTTCAAATAAGACAGTTTCCCAGACAACTGTGTTGACTGGAGCAATGAAAATGTTTCACTTGGAGCACAAAACTATGAATGTTTGTCAATGGAATGTAGCACGTTTTGTTCACGTGGAGTGCCGGTTTAATTTGACAAAATTAACGACACAACACAAGTTTTTCAGGGTTTTGGAAGCTTGGTGTCATGCGACTTCAGGAAGATGGAGGCACTAAAAGTAAACAAATTTGGACAATCCTATCGCACTGGAACATAGGCGGCTCAAGCTTTCATCGTCGGATGAGTTATTATTGTTTTACAATGCAAATGTTCAGCTTGAGAAATGCGACAGTTACCGCCGTCATCTACTGTTACACAACGGCCGAGTTTCATTACGTGAAACGTGACTCTCACCTTTCAGAATATGGAGGTGTTAACATTGAGGTCAGTTATTTTTAGTACAAAAATATCAAATTTCGGCTAAAAGAAGGGCTAAAATGGGCTAAAATATCTATTAACGTTTTTACCCACATGGTAACATCCATACGCTGAGTCACGTTTTGCAAAATGAAGCTCCGTTGTTATGTAATAGTAGATGACACAAGCTGAACTTCATTTAGTATAACTTATTCTTATCCGATGACGTGCAAATAAGCTTACGTTGTGGGGTACTCTGCAATTTCGCCTGGAGTTGTTGTAGAAAGAAAGTGTTGTTTGCAATTAAAATAGTAATCGTGTAAATGGGAAACTGATGGCACATTTTCGTAGCAATGTCTTCATCATTCATCAAATTCAACAGTGGGATTTGAAAATATAATTTATTGGCAGGGAACACTTTTGTAAATCTAGGAGTTTTCTTCCAGCTTTTCATTGGAATGTTTTCTTCGGAGTTTCTGGATTCGAGTTCATAACAACTGTACTTATGTACCGCCCATGCCCTCCCTGGGCAAAGCCCGGGGCATTTGACTTTTAGGAAAAATTTTGGTCAAATTCCCCGCTATGTTGCCAGTTTGGACGGTCAAATGCCCCACCCGTTAGAGCTTCAAGAGGGTCAAATCCCCCACCCTCTGGGCATGTTAAAGCAACTGTGGAAAAAAGTTCTGCAAAATTTTCCGCCAATACGAATTTCTTGTTCGGCTTGTCTTCGCTCCACACTTTAAACAAAGGCATATTTCGCGATATAACTATATAAAACGACAACAACAGAAAAATCCGCGTGGAATCGACAAGAGCAATGACCCGTGAATTGCCGGATTTGATACGTCGGGGGCCTGGGTACAAGTCAGTGTATTATGGGATTAACAACACAAGACCCATATATTCAGAAAGAGCACACTGAGTTTTACAAAATCCTTAAGTTTCGTGTTAATTGGCCCAATATTGAACAGAATAAAGCCATTCAAAAACTTCATTTGCAAAGAAATGTATGGATTTCCGGACAAAGTTCCGTTCGAAGAAGACAAGGGTTGAATAATTCGAAAACCAAGCCAATGTTTTGGTCTTAAAAACTTGTGTAAAGCTTGATTAACTGAGTTTCGCCCGGTGTATTTTCTTATTAATCAAAAGGAATTATCAATAGCCTGATGGCTCTTTCAAAATAACAAAAGATAAATTGCAATAAATGAAAGAAGAAAATTTGATGACAGATTGATAATTATGGAAGTTTGTTATGATTTGCAGCAACAACCCCAAAGTTGAGGGCAATCAATGGAAGTAGCAAAAAAAAAATTGTATTGGTACCCTGGACACCAGGTCACACCTTCAGCAAATATTTCTTATTCAACTTACAAATTCAAGATTAATAAATTGTATGTGTTCAGCTGTTTTGTAAACAATGTGATTTTGGCCTTGCTCAACTTTCTTGGATATGTTTAAGTATGAGGCCTACTTATGAGTTTGCCTCAGAAATTCTTAATTGGCACCTGCCATTTAATATCAATGTTCAAATTAAACTGAACTAGTTCTTTTAGCTAAGCACACTGACCATGTTAGATATATTGATTGATTGATCGATCGATTGATCAATCGATTATTTGATGAGAGTTAGAGATTTCTGTTCTCCCAGCTAAGTTATATGAAGTGAATCCTTTTCGACAAATAATATACCTCATGCTGTTTTCAGTAGTTGCAACCTAAATTGCAAATTGGAGATGTGAAAAAACAAACTTACATCCACTTGAAAATAATAATTGAATTCCAAGGTATGTTTTATCAACGGAATTGCAAAGTGCTGACAAGCACAAAAAAACTAAAAAACAGCACAACAGTACAAAATTAAATTTTATCTGGTTGTGATTTGTATGTTTTTAAACTGGCAAATCATCTACGACAGACACAGTGAATGTTAGCAATGAATGAATGGCTCATGGCTTCATTCCATGTCCTCCTATATGTTACGCCTCTGCTGATGTTTAAGGCTCAGTGTACTAAAAGGATCTCTTTATGCAGAAGAGTGATATACAGGTTATTTGAGGTATCTGTCAGTTTAGAATTTGTTATTCACTGTAACTTACAGTAAGTCTTAGGACAACAACATAATGATCATGTAGTGATTTTAACATTAAAAACAGTCTTCACAGCACTTTCTCGTGTTGACTTGCAATGACCAACAAACTGAATTAAAAATAATCAGTACATAGCTGTTTCCCAGATCATTTATACTGGGATGTCTTGACTGAGATTAACTAACCGCAGCAATATTTTGAAATAAGGGCAAAATTAATGCACTCTGTAGAACACTAGCAGTAGCTCTTAAAACTATGCAGCTTTCTAAGTAGTCACTTGCATTATGTCATTAAATATTCTGTCTATTCCATTCTAAATTTTTTATCGTAAACTGCAGCATGCTGTAGCTTTCCTTTTTTGATAACTACAGTGTAGGTGAATAAATTTAGTTCTTGGAAATATAGCAAAGTTGACACCAAGCCCATAGTCTTTGGTAATTTAGCATTTGCTTCAAACATACTGGCTGGTTCTGATATGAGGCGCCACGCACCTCTCGTAAGGTCTAACAGGATTGGCCGAGAAAACAATAGAATAAACAACAGAAACAATGGCCCTAGTCCTGAAAACAATAGAGGTGGATGACTCCGGGAGCAAATAAAATTAGAGGTTCCGAAGAGGTGCATGACTACTGTCTGATATACTGGTGTATAATTTATCTTTGCATGTATGACAATACAAAGTTTCCCTTTGTCCTCTTGTTGAAGATGCCTCCAGGTGGATTTACAGTTATATGTAATATACATAAAACACTTATTATTTACTGATTTGAGCCGGTTTGTAGTCTCCCACAACTATCAACACTGAAAGGAAAACAAGTATAAAGAAGTGGGAGATCAAAAATAATCAGGCATAGATGACTGAACATCCAAGAGTAGTAAATTTGTGTTTGAGATAACAATTCAAGACAGAAAGTGATCATAATAGTGAAAATTTACTCCAAGATAATGTCTCTCAGTTTAATATAATAATATCCAAAGCAGGATCCAAAAATCCTGAACATCGGCCAAACAAATGGATGACAATGGCACTAAAAAAACAACTTAACAAGAAAACATTGAGATATTAAAGGGAAAGTGCCGAGCCCCAAAATTATACACTCATCGTGGTGAAACGAGGGCAGAAATCACACCATCAACTCACGTGAAATGCTGTGAACATCTGACAAATCAAGGAAAAAGGCCCAACTTCAAGTCCGATTTTGACCGTTAAAACAGCGGGGCCTGCCTGGGCGCACTGGACTTTTCTTAAAGTTCAACTATCAAACTAAAGTGTTATGGAAAAATAATCCACAATACTGATCCCTGTTACCCCGCAAACAACCAAAAGAATATCCATGTCAAGCGCGGATGGTAAACAAACATTTTCAACATAGCGTGATTTCCATTGACTAGTTTTGATGCAAAAAATGCTGACCTGCTATTGAGACTTGGCAAAAAACTGGCCTAGATATTGCACTAACAGCTCCTAGAAAAGATTTGTTCGATTCTCACCATGAGTGCAAAAATCGGTCGAGAAAAGACAACCTACTCTCAAGTTGCAGTGAAAAATGTGTCCGCCATTGGTGCAGCTGAAACAACATTTGATTGGCCGAATAATGTCACGTGAACCGTGTCCAACCCCGCCTGGGTCCCAGACTTGTACACTTAGCCGTTCTTTAAGGAGGTTGAGTAACTCTCCCTGATCTCCTTGGTAACAGCTGTTCCTGGATAGGGCTCTGATCCTCAACTGGACATGCATTGGCTCCCATCTCTGGGCTAGGTGTGAGTTCTTGTCCACACATTTGTTCACAAGGTACTTCTGCAGGCTCTGCAAGGCTTGGTCCCTTTGGCTCTGTAGCTGACATAACAAACTGCTTGACATGCTAAATGTTTCGCTATTATTGTACGCCTTGAGGTGACTTTAACTGGACCTGGTCCCCATGATGTGCCGTCACTTGGTACGGCTCTTTCTCATAGTGTGGTGACAATTTATTCTCCTTCCTCTTCCCTAGTAACACAAAATCCCCCTCTTGTATGTATTTCTCTGCTGCCTGACGCCTCTTGTCAGGGTGGTCTGCCCCAACCTGCTTTTTTTCTCCATCGCGATCTCTCACCTGCTGACATCCCGGGTCCTCAGATCCTTCTAGATCAGCAACCCCTGGCAACTTAAATGTAAATAGCAGTTCTGCTGGGCTGTGGCCAGTTGTTAACTGCGGGGTCGAATGGTAGGCCAGAAAGTACTTAATATTCGACTCTAGTCTCCAGTCTCTCTTCTCAGCATGGGCCACTCTCATTGATTTCAAGGGGAATGATTTTGTCTCTCAACTTTCCCATTTGCTCTGGGCCATAGCGGTGTGGTCAATCTATGCTCGATGCCCATTTTATTCAAGTATTCTTCCTATTCTGCAGACACCAGGTTGGGCCCATTGTCCATTCTCAGGTTAATGATGTCAACTTGCACCCATCGGCTTAGACTGCGAGCAGTCTCTCTTTTCCTCGAAAATCCATGGGGAAGAAACAAGTAAGAGTGCAAGCATGACTGTGACCGTGATGTGCAAGCGGTGATGCTGTGAGCCACCAGCAGCGTGGACGTTGGAAGACGAGCGAAAAGAGAGACTGCTCTGGTTTCATACAATGATTTGGATGCTAATTTGACAGGTCACATCAATGACACCTCCGCCCTGTTTTCAATATGACACTCCAGTGACTAATTTTTTTTACGCCAATTTATCGACGGAAGCTATTTCCGGTAAGATGTGATGAATATTACTACAGATTGCAGCTGAAACCAGGAAAATGATACTGCTCGGGGCAAACGGCCCTACTCTATTATTTAAGTCCTCTTAATACCACAGTTCTTTCTCAAACGAGCGTCAGTGAAGCGTTTAACTAATACAAAGGTCGAAAGATCGAAATTCAAAATAGAGCGGCAACTGCCACGAACATTTGGAGTTGCACTGAAGGAGACAAATCACAACAGAGCTTTGGTGTGTGCTGCATGTCACTTATAAAGGTTACTGACAGATGTGCATGATAAGTTTGTAGATTAACCAATAAAATTACTCCATCACCAGAGTTCCGGGCTTCCAAATCGTTGTATGAAACCAGTGCAGTGTCTAGTTTTGCTCGTCTTCCAACGCCCGCACAACTAGCAGTTTGCGGCATCATGGTCACAGTCTCTGCTCATGGTCTCTGCTTGTTTTGCATTTTCCCCACAGTTTTCCAGGAAAAGAGAGACTGCTCGCAGTCTACCCGAGGAGTCTACCATCAGCTGAAGTAGTCTATTAGGACCTGTAGATATTCTCCTTTTGGCATAGGCCCAAGTAAGTCCAGTGCCATCACCTCTTTGGCATCCTGGTTATTTTCACAGGTGGAGTGATTGTCTCCTTTGTAACCAGTTGGCACCTGTAACATTCCTGGCACTTCTGTTCTGCATCCTTATCAACTCCTGGCCACCACACCAGACTTGAGTCTCTCCTTCATTTTGACTATTCCCTGGTGACCTTCATGCACAAGTTCCAAAACCCTTGATCTCAGCATTTTGGGTAACACAATTCGTGTTTCATGCGGCATAACTTTACCAACGAAGGTCAATTTGTTACCCACCATCATGAATTACCGTGGGCCATTCTCCCAATTTCCACTAGCAAGGCAATTACGCACTGCTTGTAACTCTCCATTCTCTGCAGAGGCACTCCATCTCTTGGATCTTAATGGCTATGGGGACTGCTTTAAGAGCAATTATCCGAACATGTTCATCGTAATAACAACACTGCTCTGATGCTAGGAGCATTGTCAGGCGTGACAGGGCATCAGCAAGATTATCTTGTGATGCAACGCAGCACACCTTGCAACTATATGGTTGCAGCATCAACACCCAGCGTTCAATGCACGTGATAGCTTGGGTCCTCTAGCATAAATCACCTTCAGGGCCTCATGATCTGTCATCAAGTCAAAGGTCTGCAAGCCTTACAAGTATAGGTTAAACCATTTGGATACCCAGACTAGTGTCAGCGCTTCCTTTTCTGTCTGACTGTACCTCTGTTCTACACTGCTAAGGCTCCTGCTGGCGTAGCAGGTGGCTCTATCCACACCGTTCTTCTCCTAGACTAGCAATGCACCTAGTCCCACAGGACTTGCATTAGCTATCGCTCGAGTGTGTGCCTCTGTTGAAGTATGCCAGAACAGGTGCACTAGCTAACTGCTGTTTCAGTTCCTGAAATGATGCTTCCTGCTCACTGCCCCATACACAGGTTACTCCCTGCCAATGGCCCTGTCCCTCTCTTCCACAATTGTAACACTTCCTGGGCTTACCATGTCTTGACTGGATTGACACTGTCCATTACCACTGAATTCATAGTCATGTTTGTTGCCTGTCTCTAAGACACTTCCCAAGCACAAGCTTTATCTAAGGCTTCTTCCAGGGTAATATTCCTTTGTTCCAACAATTTCCTCTTCAGCTCAAAATCTGTTAACTTCTCAATCAGCTGATCCCTCAAATTGTTGTTGAAACTCGTTCCAAAATTGCAATGTCCTACTTGTTTTCTTAGGTGTACCATAAACTGGTCAGCGGTCTCACCCTCCTGCAGTGAGAGCTGATGAAAAACATGGTGTTAGATTTTCCCACTTTGGGTAGCCTGGTCTAGGTAGAGCTAGTGTCATGAGACCTGTTTGCCATATTTGGTATTATACAGGAGGTTTCTCAGTCAGAGGATTAAAACAGTTCTTACCGCCATCTTGATCTGGTTTACTGTGTTCCCGGCCTTGTATTCGGAATACAAAACAACTGGCGATGAGGATGGGATTCCTTTGATCAAGCAGGAGCAGTTAACAGGAGTTGGTCATACAAATCGCCTCCAAAAGGGACAGACACGACAGGAAATGCCGGAGGAAGTACCGAACGCTAACATGAGTCAAGCCATGGGCAAAGTGACAAAGTTTGTGGTGGGGGTGGATTGGGAGTCCTACACTAAACAACTGGACTTTTATTTTCTTGCCAGTGGAACCCAAAACGAAGAAGGCCATGCTTTTGACAAACCTTACAGTGGAAACTTACTAGTTGGTGAAGGATTTAGTGGCTCCCGCACAACTGAAAGATGGCGCCATTACTTATGATATCATCGTGGAGCGGAGGCAGGAACAACTTTCCAATCAGAGATGAGCTTATCGTGGACCATGGAGTCATCTTGAAAGGCCTGAGAGTTGTGGTTCCACAAACCTTGCATAAGGAGTACCTTAGGCAACTCCACAAGGGGCATCCTGGAATAGATGCTACAAAGAGGAGAGCAAGAGAAACCTTCCGGCCTTCTTTGATGCTTGATATTGATTCAGACGTAGCGTCGTGTCAGCCTTGTAACAGTATTTGACCCCACCAGCAGAAAAAACCGCTTCTCATTCACCCGGTTCCAGACCTCCCTTGGTCCTTTGCAAGTGCAGACATATTCGACTGGAGTGGACTGCGGTACCTGATACTCGTCGACTCCTACTCTGGCTGGTTTGAGATGAGCACTCTCAGCGACTAATCATCTAAAAGCGTGATCATGAAGATGAAACAACATTTCACTGTTCATGGCATTCCATCCAAGTTGCTAACAGACAATGGTCCACAATTTGCAAGTAGGGAATTTAGAAGCTTTGCCAGCAAATGGAGCTTCGAGCATGTTACTAGCAGCCCCTACTTTCCTCAGTCCAATGGTTTTGCAGAGAATGCAGTCAAACAAGCTAAGAGCCTGCTTGAGAAATGTAAGAGGGATGGTTCCGACCCCTTGCTTGGCCTTCTTAACCTCAGGAATGTTCCAAGGGATCAAGTCCTAGGCTCTCCTGCTCAGCTATTAATGTGAAGGCATACCAGGTGTGTTCTTCCTGTTGCGAGGAAACTCCTTATTCCAAAAGCACTCAACACTAGGCACGTCTCCTCACGTTTGAACCTTAAATGGCAACAGCAAAAGTCATGATGTAAAGTGTATATGATCCTCGCAGTAAATTTTCCAATTTAAGCAATTGGAAAGAAGAAGCCTGAAAAAAATCAGGGCTTCAACGGGATTCGAACCCATGACCTCCGCGAATACCAGCTTCTTATTTCCTTCTTATTTCCAATTGCTTAAATTGGAAAATTTACTGCGAGGATCATACTTCACTTGCATCTATAACCGCAGT
>CM042747.1:25154229-25169229 GCA_022496165.2 Catalaphyllia jardinei
GAACTCATTAAATTGACCTTGCTCTCAATGTGTGGCTTCATAGCTCATTTGGTAGAGCATCGCACCGGTATCGCGGAGGTCATGGGTTCGAATCCCGTTGAAGCCCTGATTTTTTCCAGGCTTCTTATTTCCAATTGCTTAAATTGGAAAATTTACTGCGAGGATCATACTTCACTTGCAGCAAAAGTCATATCACGATCAGCATGCCAAATCTCTCCAACCTCTCCATTCACAGGAAGTCGTGCGACTTCAGACTGACAGAGGGCACCAGAAAGTAGGCCTTGTCAAGCAACCCGCTCCGCAGCCACGGTCGTACATTGTGAAGGAAAGCAGTACCGTAGAAACAGAAGACATCTCCTGTTTGTTCCAGAACTGGCTCCTGCTAAACTTACTTGCCTTGCAGCGACCGATGATGACGTACCACCTAGTTCTCAATCTCCACCTGAGAAGTCTCCCGTGAACACTCAAGCCGAACCTAGTGCCCCACCTGAGAATCCTCAGATGTCTCCCGTTAAGACTCCAACGAGACCCAGTGGCCCAGAGGGATATGTTACGAGATATGGAAGGACAGTTAAACCAAATCCAAAGTTCCGAGACTTTGTGGCCTGATAATAAGGCATTGACTTAAGAACCGCACATGAACTGTCTATTATTTTTTGCTTTCACTTTCTTTGTTATTCACTTCGCTGAAATTGCGTGTATTTAACTTGCAAACGGAGGTGTGGAACGAGCATGTATGTATGCGTGCGGAATGTGCTATGGAATGTGTGTGAGTCAGTGGAATGTGCTAAGGAATGTGTGTGAATCAGTTCCATTACATGGGCATGTTTACATTTTTAGCTGTCAGTTGAATAAACGGACTTGTCAAGTGAAGGTTGTCTTCTTGAAAACTACAAAATCCAATGGTGGTAAGTGCTTCTCAGTCACATCTGGACCATCCTCGTCGCCAATGTAGTATTCCTAAAAGCCACTAAGGTCAATAACTTGAGCAACACAAAGTCACACTTCAAACTCCCGGTTGTACACACATGTACACACACTTGTTTGGTCACATGACCACTGTTCATAGTCCTGGATGTCCACAGAACACCACACAACACATTTGCAGAATCCTACCAGGTTATTCTATTGCCAAATTATAAGCACACAATGGGTGCTGATAAAAACAAAACTTTTAATTACTAAAACTGAATATTAAAATTGTTACATGTGTACACCCTTTTCAGTAGCAATGAGCTGTTAGCAAAATGATCATGCAAGCAGAGAATAAAGTTCTACATAAACCACACTGATCACATGTGATTTTAACTTTTTCCACAAAAATGGTATTCCATTCTGGCCAAAAATACATGCAGATTGTCACAGCTTGGAACCAGTGAAATCACAGCTACTGTTACTAACAATTCTGCACAAGCAAACTCTTCCATGGATTTCCACTGAGTTATTTTACACTTTTATCAGGAAGTAAGGACTACAGTAAATGCTATAAACACAATGTACACATAGTTAATATGTCATATATATTATTCTAAATTTTAATAGCACTATAGGAGCCTTAAAAGTGAAACATACCTCTTCTTGACCAGCTGGGCAAATGATTTTTCCAGCCAAAACAAACAGTTCATCAATGTCCGCATCATAATCATAACATTCTCCTTCCATATAAAATGTTTGCTGATTAGGTGAATTAGGGTCTAAGAAATAACCAAACAGGCATTCCAAATATATCACTTGACATGTACATGACATCATTATAACAATACACCTTTTTTGCTTGGGTAGTTTGTTTTCCCAATACAGACCATGTGATAATCTCTAGAGAATTGTTCTTTTATCCATCTAAAAGATATTTATTTATATGCTCATGACTATAGAAAATCTGAAAGGAAGAATTCTCAAGAGTATCACCACACGGTCTGAAGTGGGGCAACAAACTGCCTAATTATGGTCATTTTGCCCCAGGTCCATTTTGCCCCGACCAAAAGTTAGTTTGCATAAAGTTTTTTATATGTTTTAGAAAGCAATAAATGGTTAACTTGAACAAAACAAGCACTGTTGAGACCCTTAATTTACTCTACAGGTAAAACCCGTGGAAGGTTTTTTAAGTTTTCAAATACTATTGGCCATCGATCGATCAACAGACTTTGTTTTACTTTGCTACGCGAGTGCAACAACACTTCTGATGTACGCGTGCAATCAAACCAATACATTTAGACTCAATGGCTCTTTAACCACACGAATGTTTAACAAAAAAAGGTGTAAATGACATTTGATGCTTTGCAAGTAAAAGCCTTGGAAGGTTTAATAAGTTTTACAAATACGATCAGCCATCAATAAAATGGCACATCATTAAATAACATGGCGTGGGAGGGAAAGAGAGACTGGGGAGAGTGAAATGAACACTTTTAAATGTCACCAACAACCTCATCTTACAAAGGTGACAGTTTATTCCTCTAGTAATTTGTAAATACATCACAACTTACTTTAAATGAAACAACTTTGAAGTTGGGGCGAAAAGACTTTAAGTTGAGGCCAAATGACTTTGACTTGGGGCAAAACGACCTGGGGCAAAACGGACTTGGGGCGAAACAACCTGTTTCCCAAACTGCCTCGTTGAAAAAGGTCTATTAGTATAGATCTAAGGAGGAGGGGACCATCCAGATGGCCCCTCTCTCTTTTGATCCCTTACAGTATGGCTGAGATTTAAAGGCCAGAAGGACCAAAAATCACCCTCCTTGCTGGAACAGGTCTTCCTATCCCCTGTCCCACAAGCATCCAATTTTGGGCGCCAACAGATAAGGCATTGTACCATACAGAGTGTTGTTAATGTAAAATTAGGAATTTGTTACCTAGTTTCTTGGGTTTGGGGAAGAAAGAAAAAGACCAAAGAATGAGATTTTTTATGTTTGGCTTCGTGAAAAGTGGGGGGGGGGGGGGGGGTGAGAGCCAAAAAAAACGAAAGAGAAGGGTGGGAGAGGGGAAGGAAGCAAAGGTTTGCAGAAAAATTGCTAGATTTTGAAAACTCTGTTTAACAGTGAGCGGGGCTTGTGATTGGCTAGAATAGTTGATTATTACTAACATGTGTCAATGATAGGTCTTCTGAGAGCCATTCAAAGCTTGTTTACAAAAAGCGTTAACTTTTCTTACCAAACAAGGATTTAGTTGTGATCAAGCTTGATAGTACAGTGCAAATCCAGTAGTGCGATGTTTTGGGATTTCAAAGCCTGCACATTATTGCAGAAGCAAATTGGACACTATTTGCAGCTGATCCTTAAAGGGACACTATCACGATGTAGCGCATGCGCGAACTTGACTGGTTTCTTTCATCAGGAAACAATAGAACTGTCACTTTGTCGTGTCATGCCGATGCGTGTCAGATAACCGCTATTTATATCGCATTCGCTACTCGCATTCAACTCTTAATTACAGGAAGAAAGGTCAACTCGCTCAACTAGACAGGGAAAGTGACTTGTTTTTTTCGTGTTACACGGCAAATAAAAACTGTATTGACCAATATAGTGGTGGAACACATGAAAAGCCGAATGAGTAATGCAAAAACAAGGCAAGGGTAAGTCCGTGGTTCATAACAAGCCTGAATATGCTGATGTGCAAATGTTATGAAGGAATTTTACTGATTTTATACATGAGTCCTTATCATATTTACAAAACTGTCCTGATAGCTAAAAACAAATAAATCGCAGGCAATCTCACAGAGAATACCTGAGCGAAGAGAACCTGATAGAATGTCTGAATGTCGAGAAAGAAAACCAACGAGTAAAGGTCTGCTTGCTTGAGTAAAATGTCAACAAAGAAACCCTTGCATGTGCGCTATCTTTTCAGTCTTTCCCAAGCCTCATGAATTGGTTTCTATGCAAAAATCCTGCTATGTTGCTGGTTACATCACTTCTCAGTCCTTTCTGATTTTCTAAACCTTTCTGAAAGCTGCCGGGAGAAAGCCGTCTTCGTCCAGCGTTATAAAACTTCCCCTCCACTCGAAGTTCCCTCAAACCACATTGAAGTTAACATCGAAAGGTCTCCATTACACACAAATTGACACTTTATGAGAACCGTGCATCACTGATCTTTGATTCTGAGAAGTTTTAGGGCAAAGCCAAAGTTGATTGAGGATGATGCAAACGGATTTGTGAAAGCTCTATACCAATTCTCGCATCTTTGAATTCTTGACAACCTAAACAAAAATCAATCTCTTGCGCATGCGCAAAAACGTGATTGTGTTCCTTTAAACATCACTTTCTTGAATGCTACCAAGAACAAGAGAGTAAACCATGGAACAGAAATTTCACACTTCCTCCAGAAATATACTAAGCTGGAAAACCCAGTGATTTCATCTGGTTTGTCACATAACAACATGCTTTTGGATTTTAGGTACTCTGATATTTGGTTAGAAACATTTTGGTTGACAGCATTTAGAACCTCAAAGTGTTAGCTGCAGTATTAACACTAGTTTTTGTCACATATTTGCCATACATTTACTAGTCTTCTCGTCGTTGGGAATTATTATGAGAACATTTGCAGAGTTGGTTTTGTAAACAGCTTTGAGTTGCAGACTGCCTTTAAGAAGATTATCTACATTAAGATACAATGTACTGGTCAAGATTAGAGCTATATTCCTTTGCAGATATTTGAAGCCTCTCCTGTCCAAATTCCAAAGTTTTCTGAGAAGACTTTATGTTGTATGCTTTTGTCACAAGCAATAACACTCCAACCAATTTGTGGATTGTGCTTATCTCTGTTGTGTCCAGCAAACGCTTCTTTACTGGGGCTGAGTTTATAGGAGTTGACTTGTTAATTTTACCTTGTATTACCCTGGGTGCCAGAGGTTTTTTTTTCGGTAACGCTACGATAGCCACAATCAAATTGTTCACTTGACTAAAATTATTTGCATTTAATATTTACATTGTATACAGACACTACTTATTTTTTTGCTTACCATCACCTCAATCATGGCTTTGCTGCTCAATCGCAGCTTTGTCACAAAAATGAAAAAAAAACCTTGGCACCCAAAGTAACCTTGTTCAATTCCAGACGAACAGCAGTGATCTCAAATCTTGTGAACACAAAGATTACAATGCCACTTGAATACTTGTCACATTTTAGATCATTTTACCACCTCAATTCCAACTTTTTTCTGGTAGATTTATGCTAAAAAGATTTTCTGCAGAAATATAGCTTGATTTTAAATTACCAAATTTAACATGTACAGGCGCTTGACAAGATAAAGTTTGTTTTGGTTCAAATGTCACTTCTGTTACAGAAGGGCGAAGATCTTATTGGTTAATTAATGACAGCTGATGACAGCTGTGAAAACTCAGTGTGCGCACTCAGGCATGAAAGGCTAAGTAGGCAGTTTTAAAAATCCTAGAGTTTGTATGCAAGCGTTTCCTTCCTTCCCCTTCCTCAAGCCCTCTTTTACTCATAGTAATTCTTTGCTCCTGAACTCCATGGAAACACTTGGTACGCAGGCTAATTCCTCACCAAACAGTCTTTTTATTTCTTTCCCTTTCTATTTCCTGACCAGATGTGGCAACCATGTTTGCCTGTCTCCTTTAAAACTTAATTACAGAAGACCAGAGATGTCAGGCTCTAATAAATAGTGAAGGTGGCTCATTAACAAGCCCAGAACCCAGAATTTCTGCCTTTGCACCTTTGCCTGTCACCTCAAGTATTTTTTTCTTGTGAAAATTTATAAGATCTCTTCCTGTCTGTGAAATTTGGTAACAGCTCGCTCTCAAGGAAAGTACCATTTTGCCAACCCTGTGCTAAAGTACTAAGCACACTGGAACATCCCATATTTAAAGGGGTGCGCCATGGATTAAAGCCCTAAGTGACTTTTGGAAAATTTTGAGTTAGCTAGAATTTTAATACTTTCTACTTTGGTTTTTATTATATGTTAAAAAAAACTAGTTCCTGTTACTAGTTCTTTTAAGACAATATTAATATGAGGGTAAACTGTGAAAATTGCTTAGAGGCATTTCAATCGTACCTACCTTGAAATTTTCCAAAATTCACTAAGGGCTTTATTTCAGGCACCCCTTCATTTGATCACTTGCAAGAATACTCCGAAAGTTGTCACACTGTGGGTATACCATGTCATTTAGGTGTAAGCCACAGGCATTACAAAATATATTCTTTTTGAAAAAAATCAATGATAAATTAACCCAGTTATATATCCATTTAAGCAGGGTATGTACGTACATATATGTGTACATATATGTGACGATCACTGATCTCTTCATATCTTTCTCTGCAGTTCCAATATATGACTTCCCATATATATTCACTTGAATATGTTGTTTATGTTATCTACATTTACCTAGCACTTGTCTTGTTAAATCTGATTTGGAATAAGGGGAATTAGAAATGAAGGAAATAGAAAACGGCACAGGAAGAGAAAAGGAGATCTGTGTGCAGGTACTCTTTTCATTTTAATTAATTTGATTTCATTTATTTCAATTTGATTTTAATAATCTAATTTTCATCTTACATCTGGTTTAACTGACCTTCAAGATGATTTCCTGTGGACCAACTAACTATCCTTCTTCCACAGTCTACTGAGACAGACTCCAGTACAAGAACTTTAAACCAAATCGCTGGCTCCAATCTTGATACATTTGCACAGGACTTGCGTGTCAACCCATTACCAATGCAGGGACAAAACCCATTTTGAAGGTGGACATCAGTGACCCAGCGCCTCTGGTGTCCATCTTTGAGATATACATGCATCCTGGCTATCAGCTGTACGTATGCCTAAGTGAAAGAAAATTTTTTACACAGCCTTTAAATCATTTTAATCCTGCTGTATCGAAATGTTTTAAAGTTGTAAATACTTCGAGAGCGATGTTTACTATTCATCAGGTTATATGTATGTGGGTCTGTCAAAGAAAAATCTAAGTCCTTCATGGTCTTTGAACCCATGAGCTATCTAATATGGTAGGGAACTATAATTATGAGCAAACGTTAGGCACAAAATTACCAAATTCCTTGGACAAACCTGGTAAGACGTTAACGTGACTGAAGCTTCGAATATAAGTTTAAGTACCTGCATTTCCGGCCTGCGTTATCATTAGATTATTATGTTCACATTTATGCTGATTTTTGACTTGTTAAGCATTTAACATCTCCAGAGCTCCAGAGGTATACGTAGCTGATTTACAATGGGTTCAATTAAGTGATCTCACCTTTATTTCACTATCTTCCAGGTCCTAACCGTTGTTTTTTGTAATGACCTTGTGCATGGCAAGTTGTTGCTACTGATGAGGATCCGCAGGTTTCCGGAGTCCTTCGTCTGATCAATCTTTTTTAAAGGGCACATTCGCAGCGTCCTCACTAGGTATCAAAGGACGCAAAACGACAATAAAAGACACCAGAAACTGCTATCGCTTTTCAATATCCGTGTGCACGGAAGTACATGTACGTGTAAAAAAAATTGCGACACAAAATGCTGAAATAGTTGATTTGTCTTGCAAGGAGTTATGGGAAATATTCCCAAATTTCGAACATGTTGCGCATGCTTAGTTTTTCCCGCCAAAAAGATCGGCATTTGTTTTGTAGAACGTTTTTGGAAATTTTAAGCTTTAAATTATTCTTTTGAACAAAAAACTACTTCACAGAGTATAAATTGCTAAAAATACAGGATTATAAGAACTAAAGGGGTCCCAATTTGTTCGTCTTAGACCGGAACTATTCGGTTTTCCGACTTTGGCGCAATCCAAGATGGCGGATGACAATTAAAGTGCTGACATCGTGTCGATTTCATCAACGCGCCAGGATTTCAAATGGAGAGCGGTGATGAGCCAGTACTTAGGTTTATAAGCGTTGATAAACCGAGGGAGAAGTATCTGCAGCGAGCATCGGAAGCCAGCAAAGAATATGAACTCGACAGCGAATGGATTCCTGCATCTGACTTGCGTGGTGTGGATTTGGAAGCAAGGCGATCCGTGTTTGTTTTGGAGAATTTCGAAGGGGAGGACTTCGAGTATTTGAAGGAAAACAAGTGTAGGGTCGTTGGTCCGCAATGTATATTATCCTGTTTACAAACAAAGACGTCTTTGCCAAATGTACAGTACCCAGTTTATTCGATTGCCATGCGAGGCACTGCTGTCAGCTGTACTAGTGTGCCCAAGCAGGAAAGAGACAGACTTTACGAGCTTATTCAGCTTATGGGAGGCATTGTAATGAAAGACTTCACCAGCTCAGTGACTCATCTAGTTGCGGGCGAAGTAGGCTCCAAGAAATACAGAGTTGCGTGTAGTTTTAATAAACCAATCTTGTTACCTCAGTGGGTTTATAAGTGTTGGGAACTTTGTCATGATAAGCATATTTGTGCAACAGATGAAGAGTTCATGGAATACTTATGCCCAACATTCAAGGGCATTACCCTTTGTGTGACAGGCATTGATGCTGAGAAAAGGAAAGAAATAAAAAAACTTGTTGCACAACATGGTGGTACATACTCAGGAGAACTAAACATGAACACTTGTACTCATTTGCTTGTGGATACTCCCAGGGGAGAAAAATATGAGTTTGCAAGGAGGTGGAATCTTCATTGTGTTTGTACACAGTGGTTTTATGACTCAATTCAGTCTCGTGTCTGTCTTGAGGAGTCAAACTATTATACATTAAGTAATGATGAAAACAACAGTTCTCAGGCAGGGGCGAGATTGTCGCGTAGCTTGACCAAATGTAACAGTGCTGGGACAGCTTCTTCTAAAAGTAGTGCAGAGAAGAAGGTTTCAAAAAAAGCTGCACAAGCAGCATACAAAAGTGCGCAGAAACATGGTGACAAAAATCTTAAGTCTGGAAGGAAGAGTAACCTGTCATCAAATCAATCCAGAAATTTTGACAGTGTTTCCAGATTAGGAGAAACTCACCTTTCTGATCCTGGAAGCTCTGACTTTGATGTGAGAATCCAGCCTGGAAACATGTTTCTGGATGGTTGCAAGATTTACTTGAGTGGATTTTGTGGACCAAAGCTGGAAAAGCTAAGAAAGATAATTAATTCTGGAGGAGGGACAAGATTCAATCAGATTAATGAGATTGTGTCGCATGTTATCATTGGAGATAAAGTCTATGAAGACTTTGAATTGCTGAGGAATTGTGAATTTCACATATTTGTTGTGGGTGTCCAGTGGATTCTGGATTCTGCAAGGGAAGGGAAAAAGCTAGCAGAAGAAAGTAAGAACACTAAATATTGGGTTGTCTACAAACAAATTACTAAAAGTTCAAATTCCATGCCAGAATTTACATCATTGTTTATGTTACTGAGAAGGCCAAAATTTGGTTTTCTCAGTAACAATGATCAGGGCTATCATTATGGGCTGTAACCCATAGCACCTGTTGTGGCTGAATATGATTGATTTTCACTAGATGCTACAGTATGGGGGAAATTGCCTCTTGTCAATAGAACTCACCCATAAAGTAACAAATTTGATACAGGTGACAAGTGACTAAAGGCTACAGGCTACAAGTGACTAAAAACTTAGTGACAGCTCTGGATGATGATGACTGAGATCAAACAGTTACAGTATTAGACTGACCTTCTTACAGGGCACAGGAAAAAAACTTCAATTGTGCGGGGAATAATTTTTGTGACATTGTGCAATCTTTTGAAGAACCACATTTCAAGTGTTCTTGCTAATTCCTACAGCAAGAAAATGAATATTTAGCCAGCTTTATTTCACTAGTAGTTCAATATCCACTTAGCAATCACCAATTGTTTTAAAAAACTGTGTCTGACTGTTTCTGTCTAAATAAAATCATGTTGTGCCATGACTAAACTCAACGTTTATGAAATCAAAATCTTTAGATTACCATAGTAAATAAAATGCGTTCCAATGTAGTTGACTTCCTTTACCCTTTAGTTTAATGCCATGAAATTGTGTAGCTTAAATATTCCTTCATGTACTGCATTAAGGTTTGCAAGTTCTACGAAGTTATCGCCTAACATTTATGCAAATTCACCTGCAAATGTAATTTATACCTTGTTATTAATATATTCACTAGCGCTCTTCATTCAAGGAAAGTGAAAGATTGCTCGTTGTTTTGAAAGTTTAAGAGTCTGAAAAGTTTAAGAGAATCTATGCAGCCAATAAGAAAGCTGTCTTTAAGATTTAAGCAAATCTTAAGTATTTTGTGGGATTTGATGGTTTTTGGGCAACTGTGCATTATTGTCTAGGTTTGACCTAATTGTGGGGTTTCCGCACCCTCGCACCCTGTCAGAAGGCTTGATGAGATCAGATAAAGTTTCTACAGCTCTTTTTCTTTTATATCTATCTGTGAGCCGAGCTTAATACTTACTTGTGTGGGCCTTGGTCTTTACTGTACCAAGGATAAAAAAAAAATACCTGGAATGATATTTCCGTAGTACAGTGCCATTTTATGCTTGATTATTGAGATGTATATGCTTGAGACACACACACTTGTGGTCTCTGTCATAAGCCAGACAAAACCAAAACCTGACTTTTTCAAGTGAGTTTTTTATCACTTGTATATTTTATCCTACATTTTATTGGACTACACACTGTTGTTCCCTTTTGTAGATTATCTGATAGACAAGGAAGAACTTTCTACTTCATGCAAGGAAAATGAAAATCCTGAAGGAAATCTTGAGACAGCACCTGAAAACATTCCTGCACCTCAGCCAAAATTGTCAGATAATAATAAAAATGCAAACATTACTAAACCCCAAGATGATGCCTTTGAAGATGATGATGACGTTTTCCAGCAGTACTTGACTGAGAATATGGACAATGCCAGTACATCTGCACAAAACCCTCAACAAAGGAATCTCAGTGAGCAGATAACAGGTACAGTATTGCAAATTATAGTCTTTCAACTAGTTTGCTGGCATCCTCACATCGTAGTAAGGTACATGTAGATGTGTGGAGCTTGGCAAATTGTGGAAAATGGAGGCTTCCTCAAAAGCCAAACACCAAGGGTTTTATTAAATGTTTTCAGCAGTAGGGCAGCTACATGTAGTTTTCACAGGCTGCCAAAACATTTTGAACTGAACTTTGTTATAAAACAATACACCGTCCTCTAAGATGGTCAAACCACATAGGCAATATCAATAATCATCCTCTGACTTGTTACCATAGGCAGCTGTTTATTTTCCTGTGATCCATGAAAACAAGTCAACTGTCAGGATCTCTCTGTACAAATATACTTGCAGTGTCTAGAGGAATGATATTGTCTCAACAAAGCCCTTGTACTTGGTAAATTACATTAATTTTTATTTTGTGAGCTGTACACATATAAATTTATACAAATGACACTGGGATAAAATTAGTAAGTTCTTGATTGATTAGATAAACCTGGCACCAGTGCAGATCCTGATGCAACTCTAGATGAGGAAGGTGAATGTGAACAAGATGGTTTACTTTCTGGGAAGTGTTTCACAATTGCTGGTTTTGCTAATGAGCATGTGGCACACCTTTGGCAACTCATTGAAAGTAACGGAGGAAAGCCTGTGGCCAGGGGACAAACTGCTGACTACGTAATTTTTCCAATGAATACAGTTCCTGATGAGGAGTTGCGAGCAAAGCAGTTAGTAAGTAACTGGCCATTTTTAAGAAAATTTTATAACTACTGACAACTTAGCTAAGTTGTAGTTTTCCTTTTAAGCATCCAAAAAATTTATCGTACAGGAGTTAGTGGTGTAGTGGTCTAATGGTTGGTATACTTAACTCTAGATTGAGGCGCCTGGGATTAAGCCCTGGCGGGAGTCGCTGCTTGTTTCCTTGAGGAAGACATTTTCTTCTCACAGTGCCTCTATCTACCCAAGTGAATAAATGGGCACTGGTAAATGCTGGGGGTAACCTTGCAATGGACTAGCATCCCATTCCAGACACTTTATGCTAGAGAAGACAGGATAAGCATTAGCTTTAGGTGCCACTAAGTATCAGTGCAATTTACAGATAGTTTGATACATCATACATGTTTTATGGTTTGTTTGGTTTGTAGGTAACATTTTGCTGGTTGGAACAGAGTGTGGAATGTGGCCATCTATTGTCCCTGGATGATAGCTTTCTCTTCAAGCCCTTTACTATCCCAGCAGCAAGCCAACCTCTCAAGGGATGTGTATTGTCAATCAGCCAGTTCATAGGGGTAGAGAGAGATCACATGTATCAAGTGGCTGAACTTTTGGGTTGGTCAAGCCAATTTTTAATATGATGTTTTGTATATGCAGTTGCATGGGGCCGAGGACAATTAAGGATTAATTTCACATGTATTTTCAAAGTTTTCACAAAATTGCCCAAGTTGCAATGTCTTGCCGTCGCGTAAACAGGTTTGCTGGTTGTCATTATTTAACAGGCTAGCAGTAGCACAGGCAAAGCCTACTATAATAGTAAGCAAAACACAGCTTCTTGGTTCAATTCACTTGAAGCCATATCTTTACAAACAAAACTTTAAGCAATCTAATTTTATTCAACTGTTTTGCAAAGTTTGCAACAGCGTGAAACTACTTCATCGATCAATGAAAGACGTAAACAAGTGTCCAAATGAGCACTAATAACTTCTTGAATCCAAAACTGTGAAAACTTCACATATCAACACAATTTATACTGTTTTATGCTGTTAAGGTGAGCTGTAATACTAATAAGGTGACCCAAACTTGTCGAAGAAATTAACTTTTCAGTTTGGCGGCCATGAAGTTCTGTAATTCTATGCTTCGTGCAACACCAGCCGTCCCCACTCAAACATTTTTCAGGCTGCAAATCAATCCATTTTTAGTCGGAAAAATCCTTTTGCTTTTCCACCTAAAGACTGCGCTTTGTTGTATGTCAATTCTCTTTCATGTTAAGATGAAGTAACTGTGTTTAGATCAAACTCAGAAGCGATGCGTTTCTGAAATTCCTTTTCAAAATCTGTTTGAAGCAGGAAACTAACTTAATAGAGGTGTGCTCAGCCAATCAGCATCAAGTAATCATGCCCTCTTGATTACCAAAAGTGCCCTCATGAATAAGAAAAAATGCCCTCTGTTTCAGCCAATAAGCATTCATTAATTTTGCCCTGTATGTGATAAAGTTTGATGCAATGTTGGCTAATAATAAGTATTATTACCAAAATTAATATAATTATTTTATTAGTATGTAGTTGTATAATAGATCAATAATCATTCCAAGTTGCCTTCTGTCTCTGCGTCAAAAAGAGTCTTTGCATTAAGGACGTTCGCGCCCATTGCTACTACTCATCTCTAGTGCGCACGCTATTCATTGGGCACGCACGTGCCATGTCATTTTCAGGCTCACGCATCGAGTCGAAAACGCAACAAAATATAGAGCTGATGACCTTTGCGTTAACGTGGTGCGCAAATATTTTTGTTGGATGCGCGGTGACTCCCACTCTTTTTTCGCCAGATCACTTCCTTTTCTAATTCTTTCCATTATACTTAAAAACAAACAAAATCTGTACGTAGGAAGTTTTAATTATTTCTCATATACTATTCAAATAGGGTCAAATTGGTACATGGATACAGGTGTGCGTGACTTAGAAGTTGTAGTTTTTAAGGCTAATTTTAGCTGATTTAATGACATATGTAGCAAAGATCTATCCAACAGGCCTATATATGCTGTGTTAAACACACATAACTTAGATATGATTCTTCAACTTGAATATATGCCGATAGTAATGAATCGGGCCAGAATCGCCTTGAATGACTGGAAATCCTTGAAATGCTATGGTCTGTGCTGTGCCTTATCTTCAAAACGAGTTCATTGACCCCCAATTTTTTAACATTTGTAATCTAATCTTATCATTTTCTACTTGCAGTCAAAGGTTTAAAAAAATCTGTACGTGGGAAGTTTTTGGGCGCGAACGTCCTTAAATCATTCATGTGAAAATTTTTCCCTCAAGAGATTCATTTTCTTGCAAGTCAAACTCATTATCTTAATCAGTGATTTCATGCAAGGGTTCATTTGGGGACTGAGGCATGATAATGGAAATTCAGAAATGTGAAAATGGCCTATGGAAATACCACCAATTTACCCAAAGAGTAGCAGGAATCAATGCTTTTTTTGTTGTGTTCGTTGTTGCAAATAAAAATTAATGGTACAGGTATCACTCAGCAATGTCCAACACTCAGCAAGAACAATGGCGTTGACAGTAATGACAGCTGCTTTCAAATTTTGTAGAATCAAAAGAAATACAAGTACTGTGGTCTGCAAAATTGAATCCTTTTGGTACTGTGCCTTCTCGTTCACAGAATCCACACTCTTTTTGTCAGCACCAAGAATGACAACCTCCAAGACGGGAAGTCTGCGATCTGCGATCTATGGACTTCCCACCACTTTGTGCATGTTCAGAATTAAATCTGCAAATCTGATTGGCTGAGAATATGAAACAAATTCTCTGCGCATGCTCTAAAAGTTTGACCTTCCCAGAGGTCATAATTCTTGGTGCTGATCAAAAGGAGCATGGCCTCTGGGGACGAGAATGGGTAGTGTACAGTATTTTCCAGTCTACACTGTATTGTCATGTGCAGTAATGTTACTAGAAAAATAGCCAGGTCATTGGTTAGTATTAATTCACTAGGTTTTGAATGTTGCTATTGTGAATTGAATAGTTGCTTGTAAACATTGGGAATGTCTGATTTGACTGAGTAAGTCCTCTGTTGTTGTGTTTCAAGGTGCCCAATGTCAGGAATACTTTGTTCGCAAGGCAAGCAGTAACTATCATGCAAGCACACATCTTCTGTGTCGAGATCCAGATGGGGACAAATACAAAGCAGCTATGAAGTGGAATATTCCTGTAGTGAGTAGAGAATGGCTGTTTGCATGTGCATCAAGTGGCACCTTGGTCCCCATTGATAAGTACCCAGTTGGCAAAGACAAAACAATAGAAATGGATAACACTGATAATCATCCATTTGAGAATCTAAGACTTGATGAGCTCCCTACCAAAGGCAATGCTCAGGAAGTAAATGTGAAAACTGCACAAGAAGAAATTCCCATGGAAACAAGTGATCTAGCATCTGCTGTG
>CM042747.1:25174229-25200546 GCA_022496165.2 Catalaphyllia jardinei
TGTTTTTAAGTTTATTTGTTTGTTTGTTTTTTTGGTGTTTGTTAAATCTGTGCTATTTTGGCTCTGTGGCAGTCATTAGATAAAAGGTCTGTTTGATAGAAGTAAATAAATACTAATCTGATATATACTTCTTTTTTGATGTTTCAATTTTCTTTGGCACTACTGAGGCACTTACAAACATTATTGTGATTGTCATCAGGGCTCAGCCAATGACAAAACAAAGGAATACACCCAAGCAAAGGATCGTGGCATTCACATTGTGTCTCCTCATTGGTTGTACATCTGCCAGGAGAAAAATGAAAGAGTTGATGAGGCCATGTATCCACACACATTCAATCCCAAATTAAATCTCCCTGTGGTAACGACAGGCAGAAGAGTGACTAGATCATCTAAAGCAGTGAGTACTCTGCATTAAATTGTACAGTTGACTACTATTTACATGCTTCTGGCTGCTTATATTATTTACCGTACCCAAATTTGCAATTAGCCAATCAAAAGCTGAGTTAACGGTTGTGATATCCTTTGATATCAAGTAAGTGACAGCGTTCCAAGCTCACTTTTTCAAAAAGTCACCTTTTGCGACCTTTAATTGTAAAATGGTCGCCATAAAAAAAAAATCAGTCGCCTAAAACCTGAAGGGGAGGACACTTCATGACACGTCTCAAAGAAAATAAAAAGAAAGGTGAGGACACTTCATGACATATTACACGGGAGGCTAATGTGGCGAACGGCACGCTTTCAACGCTTCAGTTTGCTACTTCAAGTTTACGCATTCATACACTATGGCAAGGTTGACACTACGGTGGGCTGCTAGGGCAGCTACTTCGGCCATGAGGGACTAGGCTGACAACTTTGTTCCCTCTGCAAGCCTCAAACAGATTGAGATTTCGCTGTACAGCAATTGGGTGTTCAGCATCTACGTGTCTTTACAGAGATCGATACGTTCGACTTTATTCTACTTTCATACGACAAAGGCTTGATCAATGACAATGATTTCCTTCTTTTGTGTCGACCTTACATTTCCCAAAACTTAGATTTGCCTCTCAGCTGCTTTTAGAACCGCTGTAATTCCAACCACAAATAAAATAAGCCACTGATAAAAAGCTCGATTTCAGCACTGGTAGAGTTTTCGAACAATGTGATAAGTCCGAAAATACACAGCTTTCAATTCTAATAAAATACATTGTGGACAGCTCAGCTTAGTAGATACAAAGCTTTCTTATCTGTGGTTATTCGGACCGGTCAATAAAATCTGACTGTCGCTTATGATAGGTGTTAAAATCGTTCAAATTTTCTGTACAAATGACAAAGAAACAGTTCAAACAGTTCAAACGGAATTTTATTCAAACAGTGAAAAAGGCGTTAAAAAGAGAAGTAAACAGCAGGCTTATACTTACGTATTGAAGAGTACATTAAACTAGGCACTTTTCCATAGTAGAAAGCAAGGCTACGGCGGGAAAGCCGTAGTGGATCCACGCAACATGACGTCACCGGAAGTGATCTTCACTATTTGCCGCCGTACTCAAGCCTTGCTGTACCGTATCTGAAAGTCCGTAATATCAAGCTCATTTGTTTTTGCCATCTGTATTTTGGCTTCAATGCTGTGGAAGCAAACAAATAAGGTTTGAGTAGGTATAGGTAAGAGGTATAGTACAATGGCGTGGAATGAATAGCATGTTAGATTCTTGATTGAGTAAGCTTGGTTCTACTGCTAGCCAGGGTCACATTGTTAATTGTGTTCTTTGTTAACACGTTGTACTTAATAGTGTGTTTCTTCATTCAGGAGTATACATGTCATTAGGTAGTTGTTAATAAGTTAGGGCAGTCTGCATGTAGCATTGGTCTTGGAGGAGGAGAAGGGACCTATGATGGATAAGCATGTCTTCCAGAGGATATCCATAGTTTTAGAATTGTCTTAAACTATAGCAGCTATGACAGGCTCTGTGGGACTCTTGCCTGCATATCCATACATTGTCATGTAATTTGTATGTGTTCTGTACAGATCTGCTCTGTTACTAGTATTGTTTTAATTGTTGAACTCTCAGAGATGGGCTAGAACATACAATATTAATGACCTGATCCCATTTCTAAAATTCTTCAGTCAACACTAGAACAAGACATGTCACCACAGACGAAAGGAAAGTCGCCTACAGCAAAGCCAAGTGGTTTGAGTGAAGAAAATGGCTCTGAAAAGACAAGTAAGGCAAACATTGAATCAAGTGAGTTAGCTGTGGCTGAGCAGGATGTTGCAGAGAGGATCGCTGAGGAGGAGCATGTACAGCAGGATCCCCAAATGGGACCAGCGACATTAGAGTCTTTAGAAGCACGGGAGGATTTCAAACGGCAGCTAGAAGCAATCATGGATGCTACCAAGGTATCTTAATGTATGTAAGGCAGTTTCTGGCTAATTTGTAATTTTATTCCCAAATTGCCTCGCATCCACGTTGCATTGCATTGTAGTGGAAAGAGCTTTTGCTATTTTTCAACAATGTATCAGTTTTTTTTTCTTGTTAGAGAGAGAGCTTTAATTACGTTTGTAAACACGATTCCTTTTTGTCGAATAGAGGCCTCAATTTAAACAGTGTTAGCTTACATTTTACTACATGTCTTCAGAAATCGAGAAAAAAATTGTGTGAAAGAGATGGAAAATCGTCTGGATGAAATGACAAGGCTCTTGTTAGTAGCGCATTTCCAACAACAAAATGACTTCTTAGTACATAGGGTACAAAGAAAATAAATTTTCGACATTGCTCTTTGAGTTAAGTTGGGAAAAGGTCAATTTGAAAATCACAGACAAAGAAACTGCAAGATTGTTTAAGCACAATAAAAACCACACGAGCTAAGGTCCACACATTGTTTATTATTTTAACAACGCTTCACGTAATGTCTCAACAAGCAAAACTTACCAGGCCAGGATAGCGAGGGGAAACTTATTGTTCTACAGCTGTACTGTATCACACGTTACAAACGAACGTGGAGGGGGGAGGGGGTGCGCATTACAGAAGGGGAGGGGGGTAAAAACGATGCTACGACTTTGTTCAATCAAGTGTTGTTAGAGAGCACAGATTGACTTCAGTGTTAAGTGATTTAAGCATCGATTAGGGACAGCTGGACTGAAGGAGGTAACAGTCATCTGTTCTTTGGATCATGACTCCTCCTTTTCTCTCTGTTTGTCAGTTAACAGTTCATGAATTACCAAGTTCAGAATTAGCATTTAGAATTTCGAGACAAGTACGTGATTTGAATTACTCCTTTTTTTTTTAGTTTTTGTACCGGAAATTCTCCGTGACGTTATGCTCGTTCACGGTCAGAGCCACTGTCAGTTTGCTGACAGGGCATTAGTCCTAAAGGACTACTTAGTCTTGGAAGAAGTCCTCCCACTCGTAGACGACAGTGTCGTCTTTGTCTCCCCACGACTCGTCGCTGTCAGAGGCACAGTAAGCTTGATCTGCTTCCAGTTCCCGAAGATCCTCAAGTACTTCCTTCTCCTCCTCTCTCAACATCCGTTCAATCTGGCAAATTCAGAAATAAGGCGCGAAAATTAGCTTAAAGGATGGCGTGTCAAATCTCTAGCAAATATCTACTCACGTTTTCTCTGACTCTCCTAGTGCGCTCCGCTCTTAGGTTTTTCTGATTTTCTCGTTGTTGTTTTTTCGCCGCCTTCCTTTGCGCAGCCTTCTCCATTTTCTGTCCAATAGCGGACTGCAGCTCTTCCTTGGCGGAGGCCTGGACAGCAGCGATCTTGTTTCGTTTTCTTGAAGATTTACTTCCGGATTGCTTCTTTGAAGCGATCATGTCATTCCTGTTTCTCTCGGCGACAGCTTGCTTGGAAGCAATTTTCTGGGCTGTAGCTTTGGAAGCAACCTCTGCTGGGTGTGGTTTGTGTGCCCTGCTGGATGCGCGGGCTCGGATGGTTTCCAGCTCTCTGAGTTTGCGTTCTTCTGCGGCTAGAAGTTTGGCGTTCACCTGTTTTGTTGACGCTCTTGGCTGGCTCTCCAACTTGCTTAGACGCCGTGGAACCCTAGTTAAAGGGCGGGCTGTTGGCCTGTGCCCAACAAGGACTTCAAAAGCAATGGCATTTGAGGTTGCACCCATGAGGACTGATCGCGTGGAACTCATAGGCTGGGAAGCGATGGTGGTGGAACTTGAAGGCCCGCTGTCAATCTGAGCTTCCAGAATTTCTTTAGCGCTCTGCATTGCGCGTATCTTGTCACTTGAACCTACGGATCTCTGTGCTGACAGAATGGCTGCCGCACTGTCCATGGCTCTTGCCTCGGCATCTTTTTCATTGCCGGGTGACGATTCTCGAATTCCCTTTGCTTCACTGTTTACGGAGCTTTCCGCCTCAAAAGCTTTTTTTGAGTTTGTTACCGATGCCGCATTTGGTTTTTCTTTAACTCCCAAGTCACTGCATGATGATTTATTCCCAGGACTGGACTCGCATATTGATGTTGTCTCTTCCGCAAGTTTTGTTTTTCCCTGAACTCGTTTGGGTTTTCTGAAAGCTGACTCATCCACTGGCGCTACTTGATTCCCGCGTCCAGCAAATTTTGATAGTAAAGACCCACACATGTTGCAAAACTGAAAATTCTTTGTCTTTTTCCTGAACGTCCGAAGCACTAAGCTCTTATCAAAGTCTCTTGAAAAAAGCAAACTGTTTCAGTTGTCTTGGTTACGTTCATGACGTTATTAAACTCCTTTTTGTGACGAAAAGCACGCGCAACATTTAAGAACATTCGAACCAAATAATTAAAATGGAAGTTCTCGCAACCGAGGTAAAAATGTGTTTTGTGTTTTATTAATACAGTCAACTCTCTCTAAGACGTACACCATCGGGACCGACCTCAGCTGTCCGTCTTAGAGAGGTGTCCACGTAACATGAACCCAGGAATTTTAAGATAATAACGCTGGACCTGTGCTCACTGAATACGAGTCTGTTTCAAGTTTGTTCAGTTAAAGTTATTTACTTGAACGAAACACAAACTGGAACAAAAACATATTTATAAAATTCAATCTCTGGACGTATTACAATCAAACGGAGTTTACAGTACATTCTGCAAACGGGAACATAACCATGTTATGACTCAGGACTGTCTTTCGCTGCACCAAGTCTAAAAAGACATAATTTTTTTAAAAAAAAAAACAATTGGTGACAGCAAGTTAAGTTAATAGCTTCTAATAGTCATGGCTTTGGTGGGCATGCACTTATAAAGAAAAGAAATCTGTGATCGTGGGTTGTTTCAGGAGCAACAGTTTAAAATCCTCAAAGCGCTGATTAACGCTGCTTAATTTTGATACAACGATTTCATCTTGCAGCGTTGTGGAAGCAAGAAAGCAAGAAAATAACTGTTGTAGATTACAATACAATTCGGTTATCGCCTGCGAGGTATTTTTTGAATGGAAGAAAATAATGAATTGATTTAATTTTAACTTGTACTGTATGTATTCCGCCGACAAGATAGGAGCTGTCAATTAAACGTCTGGTGTTAAAAATAGTCACATACTTGGTAATTTACGAATTTTTTCTTCCCTAAATCGTAATTTGCGGTCACATTCAGCACCTCACAAGTGTCCGTTGACCATTTCAAAGTGTCCGTTGTCCGTCTTATGGAGTTGTCCATCTTATAGAGAGTTTGGTTATAGTAAAATGACTGAGAAACGGCCGGGACCAGCACCAGGTGTCCGTCTTTAGAGGTGTCCGTTAAGAGAGAGTTGACTGTAGTCAAACAATTCGCAGAACTCCGTTTAATAAGGTCCATTTGATATAGTTATCAAGGTAAATCCGAAACTAATGTTAAGCACTACGTAGAGCGAGTATCCAAACTTCAGTTTTACAAGGCTTTATATCGCTGGAAAAATTGATTTTTTTTTGGTTTTGATTTCTTAAAACAGCTCATTTCTCGATATTTTGTATTTTAAGACAGGCTATTGGCTGACTGGAGAAAACCGAAAATCTGATTGGCTACGCCGTTGCAGCTTTTACTTATCGATCCATTTATCGATGTTTTGTCAGGGAAAAAAACTTCTTGGTTATGTCCAAACTATTTCACTAATTCTTCCTGGTTTCTACCGATTTTTGTAAGCTCGGGTTTGCAGTTTAATTTAAAAACAGAAACGCGTACGGTTTTGCTTTCAGCCAATCAAAACGCGCGCCATCTGCAGACTGTTTTCTGAACTTTCTTGAGGCCCGCTGGCATTTCGCTCCGTTTCCTCTTTTCCCGACGCAAAGCGCGGCGACTTTATAATTATTTATCACCAAACAAAGTGCATTTGAAGTTTGGCTTGTATGGTTTTGTGATAAAGTTAAGGAAATCACCTTTGTGTAAAGAGAAAATAAGCTGTCCCTTTTAAAATTCCGCACGGAATGGCGTCAACATAGTGATTTGACTAAGCACGCTCAAATTCAGTCCGCTATTTAACAGATTGACGTCAGTTTTTCATGCGTCTGTCTTGCTATTGATGATGAATTTTATCATAACATTGTCAAAGTAACTGTGGATCCACGAGACGATAACCGAGTGGATCCGCAGACTACTTACACAATGTGATGGCGAATCGTTGTCAATAACAGGGCTGACGCATGAAAAACTGACATCGGGTTGTTTTTTTTTTTTTTCACGATAACAGATTGTCAAATTATCTTCTCTCACTTGTTGTTGACGCATCGCATAAATTCTAAATTCATGTGTCTGTCCGCATATCAGGTGACAATAAAAAGTAGCCACTGAGTACTCGAGTATTTCTGTAGTTATCGTGAAAAGCTTGTTCCTTGCTTTCAGTCACAGGGGAGGAACGTGGTGAAAATGTGGGCAGACCAATGAAAAAATGAGCTGGGCCCCAAGAACAAGAACTATATTAAAGTTAACCCTGCTGCTATTTTTTGCAGAGCTCAAGATTGGTCTGGAATTTACCAACGGTAACTAAAAAATTGTGTCTTGACAGGCGAAAGGAAGGCGAAGAAGCAGACGACAAACGTCATCTACAAACTCAAGCAGCATTTCCCACAATTCACCAGCGAATGCAAATGCTGAGATGTCATTGGCCACGAGACGGACCTCATCAAGGCTGCGATCACGTGTCAGTTCTAAGGTAGGTGCAAGTCTCCCTCTGACTCTCAGTGCCTACTTTTGTCACGGCTCAATTCTCCCCATTCATCTGCGAAGAAACTCTTCTTTCTATTAAACAAAGGAGAGAATATGGCAATTGCCTTGCTCATAACTTCTGAAATGTTGGAGAAACACAGAATAAAGCTCAAACGGCAATGAAGTTACTAAAAATGGGAACTCGATTTCGAACGGAGGAGAAAAAACAAACAAACACAATCTGTTACCTTCGACATTTATTATTGACTGTCACGTGGTTTTACAGCTAATTCTTCTTATGTTTTGAACTTCCGACATGAAAGGTGAATACTAACGGTAAAATCCAAGCTGAAAAGCTTAAAAAGAGTTTTTTCTTTGCTTCTATTGAAGTCTGCTGAAGGTGCCGACAACAATTCTTCCTCGCGGGTCAAATCCCGAATGCCAATAACTGATGACAGTGAACACTCACAAAGTGATACTATTACTTACGATGATCCCGCGGGACGAATGGAGCGCGAGAAGATCATGGCACAACTCAAAAGAGGCAGCAGTCCCAGTCCAGACTTCCACACAGAAGACGAGGAAGAGGACAGACGGGACCACAAAACAGACACGGTGGGTGTGATCAAACATGCTAGACTTGAGACAGCTGAGAAAGGTTAAATCAACAGAGAGCTGCTGTAGACTTTGATTACTTGAAGTTTCGCTGAAACGGCGAAATGCATATTTTCCAGAGACAAAATTTGATTACAGTTTGAATTGCATTTAACATTATCAGAGTTAACTGGGGATTGTTCATCAAGCAAAAAGCACGTTCTTAAATTATTTTGTTGATATTAATAAGTATAGTTGGACCTGTCTGATTCGAGCTCGGTTATTTTGAATTCCCCGTTATTTCGAACTCAAAACCACTTCCCTTAGATCTGCCACCCAGTCATTTACTATCTCCTTTTTTGAACTCGTTCAAGTTCCCCCTGAGACAAGCACATGAATCTAGGTTCAGTTCTTACTACATGCGTTCTTTGGACATGTTCCTTATAGAACGGACAGACGACAGTCTCGAAAGATTCTACAGTCACTGGTACCGCGGCCACTGACAACAACAGCACTGTTGAACGTCACGTAAGAGAACTGAGCGTGACAATAAAATCCGACCCTCCCTCGCCTGTTTCCAGCTCTACCCCTGCAGCCCCGAAGCTTGGTCTTCAAATCAAAGACACTCTAAAACCACCACCGGTAAATCTCCTAGACGGCACTGAACTTGATCAAACTCAAACACATGCCTTGACCACACCCAAGTTTCAGCTATCTGTCATGACGCCTCAGGAGAAGATTGATTACTCGGCGCTGATTGAGCAGCTTGGAGGCCAAGTGTTTGACACTGTTTACTTTAATCCCGAGTGCACGCACGTGGTGGTTGGTAAACCAAACAGGTGAGTTGGGTCTTATTACATAGTTTGAGTTCAGGGAGGAGGTATAATTAAGAACTCTACCGCGCGATCGAAGCAGCTCTAATGAATGTAATCTCTGAATTTGTGGAGTCTCTTATTACACTTGTTTGCCTTCCTCAAACTTCTGTCAGTACAGCAACAGAAGACTTGCCGTGGAGGTCATTGGCTGATATCCTTGGTGCGGTGTATTCCAAGTAGCAATTTAAACTTAGCTTTGACTCAAAAATCTTTTGATTTCCTTATATACCATATATTCAAAATACAAAAATAATAAGAAAATTATTCAAGACTAAAGTTTTAGAACAACGGTTTTGCTCATCGTTAGAGGTAAGGTACTTTTTCGCATAGTGGTTTCGATCTTAATATATTCTACAAGTCACAGCGTTGGTTAATTAAGACGTCTTAGCTGTGTGACTACGTACGAGTTGCATATCCGATAGTTCCTTGTTATCCCCCCCCCCCCTGCCCGCCACTACCTCGAGCATACCTCTATGGTGGGAAGAGGCACTGTGAGAGTAACATATCTTGCCTAAGAACAAACATTGAGGGAAAGGTTGGACTGGACCCTTAATATTCCTCTGATTCTACTCTGGCTTTCAATTCCTAATCAAACATAAGGAAATTTCACTTCGTGGTAACCATGTGGAAGTGCGTTCAAACGTCTGTACAGTAATATCATTTACTAAATGGCTCTGTCTCACAAGGACTGGCAACTACCAGATTCACGAATTTGATTGGCTGAAATGGATATTAACGGCGGTCTAGATTTTCCCATCTAGACCAGCATCTCGACCGGTATGTTTTGAAGTGAAAAATTTGCAAACTAAACTGCAAAATTATATACTGTTTTCATCTAACAATGTTTATTTCTGTAAGTGCCAAAAAGCAGATGAGAGAAATAAGTAAAGAGGACAAGCAAACTTTGGAAGAATAAAATTCGGCTCATCGCCGTTCACAAGCAAAATGTAATTAGTGCAAACCAGTGACATTTAGCGAATTGAATTGTTCTTGTTTTTGCCGTAAGATAAACATCTTATCAACCGAGCCAAGTCGGTCTGTATATACGTATGGAAGAATCTTGACCTCGGTTGTGTGAACAGACCTCACTGCGTCCGGTCTGTACTTAGGACCTCGGTCAAGATTTTCCTATACAGACCTCATGCTCGTTTAGTAAGAGCTAAGTAAAGACTTCATTTACAGAGAATAATACTTGAGAGTTGCTAAAATCACCACACCATTATAATCTACCTCGCCACACTGCTTTGTCGCTTTGTGTTCGTAGCTAATCATTTTCTCCTTTGTTCCACTAGGAATGAGAAGTATCTGGCTGCAGTGGCTGCTGGTAAGTGGGTGCTTCATAAGTCCTTCCTAGAAGCCAGTCGCGAGGCGGGCTACTTTGTGGATGAGGCGCCCCATGAATGGGGACAAGAAAATCCCGGGGAACCCCACAATAAACTCGCGGCTGCAGCTCGGAGATGGCGGCTCAAACTTCGTCAAGAAAGAGCGGTAAGTCGAATGAGAAATCTCCCCTTGGGTACATCCCTGTGAAGGGTCCCAAGGATAAGGAAACGTCTTCTGCCCTGATGTTGAACAACAAACACTCCCTCTTGTTAAGTGAAAGTGGAATTTCTCGCTAATTTGGAAACTGCTGGAACTTTCAGGCTGCTTCAGAAACCGGTGAAAGTGGGTGTTCCTGTGGTGCGTTCAGTGGCTGGGTGGTTCTTCTGTGCGTTGACAAGTCAAGACAGCCAGGATTTAAACGTCTCCTAGAATCCGGGGGAGCGAAAGTGTCAGGATTCAGACCGCCTTTCAAGAACACTGAAGACTTTACTCACGCATTTCTAGGTACGTATTCTAGTCCTGTGGTAAAAGAAAATGTGTTCTTGTTTGGTAACTCTACATCTGCAACAAATTTTGCTTAAAATGTTTAAGTTTGTCATTTGTACTCATTCCAAATGAGACAATTGTTGTTCCTTCCATTTATGCGACCTCTTAAATATTTTTACGCTTTACCTTTTAACCAAGTGAACTTTTTTTTTAACTTTCCTTCCATTTGATTGTTAGACTACGAGTAGCCCTTGTCGTCGTGTGTGACGCAAAAAAAAAAACGCGAGAAAAACTGAAATAACCGCGTGAAATCTTGGGGGCGAGACGCGTCCTTCCCAACCCCCGGTTTTCTTTCGCGTCACGCACGACGGACTAAACGAAAGAGAACTAATCGTAGTCTATTTGGTTGTAATCTTATACTATTACATCACAGACACAAAAAAAATTACTCCGCGCACTGTGACATAGCCCCGCTGAAAGTTGCTTGCAGTGGTTTAGTTTCTAATTTTCTTTTCAGATTTATCCAAAACGAAAGTGGAAGCGTCCGACCTGGATTCGCTACAGATGAATAATGTTTGGTGTTTAAAGCCAGACTACATCGCTGAGTACCTTATGCAAGACCCACCACCTTCCCCACAGAAATACTTACTTGCTGAACTGGTCACGCGGGCTGAAGCGGACAGACCGGGTCTTTGTCTGTCGAGAAAAAGAAAAGGGGATGATATTACGGGAACCGATAAAAGAGCGCGTGTTTAAACTAAATAATTAAAGGACAATGACTGTCACGATATTAATGACTGTACATATTTCACAGAAGGAACTCGCCTCTTCAGAAACGAGAAGAAATCTGTAGCGAGTTTCATCTCGCAATCGTTTGTGCAATCTTTACTAGGGATGAGAAGCCATGTTGTCCCCAGTAGTGTTCCGTAAGCAAGAGAATGCGAGGGTGACTCGCCCCGTTTTTAAAGTGCCCAACTGTAGTGAGACTGTTGGTTTGTAGTGGTCGACGAGATAATTCTTCCGCTATTTATTTCTACATTCGGGGAAACGGGTAAAATTGGGATGAAATCTTAATTCGGGGTGACTCTAATGAACCGCAAATAGGATTTACTGTTCAGTGCGGTTGTCAGACAACGGGTACATTTAAATTTTTGTATGTACTGTTTGGCTTCAAGCGAATGGATAACAGGCGTCGGGGACTCGGGTTTTCAGCAATTGTTTATTGGAAAGGCAATGCTTTGCTTGACTTCTCGCAGAAGCTCTGAGCATAGCCTCCTCTTGACTAAGTCAGTAAGTTTACGATTAGTGTGACCAAAATTCCTTTCTCTTTTCCTATTTTGTTCAATCAGGTAACTATAACTTTACTTCATTTAATCTGGAATGAGAGACTTAAGTGACCAAAAAAGTTGCGACAGCTTCTTGTATACGCAATCCATTGGACGCTACAGCGTGTTAGATTTTAAGCTCACAACTGCCAAGCAATGTATACACGAGTGACTGTAAATTTAGTGGCCC
Source organism: Catalaphyllia jardinei (assembly GCA_022496165.2). Lineage (NCBI taxonomy): Eukaryota > Metazoa > Cnidaria > Anthozoa > Scleractinia > Caryophylliidae > Catalaphyllia > Catalaphyllia jardinei. The sequence goes on from CM042747.1 coordinate 25,186,105, forward strand.
ATGTAATGTATCTTATTGATAGCTTTAGAACGGCTTTTTAAAAAGATATTATTTCGTTTGTGACATTTTTCACCAATATCAGTAAGAGAGGTCTGCGGTTTCAAACGTTTCACGCAGTCTGAAAATCGTGCCATCCTTTACTCTACTTTTGTTAGCACAGATGCTTTCATGCAGTTCATTCCAAGAGTGTAATTAACGAAAAGCCCATACTTTTTTAACTGTTATGACGTCTCTTTTATCAATTTTATAATGAGAGAACTTAGAATTAAAAGTATTTACAAGAAATTATGTGCACTCTGATTCATTTATGCATGTTCCATGTGCCCTCTGGAACCCACATTGCCTAGTTCCTGGACCTCAATATTTCGCCACGCAATCGGTCATTCGTTTCGGCCGTTGGTCTGGGATACGTCACCGAAATCAATTGATCGCCAAGGCGTGAGAGAAAACCGTACAGGAACTAGGCAAGAACCCACGATTGAACCCACAGAGCTCTCCAGTAATATAGCCGGGGTTTGACTCCAATTATCTCCCCTTCCCCGACAACAGTAACCACCCCCAACCCCAAACCCCCAAACTCGTGCTCAGGGGCCCATTTCTCGAAAGCCCCGGAATTTTTTCGGCCAAGTAAAGCCATAGCAAAATCTCAAACCTTACGATTACTGAGCTGTTTTATTCACATATTTTTAATATGAAAAGAGGTTCCTTTCATACAAGAAGTTTCAGCCGCGTACACTCCTCAGTGTTTAGATACAGATCATCTAAAAATGGCTTTACGGGCTTGAAGAGTTTCCGGGCGTTTCGAGAAACGGGCCCCAGTTCTCCAACAATACACCCTTCTATGCTTGTATCGAGTTTGCAGATTTGGCGATGAAAGAACTGTGAATTCCTCTATTATGGAATTTCAAAGCCTCTAACACTGCTGGGGCCTCTTTGTACTTCCGGCTCATTTGAATATCTGAAGCTTGTTTCTCAACTTGTGAATGCAGAACACTTTACTCGGGATATTGTTGTAAGTACCTGAGTTTACGGATTTTCAGCCCCTTCCAGATATGAGCCCCGGCGACGATGTTTGTGAAACGCAAAGCTCCTTCCGATAGAATGTCTCCAGTATCCAAAACTAAACTCGGCAAAAATTAGTCCAACCAAAAAAGCTCTGCCAGAGCTCGAGACTAACTTGCTGGAGCCAACTAGCAAGACTAGTAAACTCCACAGTTGGCCAGAAGTTTATTTTGTGTTTTTATAGGCTCTGGATAGTATCTGATGAAAACCAGACTTGAAAAGTTGTAATTTTAATTTGTGACTACAAATATACAAGCCGAACACAGTGAATGACAAAAGCTAGATCTTACTTTTTAGTTTTTAAATCTTGAATACCACCAGTCTTATGCAGTGTCATTTCCGGAGCCTGAAAGCTCTAAAGTTACTGGAACAAACTTTACTTTACGTGCATCCGGCCGAGCAATAGACAGTCTCACGAGTTGACAATTTTTTTGCATAGGAAAATTTGATATGCCACTACCAATAGACAAGAACTGTTTTTCGCGCATTAACCACGAGCCTTGCTTGTTAAATATCACCTGACTCGAGGGCTCATTATCGAAGTTTATCGAAGTTATGAGCCCCCTCCATCCACTATAAACTATGATGTGGGCGGGAACAATTTCTCAATGAAAATGTTCAGTTTGGGACTGGGATTCATGGGCTTTACGGCAATATAATTGGCTAATCAAATGTGCAAAACCTTGAAAACTTCCCCATGTAGCTTCCCAGTTTGTCTGGCGTTGAACATGCACTTACAGTGATTCTGTAGCTTAGCTAGATACACTCAGGATCCAAGAAGAGAGATACTGGGCACAAACCTAACTTTCAGATCCTTCTCGGTCTAGCCAAAATGGCGGCCGCCATGGGGAACGTTCGTTTGCCTCTTGTGGTAATTCTAGGCTCCACTGGTACTGGAAAATCCAAGCTAGCCATCGAAATAGGTAAAAGACTAGGTGGAGAAATCCTCAGCGCTGACTCTATGCAAGTTTACAAAGGCTTGGATATTATAACGAACAAGGTTACTGCTGAGGAACTCTCACAATGCCCTCACCACTTGATCGATTTTGTGTCGCCGTTAAAAGAATTCTCTGTCGTGGAATTCCGAAATATGGCTTTACCTTTGATCGAAGACATCAAATCGAGAGGAAAAGTGCCGATAGTCGTTGGTGGTACAAACTATTACATCGAATCTGTTTTATGGGATATCTTGATTGACGAAGATGGAAGCACTAGTTCATCTAGTAGCGGAGATGAATCAGAAAAAACCGCAAGAGGTATCAAGCAGCGTAAAATGATCCAAAGTAAAGAAGTTGATTACTCTAATGATGCACTTGGTGAGACAGTAGTGGCGCGTGGAGAGACTGCTAAAGGAACTAGTCAATCTAAAGAAATGCCAGGGCATTTAGAAATAAATAATGAGTCAAGCTCAAAGACGAGCCTCTATGAAAGGCTCAGGGAGGTTGATCCAGCCATGGCAGATCGTCTACATCCAAGTGATTCCCGGAAAATTGCACGAAGTCTTCAGGTGTATGAACAACATGGTAGGCCTCACAGTAAGATTCTGCAAAAACAGCAACAGAGACAAGGGGGTAGTGCTTATGGTGGACCCCAAAGATATGAAGGCACATGTGTATTTTGGCTCCAGTGTCAGAGAGAGATCCTTAATGAGAGACTTGATAGTAGAGTTGATAAAATGTTGGATAGAGGCTTAATTGAAGAACTCTTGGACTTTCATCGTAAATACAACCATGTGTTAGACAAAAAGGATGTCGAACTAAAATACACAGAAGGTATATTTCAGTCCATTGGTTTCAAAGAATTTCATGAGTTTCTTGTCAAACAGGAGGGAAAACAGTTTGATAAAAGCAATGCATCCAAAGAGGACCAAGAACTTTTGAGAACAGGTGTCGAAAACATGAAGACAGTCACACGTAGATATGCAAAAAAGCAAATGACATGGGTGAGAAACCGCTTCTTGGCAAGGCCGAGTAGCTCTGCACCAGATGTTTATGGCCTAGATGCGACTGATCTTGAGAAATGGGACAGCAATGTTCTTAAAACTGCATTAGATATTTTAGATAAATTAATAAAAGGAGAAAGTCCACATATCAACCCCCTTCCCAGGGTGGTCATTCAAGATGATCGGCATGCAAGGCATGTGTGTGAGATCTGTGACAACCGCATCATTCTTGGTGAGGAAAACTGGAAGAAACATTTAAGGTCCAGGTCACACAAATGGCATATCAAGCGTGAGGAGAGGAACAGACATCAAAACTCTGGTGTTAACAATGAATGAAAATATTAAAATATTATAAATGAAACTAATGATATATTTTTGAATAATATTGTCATTCCTCATATCAACAAATGGCCCTCCTAAACTACATGTATCCCACTAAAAAGAATAGCCTGCCTGATGTAGGGGCCGATGAGTTGACTTGAGCCTGTCTGGAAAATGCCATTTGGTCCTGCACACATTAACAATTTATCTAGCACATGCTGTTCAGCCTATTCATCAAGATATTTTTCCAGCTTCTAAACAAATCAAATATGGATGGACCTCATACACTCAGTAATTAAAAGTACCTGTCATGGGTCCAGCAATTCAATAATGGAGATTTGTATCATGGAATATGTTTAATAAATTATTGAGGTTGCAATGATCTCTACATGATTGTTCCACATTTATCACACTTTCAAATATTGAGGTGTCTATCAGCTCAGGAATTATTGTGTATTCATTTACAAGATTGAGGGACTTTGGATATATACATTTGATATAAGCAGTGCTGTAGGACATAGTGATCCATAAAACTTCACAGAACTACATATACTATTGAACCTGTTAATGAATATCGCTACTGGGGAGGGAGGTGAAGCATAGCCAAGTGTTAAGGGACATTTATTGATATTTGGATATTGTGGGTTTATGTCCCATTCTGACTACATGCTAATACTTCTCAGTATTTCTCGGCTAAGCTTGTATATAGACAACTGGTATGCTTCGTGCTAGTTCAGATTTTTGAACCGTATGTTCATTTTCTATATTACTTTGTTCAGTTTTTGTTTCAGTTGGGCCAGAAAAGCTCCATTTGAGAAGTGGTCAATTAAAATTTCACTGCAATGCACTACAAAGGCCTAAAGAGAAATACAGTAGTTATCCAGAAACAAATGTTAAGCCCAGGGGGCAGAGAGGTTGGCAAAGCTGGTGTGCAAAAGAAGAAATTAAAATAAAGCTCAATAGGGTGACACAGGCCAAATGAGAAAATGTTTGATCCCAGGTCATGCTGTATGGACCTCACTGTACCCCATGGACTTGAGTCAGATATTCTCCCATCCAGCTCTCCTCTTCTGTCATTAAGGTCTCAATCTCAAATTGCTCTCCTTTTAAGGTTATAAAGGTGCTAAGGTTTAGCTAATCTTGCATTAAGTAGCTTTCCTTAGGGATGTAGACCAGTAATCTCTGTGAAAGAGCTAGCACACAGTAAGACAGACTTTCATCTGTGCTTTGTTCCCTCCTGCACCAGAAAAGGAAATAAAAAGCAGCTTTTAAGCAAAGCTAACCATTAACACTTAACAATTGGTCCCGAGGGAAACAGTGGATTAAGAGAATAGAATAGAAACCAAGAGTGAATAATCTAATTATTTCAATGTCTAGTATTCATTCAAAATTTTACCTAAATCCTTTCCATAGACATTTTGAAAACACCAAGAAGAGTCAGTAATTTTATTGACAAAGCAAGTGAAGTATGATCCTCGCAGTAAATTTTCCAATTTAAGCAATTGGAAAGAAGAAGCCTGAAAAAAATCAGGGCTTCAACGGGATTCGAACCCATGACCTCCGCGATACCGGTGCGATGCTCTACCAACAGAGCTATGAAGCCACACATTGGGAGCAAGGTCAAATTATTGAGTTCATATTTTCCCGTGCAGTGAAGTTATGTGATATATATATATGAAATAATTCATATTTGAACTGCGGTTATAGATGCAAGTGAAGTATGATCCTCGCAGTAAATTTTCCAATTTAAGCAATTGGAAAGAAGAAGCCTGAAAAAAATCAGGGCTTCAACGGGATTCGAACCCATGACCTCCGCGATACCGGTGCGATGCTCTACCAACAGAGCTATGAAGCCACACATTGGGAGCAAGGTCAAATTATTGAGTTCATATTTTCCCGTGCAGTGAAGTTATGTGATATATATATATGAAATAAGACACACTTGTATGCTACTCACTATCTATCACAGAATAGACAGCAAGTAGTGTAGCCAATCATAGAATGGCATTTCTTGTAGAACACAAGAAGATTTATGCTAAATAACGTTATAGTTCACCACTAAATTTTCTCCGATTCTTACTGGTTTAAATTGATCTTGTGATGCAATAGTGTTCATCCATGGGGATGAAGCCCGAAGTGCCCATCCACGAAAAAGTTGAAAATATTTCAATATGAGTTTTGAACTGGTGCCCGGAAGAAAATCTAGTGGTGAACAATAAAGACAATAGATTGTTTATGTCTCGGAACTATCGGTCTGATAGTTGCGCCTTGGAAATTTGATGTTGTTAAAACTAGCAATAGTTTGTTTTAACATAGTTAGTGGAGGAGCAGTCATAAACTGAACAGTTGACACCTGGCATAACTCGGGACTTCATTTTTTGAAGTTGTTAGATCTTTGATAAAGCAAGAGAAGAAAATATGACTAGCGACTGACCGCCATTTTAAAATTTCGTGTGCACCATCAAAATCATGTGGCATGCGAAAAAACACAACAAAGAGTTCTAACTATGGTTTTAAGAACATCAAGTTTCTTCGGGGCAACTATCAGCCGATAGTCCCTCGACAGAAACACTCTATTTTTGCCGTCCAGTCCAGGTACTAATTTTTTTCCTCCTTTTCTTTGCAAACATTTGCTTGTGGTCAGCAGCATCTTTAATAAATTACAGTGTGAATTTAAAATGGCGGCGGCAGCAGGGAAGTTTGTTTGGTTGGAAACGCTTCGTAAAGCGACAAAGACGAGCCTTGTTCAAGATGGTAAGTGATACAAACCATCATGACCTAAATACACTTGCTTTTTTGTGAACAATGAAGATAGGGAACGCAGATTGATCTTGCAAGTCTGTGTGTTGAGACCGCTCGGGAAATTGAAATCTTGCATGTCGCTATGAAATCAAGCATTATAGACTACGTACACGTATGTACATAAACAGACCAATTTTGTAAAATGTGTGGCAGTTTTCTTGTTCAGTCAAACCAGAAGAAGATGGATACTTACCAGAAACAGATACAATATATACCTTGGGACAATAATCCTTTTGGCTGGGGACGGTTATTAAATACATGTTGACTGTAAACTTTAGAAATTTAGGCCTAATCAGTAATCAGTGAAAACTAACCATCAGCAACAGGGTTGTTTGCTGAAGGAGCATTGTAAAGGAGCTGAGGCATAAGTAGTTTGTCTGTTCACCGACAGTCTAGGTGGAGATTGGGAAATGCCTTGCATATGGCTGATGTGTCTGAAATTTGAACTGACCTATAAGGATTCAGTAGGCGGGAAAAATTTTTAGTGTTCTGATGTCAGTGTAAATCAACAGGAAAGGCATTGAAATCACGCAACTTTTCTCACTGCAGACAGCCAATTAAATATTCAAAAACTATTTCAGATTGTAAAAAGTAAAGAATTTGGAGTCTCCAAGCTTCTGATTTGGTGCCAAATTTAAGCTCACTCGCATCCAGCATAGACTCACTTGTAGTTCGTGAGTGTTGCCACAGGGTCTGGAAGGTTATTCTTGGGATCCAGGATTTGACCAAAATATGTTGCAGGAATCGGGAAAATGATAAATATCTTGACGGTATCCGGGATTTGACTGCTCCCTGGGAAGCGGGACTGACACCAAAACTTGGGCATGGAAAGTAGGATTTTTTTACCTGTTTGTTGGGAATTCGGAAAATCGTCACAACCCAAATAAACGTCCTAGAAGCCAAAGCTATTGGTGTGTCCTTTCAAACCAAACTATAGAGTGTGCCTGGTTAATAGTTATCTTATTGATACTGTCAGAAAGTGTTTTGTTTCAACCAGATGCCAGAAAAGCCCATGTGGTGTAATAGCATGCTCAATTGACTCAGTTGCTCAGTCTCTTCGAAGGTTCACATTTAATGTTTTGAGGAGATTTTTTCAACGGCTTAAACGCTAGATGGCCCTTGATCTATGTAAAATAGTTATGCCGGCTCTGCTACAGTAAGAGTTATGGTCTTGTTTTATCCTGTGGCCACCAACGATACTTGTGGTTCTAGTGCCAGAACCTCAGCGATCCACAAAGAGAATTCAATGTCCTGTTAAGCGGCGACGAACTACACCACCTGTTCAACTTTGTGAAGCACTTAAAAACCTTCACTGGGTTAGCAGGAATCGCTAAGAGTAAGTGCTTCAGAGAAAACCCCTAGGTCACAATTGCCATATCATGCTCGACTTTCTGTCTTTCACCATACTGAGGTACACAAAGCTTTTTCTTTTTCTCAGGAACCTTTAAAAAATACACGCAAATTCAAAATATCAATCAAAAGGGCCAATCTACAATCTATTTATTAGCTTTTGTAGAAATTGGACTTTTAGATGTATTTTTCTGGGAAAGAAAAATGGAATTCGGGATAGTGATGGAAAACTGTGCGGGATGTGGGATTCTTGTGAAAAGGGAGCAGGAATGCGGGATCAGAAACCCCACTTCCAGACCCTCTTGCCAGTAGGATAATAGCCAAGTTATTTTCAATAAAATAATATTATGCTGTTCCTCATCAAATCAAACCCAGAATTCTTAAGTTTACTATTACAAGAGGCCAAAGCAACTTTAGCATTGTCTTTATTTCTATTAGCTGTGAAGACAAAGGCTCTTCTTGTGTTGTTTCAGTAGGATAGCTCAGTTAGGACTGCTGCTCATACTTTGGGTGCAGCTGCCTTATGTAGGGTGGTACAGATGGTTGCTATGGGAACTAACCCAACTCAGCATCCTGGGGTATGGGTTGTAAATGTTTTAACTAAGCTTAAAAATTTTTGAGTGTTATTTTTCTGTAATGTACATAATTTCACCAGGTCGACGTAAAGTTCATTACACTTTTCCTGATGAAACAGAGATGGTGGAAGAGTATGATTTGTCATCTGGAGAACTATTGGGTAAGTTGCAGTTGGTGCTAAACATGTCACAAGTATTTAATGTGATGTACCATTATGTAGCCACCTGTGCGTCAAACAGTTGGACTGCAAGCCTGAGTTGTCTATGTATTGAGCGAATAATCAATGAGGCTTAGTAGAGTTGACTATCGCTCATTAAAAAAGAGGGTGAGCAGTCTAACTGTTTTAGGGCACTCTAAAGAATTGCAGTATAAAACCTACAATTTTGGGTATTTTTATGTTTTTATTCCACTGCTGTTTTCTAGTATTTGGGTTTATGGATTTTGAAATACACCCTACATCATCTGAAAATCATACAGATCAGTGTAATAAAGGCTAATACTTTGCACATTCTCTTGTATAGCTGTAGTGTGGTAAAATGGCTTAATAGTAGAATAATAAGACTGTGTAATAGTGAATTCTGACTGCATAACTATTCCATTCCAGTAAGGAAGTGGAAGAAGACATCTAGTGTAGGAAGAGAAGGCAAGTGGGAATATGAGATAGGTGAAGACATGAGACCAGTGAACGTAGATATGGAAAATATCAGTGAAAGTAGAGGAAATGTGAGTCTGTTTTTTTGTACTGACTTAATACATGTTTGAATACAATAAGTCCAGTATTAAACTTGCATGCCTGTTTACACAATTAAAAAGATTATTTGCTGACTTTGAATTTACATTTATATGCATCTTCAGCCAATTTTTACAAGAAAAGATAACAGTAAAGCATTTCAGTGGAGGATCAGAAACCTTCCCTATCCACTAAATGTGTACAGCGTGACAGTTGATGATGACAAGCAGTCCATTACATTAAGAACAAGCAACAAAAAGTAAGAGTCAATTGACACTTGTTGAACAGAATATAAAGCTGTCCAAAAATTTGCCAGTTGATGAAAAACATACTGTGCTGCGCAGTGGTTAAATTCATTGGCATTACAGTGTAGTCTCCCCGCAGGCCACATCCCAGGAGGGGGGCCTCTATATAAAAGGGATGTAGGTGCCCAACAAAAACTTTGAAAAGAACCCCTTAAGAGGAATGAGGATCATGTTTTTGTCGGTGTGGCTTGGATTATTTTTCACCCCAAGCCATACATGTACTAATTCTGGAATAACAAAGTCATTATCTTATGTCCAATTTTTTTTTTTTTGTGGGGGGGGGGGGGGGGGGAGTGCTCAAGAACCAACCAACAACAACAACAATTTATTGGTATTCCCATATATAGGTGGTATTACCTAAAATAATAACTAATACAACACTAATCACTTTAAATTAGTGCAATTGTACACCCCAAGAGCTCCCTGGTTTTTAAATCCCTATTTAAGGTATGGTGAGCATCTTCTTTCTTTTTATATGGGAGTCCCCCCAGGGGTCACATCATATGAAAAACAACTGGCCAGCATTGTGTAAAAGTTAACTTTTTAAAGCCACAGGAATGTTTCTGCCCCTGAGGTCTAATGCTTCCTTCAAAACATACTTGGTATTGAATGCGTCCCTCTGTCGGCCATCTTTTGTCTCGGCTCATGTTGAGAACTTGCTTTATAATTTCAGTCTTTTTTCACAGATATTTTAAGAGATTTCATATTTCTGATATGGAAAGAGCAAAGTTAAATCTGGAACAGAGTGAGATTTCCATAGCTCATGCAAATAACACTCTCATCATAACAGTAAGTTAACACCAGTTTAGGGCTTATCACTAGGGTATCTAAAAGATAGTCATTCTATGGCACATTTTGTTTTGTGACTCCATGCATGATGACGCCTCCATGGTGAGGTGTGTCAAGGAATTGTGATCTGAACTATGTTTGGACGTAACACGATACACATCACCCCCCCCCCCCCCCTTAACCAGAGTGTGAAAATCAAAAGATGTGGAAATTGCAGTAGCAGAAATCTAACTTATAAATTGTGTACTGGTGCGCATTTAATGTCTCGATCCAGAATGCTGCAGAATGTTTAAAATGCTAAATATTAAATTCATGTTTGGATGAAAAGGAAAAGATCGCAGCATATATAAAAATTGGCGTGTTCTACGGTTTTTGTTTGTTTTAATTATTGACTACAAGCTTGGTAACGACGATTTCTCTTCATAATAAGAACTCGACGAAGAAGGCGTTACTGCTAAGAAATGACATACTAAGTTTAAAATCAAGATGTCACAATTAATCGTGCAGATTTACAAACTTTCACATACTAGGGAGAACGAAAGCAAGAGTTGTGAAAGTCAACCAAGATCTTCACATCGTAACCGGTAATCTTACTCACTGGAATCCCTGCGGTGTGACGTCCTCATGTTCGTGGTGCAATGCACTCTGATAAAAAGTGACGCAATGCACTCTGGTTAAATGGAATGCATTCTGGATAAAGTGATGAATTCGAGAATTTGTGCTCCCTTCTATATCTTTCTTTTACATCCTGATTATGTTGCTGCTTGCTCGCCATGCTTGCAGCAATTATCTGGGTACATGACTTCATGTATCCTCAGTCGTCAAATGATATGATCGTTTCGTTGTTTCAACAGACAAAGTCTGCTTCGGTAATTCTGGCTAACTTGATGCTACATGTCTGTTTTCTATCCTCAGTACCAAAAACCCTCACTGATACTAGAACAAGAAAAGCTAGTTCGACAGGAACTTGTCAAAATGAAGTCAAGTCGTGATGGAGATGTGGAATGCAAGCCAAGCTGACAGGTAGAAAAATGTTCTTCAGTAGTAGAGGATATCGTGAACGTTTTCCCTTCAATCTGTAATAAAGAGCAAAGAATTCGCTGTCGTTCATCATCCACTGCGGTTTGAATATTCATGTTAAAAGAATATTTACAGAACTGATTAAAAACTTTTTGGTCCGTCGAAAGGAATCTGTCGTAAATCTTAAGCCTTAGTAAGAGACCTCCTCATAACCAAAAGAAAGCGAAGAAACGATCTGTAGACATTTTATGGGGAGAACTTCCAGTATAGAAGTGACGGGGTGATGACTGGGCATTTTGAACAAGATTCCTAATTTTGTCTGGACGTAGTTTCAATTTACTTTCACTTCCTAACTGCCTTTGTAGCAGTTACCAGCTCAAGAACGAGAAGTGTTCAATGGCATATAATGTCGGGTTTTTTTTTTCATCGTTACTTTTAATTTTATTATTGTTTTTTTTTTTTCTAGCAAGGACTGTTGATCACTTCCGTTTCTTTATATGGATTCCCTCCTCCCCGTGAGTAACTAGTCAAAATGTTGCATGTCGCCTGCACATCGTTGTACAGTATAACAGAGAGGTCTCAAGAAAAATCTCTCATTTGCTGCTACTCTTAGTACCAGTCTCTATGAAACCAGCAGTTACCACAATATTTCGATAAACTTCAGATGTCTACAGTAAGTGTAGAAACTACAGCAAAATCCTCAGAATACGGGTTGCTGATCATACACAGGTTGTATGGATCGTGTAACTTCATTCACGTCTCTGACTTAAATGGTTCAATCATACACAAGAGCAGTGTCCACACTACGCTGGAGAAATGTGGAAGCACGGCTTTATTTCTACGGTTAGGCCTATCTTCCACACTAATCGGTCACGAAAACGCTCTTCAAACCGGAGAAATTTGGAAATGCAACTTTATTTCGACTGTCAGGGCTACCGTCCACACTAATCCGTCACGAAAACGATCTTCACACCGGAGAAATTTGAAAATGCAGCTTTATTTCTACGGTTAGGCCTACCGTCCACACTAATCCGTCACGAAAATGCTCTTCAAACTGGAGAAATTTGGAAACGCAGCTTTATTTCTACGGTCAGGCCTACCATCCACACTAATCCGTCACAAAAACTAGTAACCTTTTCGAAAACGCTCTTCAAACTGGAGGAATTTGAAAACGCTGACTGAATGGAAAACATTGCGTATAAGAAAAGCGGCCCATCTGGTGATTAAAAAGGTTTAAACTTTGAAGTTATATGATAACTGTTAAAGTGGACCTAACCCTAAAATATTTTTTTCGCTTAAATAAGTCTTTGCACCTGTTCGAAACGCACTGCGACTTTTTAAACTTAATCTTAACTTTTTTATAGGCTGTAAAAGGTACGAAATCTAGCCATCATCTGTTCCACGGCTGAGCTAGTAGGGGGCATAGGTCTATTCCTGGTTTGGCATCACAGGCGGATTTGTATCGCAGTAAGCCTTTGTAAACATGCGTGTAAAGAAGTTAGTGACGTCTAACCAGGAATAGACACATGCCCCTTACTAGCTCGGTCGTGGAACAGATGATGGCTAGATTTCGTAACTTTGGTTTTTGGTAACTTTTGGTGACTGCCTTTGGCTTGTTCGTCTTGAAACTTGTCGTAAGGTATGAAACCACCCCCACTGCTTTTGTCCAGCTGGAAAATCTTGATATGCAATCAATAAGACTGAAGGATTCCTTGACTATAGTAGCGCGTAGAGTTTGGCTTTAACTTCCGGGTCTCCAGTTTGAATGTTAGGAATTTCTTCTTCGCTAGACGGGTTTTCCCTCTCCCATAGAAACGCATGCAGGTCCACTGAACCAGTTGGATTTCATTAGTTCTTCTGCATTCAAGGTCTTCAAGCCTCTGGATGTGTGATCCACTGGATTGTTCTTAGTATCAATGTAGCGCCATTCTTTGGTATCAGTGTTAGACCTGATTACTTGTACTCTGTTGGCAACAAACGTGTGGAATCTTTTGGCATCATGGTTGATGTAGCCAAGTACTACCTTGGAACCAGTCCAAACGGACTGCTTCATATTCGTCTTGAACCATCACAGCACCCTACGCTGAAACAACTGCAGCGGTAAGCTCCAATCTTGGTATCGTAGTAATCTTCGTTGGAGCGACGCGGGACTTTCCCATTATCAATGAAACATGCGCGTTTTTGTCTTGGTCCTTAACTCTTAGATAGGAGCATTCTCCATACCCACACGTGCTTGCGTCAGCAAAACTGTCTTCTTGTCATTTAGCGTCTTCGACTCAAAACATCTTAGAATTTGTAACTCATCCAGGCGTAGTAGAAGGTCACGTTTCCAACGCTCCCACCTTGGTCGAACTTGTCAAGGAGAGGCTCGTCCCAGTTGACACCCCTGGTGCATATTTCTTACAATATCTTCTTTGCTCTTAAGACTAAGGGAGCCAGAAATCCAAGAGGATTATAAATGGAAGTTACGGTCGCCAACACTCCTCTTCTAGTCAAGGGCTGATCCTTCAGAATGATGAAGAATCTGGAGCAGTCTAAACCCACTGACCACTGGACACCAAGCACTCTCTCTACCGAAAGTTGCTCGGACGGGAGATTCAGGATTACGTCTTACTCTTTGGTACTGATTCAAGAACTTGGTGACAATCGTTTGAAACAAACTTATGAAGACGAAATCCACCCTTCTCACAAATCTCACGAGCTCCTTGTATGAGCTTGCTGTGCGGATTCAACGCTAGTCAATCCATCATCTACGTAGAAATCGTACGTAAAAAACTGAGCTGCTAAGGGACGTGCTTCTCTCTCTCTACTTGACATATATTTCAGGCCATAGCTAGCACAGCCAGGTGACGATGTTGCTCCGAGCAAATGTACCTTCATTCTATACTCTTAGGGCTCATTCTTAACATCGCCATTGGGCCACCAACGAAAACGCAGATAATCTCAGTCGTTTTCACTCACAATGAACTGATGAAACATTTTCTCCACGTCACAAATAATGGTGTAAGAGTATCTTCTGAACCTGCATAGTACTCCCACCAAATTGTTAGTAAGGTCAGGTCCACTGAGTAGGTGATCATTCAAAGAAGTCCTTTAGAATCTTGCTGAACAATCGAAGACAACTCTGATCTTGTTTTTCTTTGGATTATAGACGCCATGGTAAGGTATGTACCACTTTACTCCTTCTTGCAAAAGCATCGGTGCTTCTTTGGCATCACCCTTGCTCAATACTTCATACATGAACTTGACGTAATCTTCTTTATATTTGAATCTTTCAGGAACTTTCCTTTGAGATGCTCAAGACGAATCAACGCCATCAAATAGTTCTCAGGCAAAATAGGGCGGTCCTCGAATGGTAGATGCATTTTGTAGTGTCCGTTTCCGGTCTTCTCAGTTCCTTCTTCCATATCCTTTAATAATAATAATAATAATAATAATAATAATAATAAGAAGAAGAAGAAGAAGAAGAAGAATAAGAATACGAATAAGAACAATACTAATACTAATAATAATAATAATAATTATAATAATAATAATAATAATTT
>CM042747.1:25225546-25228046 GCA_022496165.2 Catalaphyllia jardinei
ACGTGTGAATCTCTGTTCGTGCGATCCTCCCGAAATCTTCTTGGCGGTAATAGCGAGGAACGGTTATTTTCTCCAACTCCTTCAATGAGCCTTGCCAACGTTGCCATTGCAGCCGTTGCAATTCGGGAAGAGGATCGTCCCATCCCAGAGGCATGTCATTGTTCTTCTTCTTCCCCATGATGACTAGCTGCTGGAGCAATAGTTTACCCTCTAACAGGACTGGTACTGCTAGGCCAAGTGGGTCATAAATGGAGTTTACTATTGAGAGCACCCCTCTGCGTGTGAATGGCTTGTCGGGAAGAGCAGCTTGGAAGGTGAATGCATCTTCTTCGAGATTCCAGTAGACTCCGAGCGACCTTTGAGCTGGCAGACTGTCACGGTGCAAGTCGAGGTCGCATATATCTTTCCCTCTGTCCTCAGCTGGGAACGCTTCCATAACTTCCACAGAGTTCGACACGACCTTGTGGAGTCTTAGGTTAGCTGTGGCTAGCATCCTTTGTGCTGCAGTCATAAGGTCTACGGCTTGCTTGGCTGTGGGAAGCGAAGCCAATCCGTCATCGACGTAGAAATTACGGTGGACAAAGTTCGAGACTGCCTACCAAACTTCTCCTCGCCGAACTTCTCCTGCCATCTCCTCGCCATCATCGGTCTTCCTTAGCTTAGCCCAAAGGTAGCGACAGCTGGGCTTAGGCCATTCCCGAAAAGATGGACATTCATGCGATACTCAACTATGGGTTTTCCAATAACATTATCTTCGAACCAAAGGAAACGCAGGAAGTCTTTGTGGGAGGGGTTAACATGAAAGGAGTGAAACATCTGTTCGATGTCGCACATGACGGCAGTGGTCTCTGTTCTGAAGCGAATTAAGACTCCTAAGAGGCTGTTCATCATATCAGGACCAGGCAGTAGCTCTTTGTTCAAGGAGACTCCCTCAAACTCGGCAGATGAGTCAAACACCACTCGAATTTGCATTGGCTTTTTTGGATGGTACACCCCGAAGTGTGGTAGGTACCACACTTTTCCAGTCTGATTTTTTGATGTGACTTCTTCTTGAGGGACTGGGGAAGCATGCCCTTTGCTGAGGATTTTCTCCATGAACTCGAGGTAGTCCTTTTGCATCTGGGGTTTCCTTTTTAGTGTACGGAGTAATCCGTTTAGCCAGTTAACAGCCTGATTACGGTTGTTTGGCATTCTCACTTCCGTTTGGCGGAAAGGGAGTGGCATTTCCCAATGGCCAGTTTGATTCTTGTGTATGCCGATCTCCATCGTGTCGAGAAACTTGCGGTCGTCGCAGGACAGGCTCGTCACATTGTCCTCCAGGCTGGTGTGGAAAATATTTTCCATCTGGCGCTCTTCTTGTTTGGTAAGGCTCTCCTTTATTTTGAACCTGTTTGGACAGGGCACAAGTTCAAGACTCTCCATGTCTGATTGGCTGGGGCGCAGTTCCAGTGAAGCTATCTCATTTACCAAGCGGAGATTGGTGCGGCGAACAAGTGCGTGGACAGGTCCTCCGGCAAGATCAAGGCACATCTGACCTGTAATGGTCCAGCCTAGGGTGAGACGTTGGGCCCATGGTGCTCCCCTTGATCCGTTTCTGAAGTCCCTCACCTTGAGTAATTCTGGGGCATCTCTGCCAATTAGGAGGTGGATGTTTGCATCACTATCAAATGTTGGGATTTCGTCTACAATCCCCTGTAAGTGTGGAAACCTCCTGGCCATCTCGGGTGTGGGGATCTCTCGTTTATCTTGCGGTATACTGTCGTACTCGACTAGTGTGGGAAGATCGGAGGCCGTTCCGCGTGTTGATCGTATGCTGACATTTGCTACACGGCGTCCATATTTAATCTCTTTCTCGCTTGTGCAAGTTGAAAGGTAGTACTTCTCCTGCGGTCCCGATACGCTAAGCTCGTCAGCAAGCTCACTGCTAATCAGGGAGGAGTTGCTTTGCTCGTCGATGATGGCATAGGCGCGCCGAATAAAATCTGGTTTGTTTTTCAAGAACACATCAACGAGAAGTATCTTGCTGCATGACGTGCCGCCGCTGCTAGCGCCACAAACAGCCGTGCATCGGGCACCCACAGTTTCATTCTCCCTGGCAGTTGTCTGGGGTCTCCCTTTGTGAAGGAGGGTTGGATGACGACTGTCTCCGCAGATGCCGCACTTGATTTTCTTGTCGAACCTCTGGGCTTGATTGATGTTCCCGAGAGAAGCACCGGTAACAGAGTCTGTTATTCAAGATCCAATCGGTTTTCTCATTAAAGCTCTTCCCACGGAAAGCAAAGCATTCTTCTAACCCGTGTCCAGCCCTATCGTGAAATGGGCACCGTTTCACAGTGCTCTCCTTTCCTTCTGACGTGGACGGTGACTGCAAATCGTTGTCAGCGGACAGTGCGTTCGTTGTCAGGGTGAGAACGGGCATAAGTTTGGCTCCTATGCGGATGTTGGGATTGTTCTTTATCTTAGCTTGGTTCTGAATGACCTTGGAGAACGCCACAAATCC
>CM042747.1:25233046-25235158 GCA_022496165.2 Catalaphyllia jardinei
TTGGCAGAGGTATCCCTTCTTTGGAGCGGTTCGAACAGACAGCTTCTGTCCTATCTCACAGATGAGGAAATCGATGGCTTTTTCTCTTCTTGAGATAGACGAAGGGACAGCGTGAGTCCCAAACAACAAACACCTACAGTTGAAGTCGCGGTACCATGTGTTTTTGCCTACCGAGTTTTCCTCAAACAAATCCAAAACTACCAGTGATTGTTGCGTCTCTAAGTTTCTCGGGCGTAGTGTGGACAGAAAACATTTGACGCGTTTTCACCGCGAAACCTGCGTTTTCAAATTCCTCCTGTGTAGTGTGGATAGAAAACATTTGACGCGTTTTCACCGCGAAACCTGCGTTTTCAAATTCCTCCTGTTGAGTGTGGACGGAAATATTTGACGCGTTTTCACCGTGAAACCTCCGTTTCAAATTCCTCCTGTGTAGTGTGGACGGAAAACATTTGACGCGTTTTCACCGTGAAACCTCCGTTTCAAATTCCTCCTGTGTAGTGTGGACGGAAAACATTTGACGCATTTTAACCGTGAAACCTCCGTTTCAAATTCCTCTTGTTGAGTGTGGACGGAAAACATTTGACGCGTTTTCACCGTGAAACCTCCGTTTCAAATTCCTCCTGTGTAGTGTGGACGGAAAACATTTGGCGCATTTTCACCATGAAACCTCCGTTTCAAATTCCTCCCGTGTAGTGTGGACGGGTAACATTTGATGCGTTTTCAGCGTGAAACCTCCGTTTTCAAATTCCTCCTGTGTAGTGTGGACGGAAAACACTTGACGCGTTTTCAGAGTGAAATCTCCGTTTTCAAATTCCTCCGGTGTAGTGTGGATGGAAAACATTTCATGTATATAAATGTCTAAATAATCTAGTGCCTAAATACTTGAGTGGATATTTCACAAGAAATTTCAATGTGCATGACTACAATACTCGTAGAAGAACAGATCTGCACCTGCCCAAACCCAAACTTAGCCTTGCTAAACGAACTTTTAGATATTCCGGTTCAGCTTTTTTTAACCTCCTACCCCGTAACATTCAAAACGCCAAGTCACTTTCTTCCTTCAGAGTTTTAATTAATACCTACAATTTTTAGATTTTATAGACATTAGATTTTTATGAATTATTGCATGCTTGCTTATACTTTATATTTTTAATTATTGCATGCTTTTTTTTTAAAATCTATACCTTGTATTTCTAAATTGTATTTTTAAATTATCGTGATGTATTGTATTTTTAATTACTATATTTTTAGTCCAGGGCCCCTCTGGATATCAGCCTCGTTGCTGAATGGGCCACCCTGGTAAAATAAAGTTTACTTTACTTACTTTACTTTACTTTAAGTAAAACCTCCGTTTTCAAATTCCTCCTGTGTAGTGTGGACGGAAAACCATTTGACGTGTTTTCATAGTGAAATCTCCGTTTCAAATTCCTCCTGTGTAGTGTGGACGGAAAACATTTGATGCGTTTTCGAGGTAAATCCTCCGTTTTCAAATTCCTCTGGTGTAGTGTGGTAGTGGCGTAGGTTTTTTTATTTGCTGACAAGAGTTAACAGACCTGACCGCATTAACCGCCTTATGGTTTACATGTAACTGTCATGGAAAACAGTAAACATTAAGGAACGTTAGAACTTTGGAAACTAGTTGTGTAAAGTATATTTATATGATTCTCTGAATCTCATTGTGAGTAACTGTAAATAAATCTCATTTACATTTTCAACGTAGTAGTACTTTTTCTTTTTTGTTCCAGTTATTCTAGATTTATCTTTTCTGTTCCAGTCATTTTGTTCCAGTTATTCTATATTTATCTTTTCTGTTCCAGTCATTTTGTTCCAGTTATTCTATATTTATCTTTTCTGTTCCAGTCATTTTGTTCCAGTTATTCTATATTTATCTTTTCTGTGCCAGTCATTTTGTTCCAGTTATTCTATATTTATCTTTTCTGTTCCAGTCATTTTGTTCCAGTTATTCTAGATTATCTTTTCTGTTCCAGTCATTTTGTTCCAGTTATTCTATATTTATCTTTTCTGTTCCAGTCATTTTGTTCCAGTTATTCTAGATTATCTTTTTTGTTCCAGTCATTTTGTTCCAGTTATTCTATATTTATCTTTTCTGTT
>CM042747.1:25235168-25250070 GCA_022496165.2 Catalaphyllia jardinei
CTTTTCTGTTCCAGTCATTTTGTTCCAGTTATTCTAGATTATCTTTTTTGTTCCAGTCATTTTGTTCCAGTTATTCTAGATTTAAATTGGCCCACTTGCCTGGAGAATGCACTAATGTACATAAACCAAACACAAGTAATCGCTATTAGGAAACAGGCCCAAGAAAATACACGCGCTGATTGGTTAAAAATCGTGTTTCTACAACTCGATGGAGACACAGAACTAAGACGAGCTGTTGACGTAATGATGGCCCGAGCAAAGAGAATTTACATTTTGATAATCAAAGTTACCAAGTTGTTTTCCTTTTTCTCGTCGCAGTGTTTTCTAAAAGAGATAGAAAACATGTTCGCCGTGTTTCAATCGAGTTTATATAATAAGCAAAGTTATGCTCCAATTTGATTGGTTCTCGCCTATAATCTATTAGAGGACAGACCCACGATTGATGTCATCATCGCAGTTTTTCCCTCTTTTAAAAGGGTGGAAAGTTTTGAGAATTTAGATAATATTTTACGTGACTGGACGAAAGATGAGGTACAAAAACTCCTTGTCGAGGCATCGAACAGGTATGAGAAGCAGAAAATGTTGGGGAGCTCTGGAGCCCAGTATGTTGCCATGGTAAGAAGACTGTTAAGCTTGTACTGTGGAGCACATTTTGTAGAATCTTACTGCAAAGAATCAATCATTTCTAATACAAATTGGCTGAGATATCATTCATCATATTTGATTAAAATTTGGTTGAGTAGATGACGTCATCAGTTGGCTAATATGCATATTTAAAATATTGAATATCTCTGGAATTCAGAGAGATATGTGAAAATAGTAAACAGCACTCTTCTTCTCATTCAGACTAGTTATTTATCTTTTGAAATAGCTTAGATAGGAAAGATGCGATTTTCATCATAGCACCCACTTTAAGAAGTAATGCTTTGATGTTTCATTACAGACATCAATCTGTGTCAACATTTCAAAATTTAATCTCTTAAATTTCGTAAAAGTAATAATATCAAATTTTGTGTTTGGTTTAGTCTCACTTGACTGCCGACTGAGACTGCTCGAGTATTTTTTCTGTGTTATTTTCTAGAAAAGAAGCGAAATTTTCTTTTTTTACTGCTTCTTATAGCTTTTCAATGCCTCGACAAGAAGTTTTTGTACCTTTTCTTTCACCCAGTCACGTAAAATATCTGAATTCTCAAAACTTTCCGCCATTTTAAAACAGCCAAAAAAACTTTGTGATGATGACGTCAATCGTGCGTTTGTCCTCCAATAGATCATAGGCGAGAAACAATCAAAATGCGAGAATAACTTGGGTTATTATATAAGACTCGATAGAAACACGGCGAACATGTTTTCTATTTCTATTGACGTTCGATCGTACGGCAACTCATTTATTAAAGTAAGTAATGGTGATCTTTTCACTCGTGAAAATAACATGTGAAGATATCGTGTTCGCGCGAACTCTCACCTGTTATTTCACTGGTGTCTACATAATAAATGTGAAGTACTACACGGTTGAGAAAAATTAGAATGTAGTTATTTTATTGTGTGCTTTAGCTGCCCTACCTAATTGTTTGCTGACACGTGTGTGTTTAGAATGGCTATTAACATAACAATAACAGCTTCGTTGGTGTCCTTGAGAACTTGAGTGTAAAGGTCCCGACAGCACGTCAACTGCCAGAGGTCATCCGCTACTGACCACAACTTGGCAAATAGACATTGTTGAAAAAGTTGAAGAGAACGTTTGAATCGTAAAAAAAAAGGAAAGAAGGAAGCCTTTGAAGGGAAATGTTCAGTTAATCTGTTGTGGCACAGTGGGTGAAGGGGATCAGAGCACACTTACATCCTGGTATACCATACAATCGCCTAGTTAGACAGTAGGGCCAGTTCGCACATGGTTAAGAAACATTCGATTGACTTCAACAAAGCTCGTGATATTGACGAGAGAAAAATTCGCATGAGGAAAACATAGGAACCTTGGCATATCGCGATAACAAGTGAATGAGAGAATAACTCGAAACCATTACCCAGACAACATATGATATTCACTTCTTTCGTGAACTTCGCATTAACTATTAATTACCCCACAAGCATTTTTGTTTTTTATTGCAATTTTTGCTACTTCGCAGTTTTTTGCTATATACATGTCTATGTTCGCGCTTGTCGTCCATTTTTTGTCAAAGATTACAGACTGGCAATCGAAAGGTGTTTATTTTAAACTCTTTCAACCAGAAATGGTTACGTAAATTTGCTGCAGTACAGCTGTTTTAGTTCAACGACTTGCCCGGTCCTCGCGGGTTGTTCGACGCATCTCTGACTGACTGCTGAGCCAGGCTGACTGCCATCAGAGTCAAAATCACTGGATACGTTACTCACATCAACTGATTTCATTTACAATTTAAAGTATTGCTTATTTGAAGAATTACTTTGTATCGTTACATGTCTTTCGTTTACAGTCAACGTTTTCTTTTGTTCTATTAAAGAAACGCCTCAGCCTCACAGCTAGAGCTTCTTTGGAAGAAACGTGGTATAGGATTAAAGTCAAGTAATGTGTGCAGTGGTGATTTTGTTCCTACACTGGCAGGGTCTGCGCAAGGTGTCGACCCACAAAACGTGTCGCTAAATATAACTAAAATAAGTCTTTGTTGCTTGTGCTGACAGTAAGTTGAAGGCATTGCTGCACTGTTTGCTTGCGAGCGAAGAGAATACGCCTCATGTAGGCGGTGTATATTCTGCCTGGATTGTGGGCGTGAGAACTTTTGTTATCTTACTTAGATCAGCTTTGCCGATTACGCGCTTCTCTGATTAACTATAAATGATGCTTTCTTGCTGTGTATGAATTTTCTTTTGAAACAAACAAAATGTACATACTTCTTTAAGTCCACTTGACTGACCGGAAACAGATCCATAGCTCAGTTAGAGGGCAATCAGGCCACCAGTGAAATGCACTAGATTTAGCATGCTTTAATTAAAAAGCGTAAATCTGCTGTATTTTTGATACGCGTTTTTTTTATCACTGACAGTTTTATTGCACAACAAGCGTAGTTAATAAACGAGTTATTAGATAGCTTTTGGAAAAATGTTTTTGGGGGCACAAGGCGGGTAGTCACGAGCGTGCAAGATAGCGCCATTTTTTCCGCTCGGGTAGCCAATCGCAGCACAGGATTCGATTCATGTTGCCCTTTCGAGGAGCTAGCCATACAACAAAACAACTTATTAACCTCAAGCGTTTGGTCTATACGGGAAAATATCAAACCTCAGCCTTGTCGTATGCGGCAGAGTCTCCGGTTGAAGAATTCCCGTAAATCCCTCACTCTTCGCGAAAAGCTTTATCTGTTCAGCTTCTGTCATTGTTATTTAACAATTGGTTCATGCTTTAGCGTGCACTATCGAGTTATGGAGCACGCGGGAAGTTTAGAGAGCACGAAAGAAGCTAAGAGTTGCCCGAGGCGATAGCGGAGGGCAACTCTAGCTTCTTGAGTACTCTCCAAGCTTCCCAAGTGCTCCAAGTGCATTTCACCCTCGGACAGTAAAGCGAATAGTGACGGCGCTGATGTCGAGTCTCCTTTTCCGTTGTTGTTCTCTTTCTGCCTCATTTAAGAACTCTAGCCCAAGAGAAAAGGTGGGAAATTTGTCTTCGTTTTGCGACTAGTGGGCCGAGTCTCTGTTTGTATCTATTATTGTCGCGAAATATAATATTTTCCCCGCGCTAACAATGGCCGCTCGCGCGAAAAAAAAAATTCTGGCGAAGCGATTTGTTCACGCCATCAGCGAGCACTATCGGTGTTTTGAGCACGCTTACGTATACTGAATTTGATTGCGTGGCTCTGCTAGCTATGTTATAATGTTAATTAGTTAAATTTAAAATTTAGTTTTTACTTCTATTCTAAAAGGTCACTTCTGAAGAAGTGTGTCGAAACATACTAAACATAAAGCTAAATGAATTTTGTCTTCCAACATGCGTTTTATTGTCATGTCTGTCCCGCAGTGTGCGTGTCTTTTTTGTAAGAAGTTAATATTTGACAGGCAATAAAGCATCCTGATTGGCTGATTTGGTTATTGGCTCTCTAAGTGGTCGCAGTCGCGTAATTCAACAGTTTACTGGCATCGTTACATGTAATCGAACGGAGGAAATGAAATGAGAACGAATTAAATTCTTGATTAATAACGATTTAGACTAAGGACATCATAGTCTTAAGAAAATGCAAGAGCAAATTTGAATGCCTTTTGTAAGGGACTCTCTAAGGCGAAACTGTTCATGTGAATTAACATATTGAATATTCGCTCCTTTAAAGACCCCCCTCTTTAAATGTCAACACTGAATTTTTTCTTCTTTTCATTTGATGAGGTCCTCGAAACGTCGTGTCATTAACTTAGTATCTCTTCTCTTTTTGTTAAGTTCTACGAATCAAATTATGTATGAAATTATGTATCATCCATAATAGGCTCAACTAACCAAACGGCCATACCCATCCAAGCCGCCCTAGTCTTCCATGTTGGTCCACGAAATCTTTTGACTCTGCTCATGTATTGATTGTCCTTGCTTATCGATCTTTTCATTCCTAGTTAGCCACACCTTTTGTTTTTCATTTACACTCGAAAGTTTGGCTATTGTTTTTGATTCAGATCATGCCGAAACGAAGGAAATCACTGTCCAACTACTCAAGATAATTAAACATACCTTTAGGAACAAAACTTACAGTAATGCAATAAGATTTCGTTTGACATGCAATATCAGTAATTTCAGGCTGACTAGGTTTCTTTAAAGAGAAACAGTCAGCTGGCGCACATGCGCATTAGTTACCATTTCATAGCTAATTTGCATATCACATAGACGGGATAAATACTGTTTATAACCAGATATGATAAAAATAATATCATAGGATGGGCAAAAGGACACTCAAAAACAGGGGTTTTTTTTATAAACGATTGAAAATCAAGCAAAATGCTACGAAAAATGGAGCGGATTTCTAGATGAACTTGAATTCAAGGTTAGGGTAAACTTTTTTCAAAGTGAAAAAACTAGCGTCCAGGTCAGCGCGGTCCCAAAGCTGACTTCCCGGTGCTTCTGCATTGGATGCCATCATCGTCCGCTCCCTTTTGAGGCCATATTGCTTTTAATGAGATTCACCGCTGACAAGTCGCAGTAGCTAAATGATACCAGTTTTGACGACAACTGAGTCGACGTGATATGTAGTTCCTTGCTGTGTACACTGAAGTTAAGTTCTACACATATCTTTGAGTTTTATATTGGTTTTCCAGGGTCTTTTGAGGTGACATAAACGTGAGATTTACTTGAACAGAGTCAAATGACCGGTCATGTTAATGTTGCTTACACAATATAAATCAGTAACTGAAGTTTTGACATGGATGTACGTATATGTGCTGCATGAGTTCAACTTCTAGGGCAGATTTTGCAAGTTTGCGGTGAAACGAAGCGACAGCGTCCGGCGATATCAGAGAAGTAAAAAGAACGCGGGGAAACGACAAGTCATACATCTGCTTGTAAAGGCACGTCTTGTCCGAAGACACTATCATCTATGATCTCATGCTGGCTTACCCTGCCCGAGAGATGAAAGATCGAGCCATAAACAACGAGTATTTTACTCGAAAAGCACACTGCCAAAACCATTTGTAGAAAAGCGTAAAGCATTTTATATTGAGTTGTCTAGAGTGACTTTTTTGATGTTATCTTCAAGGTTTTTGTTTACATGCAATCGTTTGACTTTGAAAAGGGTCATAAACCACAAAAGGAGAGAGAGGGTTAAGCTGTGTCATTAAATGAACTTACCTGCGACGAGGAGTATTTGATTTGAGTTTAGTTAGTTAATGAAATGTATTGCTTCTTCTGACTGATGATAATTCTTTTGTTTTAATTCTATCTTCTTCAATCCGAAACAAAACTCTCTGTGATTTCTGTTTTCCGCTCACATATAAAGATCATTACAATGAACGCAGTAAGTTATTGCCGGGTTCTGGGAGAATTTGCTTAGTTTTGTTGGTCATGTAGTTAAACTCTCAGGAAGAAGAGAGGACTTTTCTCTCATTTCGTGGAAGCTACTGTTAAAAGTTTTTATTGTTATTGTTATAAAATCGTGAAGGTTTCAATGCTTTGGCAGGTTCTACCTGCTGAAAGGCGCAGTCATAAAATAACTCTTGATATTGCCGAACTGGGCTGATGAATTTAAGATGACAAAAGAAAAAGGTCAGCCGCAGTCCATCAAACTAAAGACTCGATTGATTAAGACATCTAGATAGCGAGACCGAAACATGCTTGAATTATTTTCATGTATAACGATTAAAATCAAATTCTTGGTTTAATTGCTTGTGCTTTCCCTTGATTCAGCTCAAACGCTGGTGTAGTCTGCAAGGTAGTTTCGTGGAAAAGATGCTTAGCTAGTCATTCATGCGACCTCTTTTATGAATCACACAACAGATTCTGATGAACACAATTTTTTTGTCATGGGTTAACTTTGGAATTTGAAGAAACGTGTTTGGAAAATTTATTGCATTTGACAAAACTCTCCTTCCTTACCTGCAAGCGAATGAATGGCCACTTCTGAAGTGAAAACGCATCAACACATTATTTTTCTCTCCTGCAATTTTCAGCCGGTTCCTGGTCTGAAGATCACTGAGGCCCTATCCCCACATAACGCTGGAGTCATTTGAAAATGCAGTTTAATTTCTACGGTTAAGCCTACCGTCCACACTAATCTGTCACGAAAATTCACACTAATTTGTCACGAAAATTCTAAAACGCTCTTCAAACTGGAGGAATGTGCGTTTTAATGAGCTCTGAAAGCACTTTGACAACAGAGCGATTATGCATAAATCATGCGATTCCCCTACTCGCGCGAGTGTTCCCCGAACACTAATCCAAAATGATCGATGAATATTGTTTTTCAAGCTTCTCCGTCTTAGTTTTAACATATGATGCGTTTTCAAATACCTCCGACCGTAGTGCAGACGGGGCCTGGCATTGCTGTAAATGAAGGCTAAAATCATGAAGCATATTTTCGCTCCTGGATGGGCTAAAACATTTCGCATTGGGGTCTGATTGTAATTATCTTGACAAATGCGTTTAAACGTTCCTATACCTCACTTTAATTGTAGGTCATATTAAAACTGTGCATTTTTCGTGTTAAACCTTTGTTCTTTTGTTCATGACTACCAATGCACTCTCACATCAGCGAACAAGGCCAAACCTTAACATTTTCCAACGTCGACGAAGGCCGAAGATATCCGAAAGAACCCCGTTTCATTACAACACAATGCCGAATATTTAGGATGGATTTCAACTCGGCACTGCCCCTTTAGAGGATAGGATTTCGCCCAAATTTAAAAGAAACTCCTTAATTTCAACGGGAAAAAAATCTCCTTGTTGTTTGACTGCGGTTTAAGCACCCCATGGTGCGCGAATATTATTAAGGCTAATTTGCTACTACCCTGAAAAAAGCAAGTGTCATATTAAGAAAAAATAAAGCGTCACAAGCAACGATGTTGTTTGAATAAAGAATCATTTTTGTCGACTGAGATCTTCGCTTCTACTTCTTTAATTATGGTACTCTCTAGCATCATATCATTGACAAACAGATACAAAATTAAACTGAAGCTTGGTCTAAACCTGCCAAAAAATAAAAAAAATAAATGCAAGAAAATCCAGGTTATTTCATGATGACTGCTTCGTGATTTAGTTGAACAACTCAGGGTTAGATCAAGATCCCCTAACCCTCACGAAAGAACGAATAATATCCTCACTGGATTGAAAAAAAAAATCCATCAGCTTTCAACTTGTGACACTGATGACAATATGAAAGCAATATATTGTAATGATTTCGAGGAATGACTCAAAAGAATCAGGAATTGTTCGATGCTTCTTCCAGCAGGTGTACCTGTTGAAATCTCAAACATGACGATAAAATTATTCTTATTGGCTTGATATTGGCTGGATATTTTTGGTCGTGAAGGCAAAGGATAGATTCCATCGTCTGTAAGGACCACAGAATAACAGTGGATTGAAATGAAAGATGCAGTCGGCTTATGAAGTGACTTAATTTAGCAAATCTGAATCGTGTTTTAATCGGGTTTTATGCGTGCGGTTGCACTGATTTTGAACACTTTTACCGCGTGGCTATGTACACTTTTATCTGGTGTCAAGTGAATAATTTACGGTACCGCCGTTTAACTAAAGCCCTGTGCGAGTATTCACCACAACGTCGAGGCGAAAGGTAAAAACATTTCATTCGATGTTCCACGTTATGGACAAGTAGTAAGTAGTCAGCAAGATAATGTTTTAGACAGCAACGGGATTGAAAAGAAGTCATTAGTTGGTTAACATTAAAGGACGTCAGGAAATTACGAGCTAATGCGAACAACGACATACGACATGATTCCAAATCAAACTTATCGTGAACTTATCAAAGACCTCGGTCAATAACGTAGTTATCAGTTATTTTTATCCCATGGTCTTCTTTTAGAGAAGGAAGAGAAAACTCGGAAATTAGTACGGTTATAACTGAAAACAAAAAGAGACTTGCCATGAAATAAATTTCGTATCCAGCATACCCTTTATTCAAATATTCCTTGTAAGTTTTGCCAATTAAATTTCCAAATTAAATCACTCCAGTTCCATGTCGTTTCAGTAACTCTTTAATTCAACAAGCTATTATTGAACCTTCATATTTACTTTTGTCGTTTTAGATACACTTGATGACCAGATGGCGCTATTGTTCTTGTGGTTTTGTTATAACATCTCAGAGAACTCCGCGAGGTTTCCAAGTCATGCTTCCCTCGGTAACTGTTCTGGTTTCAACGCAACTGGGTCGAAAATTCCCTTCTTACAGTTTAGAAAAACCCGAATTGCTCTGCCCTTTTTTCTATTCCCACTGATAGGCTAAGGTTTGAAAGTGCATGCAAGAGAAAAATGCGGTTGTGTCTGCCTGTTGGCCTCGGTTAAAAGTGTCTGCCTGTTGGCCTCGGTTAAACGAATGCGTGTCTAAGCTGTTTAACCACATAGATACGAACTTATCATTTGTCTTTTGTTATGGCGAAGTCATACTCGCGGAACTATTGAAATAAAGTAAAATTCTCGGAAATATGGGAGTTTTGGCTCTTGACATTTTTTTTGTCCGGAAAAGAGCGGTCACGGCTGGTAGAATGGAACCGACTCCCAAATACGAGATTTGTGTCTTGCATAAATCTGGGTTTATATACAGATAAAACTCATTAGAGTTCCTCGCGTTTACAATCCGTTAAATTCTGGGTCAATTACGCATAAATGTACTGCTATTTTTCCTTTAAAAGCGATCGAATCAACTGGCTCAACTAGGAAGATTTAGAACAAACCTATTTTTATTAAGATTATTCCAAGCCTTGACCATGGGATTTCAGTATGCAATTCGCAAATACCTACACTAAAAATAAATCTACTGAAACAATGTTAAGTTGAAATTCCAATAGCGAAATTCTTTAACTACTTAATTGTTTGGTTGCTATCCCCACAGACCGCTCTTATATATGAAACAATTTGGGGCGACACGAGCCAACGGTAGAAAAGATTGTCATCTGTTTCTACAAAGAATATAAATTGAAATTGGTCCTCCAGAAAGAAAGAAAGTGTCGGCCTTTTTAATCCAACTTTTGGTCATTTAAATAAGGTCTTGTTCCCTGGGCTTAATGAGGCAAGACGGATTTTCGCGTCGGTAGAAATCTTAGAATGTCTGTCGACATGTTGTCAGGGTTTTGTGTTGATTTTAGGTCGTTCTTCTAGAACGTGACGCCACAAAAAAAACTCTCTTTAGTTTGGCACATCTCCAGGGCATATATACTGAATAACCATTTTGCTCCAATACAGCTTTTTTTTTTGTCGTCTATAATACCTGCCATTTTTGTCAACTGGTAATTTCCTAAACGAATGAAATTAAATCAGCCCTATTCAGGTTGAAATTCGTTTCTATCACTCTCTCAAAGTCCTTCTTCCTTGTATTTCTTGCTAAACTAAGTAAATCTTCCCAGTGGGCTCGTTAGTTTTTTTAACCTATTGGTGTAACCTTCTTAAGCCTCCATTGGGTTTATGGGATTTAAATCTTAGTTTAATTGCTCTTTTTAAAGCAAGTGCCCTATTATCAAATATGCGTCAAAAGCAACGACGAAAATGGGTTTCAAATTGAGCATTCGTGCATCAATGTGTGCTTCTTGACAATTTTTTTTCTTTAGTGACTAGGGCGATGTTATACTTTTTCGCATAAGATGTAAAAGAAACCCGAGATATTATATTGTGCGTAAATAACCTCGATGGATTTGTTTAACTAATTGACTCGCACCTTCAAAATAATTTCAAAGACATTCCAAAGCACATGCAAGACTGAACCATGTGGCTTTTCAAGACAGATTTTCCATTTGCCGTGTTTAAATAAAGCCGCATTCCTTTCTTGTCAACGAAGATCGTAAAACTACGCACTCGCACGCGCTCTTTCATTCGTCTTTTATTCAAGCATGTCCTTGTGTTTACAATATCGGTTATCTGCTATCTTGGTACTATATTTGCTCTGACGATAAACGCTTACAGCTCTTCGCTTTGTTTATGTCGCAAGCTCTTAATGGTCTATCACTGATGTAACTGATTTCAGCTCTTAACAGCCGTAAATCTACCAACTTATTACAGTGACACCTTTTTTTTTGCGCTATCGTGCGCAGGTCAGCTTCCTAGTCAAATGATCAAAATTATACAATTCCCTTTTCTTTGCTTTGCCTTGACATTTTCTTCCCCTTCATAGAAGAAAATTAACTGTTTCTAGATCTTCCAAGGTTGAGGCTTAAAATTATTGAACCTTTGTCAACTCACATTTTATGGTATATTGACAATCACCCATCCTGTCATCCTATCCACCCATTCATCTATGTCTTCCCCACTTTAGAACCGATCAATTCAGGCTTTCCATGCGCGTGTGCATTGTTCGACTCGGTATGAACCAAAAGTGAATAAACACCGTGAAAGCAGTCTCGGAGCCTCTCCATTCTCTCCTATCTCGGTTTGAAATTATTGTCGAGATTTCAGTGAGAACTGACCCAAAAATTTCCTCTCATTTTCCTCTATTGTCTCGCCGAGAACGTCAACATGCCTTTGTTCTCATCGCTCGGGGGTAGTATCGCACCTGTTTTGCAGCGCACGTGCCTTTACCAAACGAACAAGTGGCAAAGGCAAGAGTGACTGGTGGCGTTGCTATGTGCACGACGCTAGCAGTGGCCAAAATCAAACAAAAGCATGTTCTCACAAGTAATTAGCTCATGTGATTGAACCAAGTGTCGATCTTGTTTGAAATGTTTTGATAAATCGTTCGCACCAACTTGAAGTTCGCCCGCGCAAAATAAACATGTCGGCCATGTGATAAATCGAGTGTTTTGAGAGAGGACCGAGTTGTTTAGGGGGCAGGCTAGGATAAATGAGATATTTCATGGCTCTCTTTCAGAGCCGGGGACAAAAGACAGTTTACCTATTGTATGAATAATTGACACGGCATGGTTAAGTGACAAATAACATACTTCTAAATATTTCCAAATTAAAATTTCATAACGCGCAACACAAAAGGGCATCGCTTCAATTTACAGTGCGCTTTCTAAATCTGTTTTCAAAGGTGACAACGATACCGTAATCAGTGCAATACGTTATTTTCCGGCGAAGGAATGTGTTGCTATCAAGTAATGTAAAGTGGAAAGAAACCTTGAGCGTTTGTCTTACTTTATTCATGGCGGTCTCCTTGGTCGGAATACTCATCGATAGCATTGTTCTCGCTCAGTTGTGCTCATGCGAAAGTTATTTGACGTTCTGCGCTGTGATTGGTTGGCTGCCTGCGCCACTAGCATCGAACAAGCCTTCCAAGATTTAAACAAACTATTCTATCATGCATGCGCAATGCGATACCCCAGTTAAGATTGGCCGACAGCGGCCCATTGTCAAGCAGGATTAGTCGTTTAGCCATTTTTCTACTCGCGCAACCTGCAAAGCATTGAATTCTTGATGGGGCCGGGCAGGTCTTTAATAAATTAATACCCGGCCAGTAGTATTGCAAAGAGGTTGTTGTTTTAAATAACAGATTGTTGTATTCTTTTGTCGCGATATGATCAAGGGGCATTCAGTCTACATGTATGAAAGTTTGCGCCAGGCTAGCAAGTGGGAAATTGTTTACGACCGCTGTATATCCTCGCCACACCTGTCCAGGCCATTCTCGAGGCCTATAATAACTCAGCCAGCGCAAGATTCTTCAGTTCATTTTAAACCAAAGTTAGCGCACGATCGCCGTAGCCTGAATCATACACCAAGAGTATCCTAGAGTTCGGAGTGGCATCCTTCCACAGAGATCCAGATATCAAGCCTTCAACCATAAAACTCAAGAATGCCTCGCTCATTTTTAATCAAAAAGAAGGAATTCAAGAAAAACAATATCACTTACTTTGGTAAGTTTATTTTTAAACCCTTTTCATACGCTCGAATTGTGACCGTTTATAGTGTGAATTTCCGCCTGTTTTAACGTAAGTTCGTACTGAGTGCTTCTAGTAACAAACCTCTTAAAAGAAATGAAAAAAGAGAGTCTAATTCTCAAGAACGGAACAAAAATAATCATTTTTTTATTGTCTTTTTCACTGCATGGCGACTTAGGGGAAAGTAATTCTCAGTTGTTAAGCGAGAGTTAGCTATAGTTTATTTGAAAGTGCCTCGGTCTGTTTAACCCCTCGGCAGTAGTTTTCACAGTTTTCTAGTGGTGCGAAGATCTGTCGAATGGTTGTTTTGAAGATTTTTTCTTGTGGATTAAGTTTTCCTCTTTGTGGAGAATTTTAAACATGAGTCGACCTTGCTACCCGTAAAATACCTGGAAGGTCTTTTAAAAGGCATCAAAGAAAAATCACCGGCTACTGAAGCCTCTAATGTCACTCCCCAAAAGATACGTAAATTAGATTAGACATATTAGGATGTTCTGAAAAAATTTCGACTAGAATATAAGTAAAATGTGTTAGTGTAGAAGAGACAAGACATGTCCATGGTTTGTCCTCTTTCGCGATTACAGAATGGTTTCTTGCCGGTGCTGAATTATTTATTCTCGGAGTACAAACATCGAAGCGATTTTCATCCCTTCTCTGTCAGTGGCTTCCGGAAAAGTCAGGGCATTTACACACCAAAAAGGTTTAGAATTTTATTTTCTATCAATTTACAGCTTTTCTACTGCAGGTCTAATGTCATTTAGGCAGCATATCAATACATAACATCTTAGAACTAGAGAGCTTTTGTTCTCGATTAAACATAAAAGTACAGCCGTTATTTTGGCGTTTGATTCTACCTAGAAGATTTGAAAGAAATTTATTATACTTGACTGTGTTGCTTGCGGTTCGTAAAAGAGCCTTCGGATTAATAGAACTGTTAAACAGCATCAAGAAAGAGCTTCGTGGTGATTGATGACTTTTGTAAAATGGTATTTTAAGCCATTAAACATTCATAGTAAAACCCAAATAAAATTGTTCGTCTTTTTCACTTGTCGCCGCTTACAGTTCATCGCAAGACTTATTTCGTTTCTTCCAAAATTGTCAGATAAGCCCAACTTCTTTTTCTTAATCCGGTAGATTTTTGTAAAATAAATTTAAGGATTTACAGTTTCGGTTAAATGTACTTTCGTTGTGAACAGGCATTCAGCAGTGTAACAAAGTCGCTGTAAAGACTGAATCACAGAGAATCAATTTATTACCACCTTTTAAACTTTTCAAAGAGAATCGTTAACGAAGCAGTATTTACAGTACAGTTATTGGGAATTGGTTTGTCGAATTAAAACCTCTAAATCTATCAGTCGGCATGAAAATCTTAGCTACTTTGCAAACTACAAACAAGCGTATTCTCGTTAAGTTGTCTCGAAACACTTTGCGTATGATAAACGATTAGCGTGTTAGCTGTTGCGGTTTTCTACCAGGGAGGTGCAACATGGGCTCGACCTAATTGTAACGGCTTATTACGTTAGGTAAACTTAGCGTTGCTGAAGAAATGTTTTTCAAACTGCTGTTACATTCTTACACTTACAGACAACACCGAGGATACCCCGCCAACTGTAGCATCTTCGCAAGCTGAACTGTGTCGTCTCACAGCGCCTTATGTCCAGCCGCTAGTTACGGCAAACAACGAACCGCATGCCATCAACTCAAGCAAGGAATATAACGAACAGAACGGCTTTCGCGGTGATAACGAAAAGAGGATGAACGCGTGGACCAGGGAGGAGCGTCCTGATAACGAACGCTTGGCAGATTTTGCGGCCATTAAAGAAGAAAAAGAAACAGATTCAACGGGAAGCGAAAAACCTTACACGTGCCAGCACTGTAGCAAAGTGTTCACCCGCTCATGGAATTTCCAGCGCCATGTTCTCATCCACACGGGCCAGAAGCCTTACAAGTGCCAGAAATGCCCAAAGGCTTTCGCCCTAGCTGCGCACCTGAAGATCCACAACAGAATTCACACCGGCGAAAAGCCATATACGTGTAATATCTGCTGTCGTGGATTCGCTCAGCTGACCAATTTACAGAGACACATCCTGACACACACAGGCGAGAAACCACACAAGTGCCAATACTGTCCCAAGGCGTTCGTAAGCTCGAGCGATCTGCGAAGACACGTTCGTATTCACACGGGAGAGCGGCCGTACAAGTGCAAGCAGTGCTCCAAAGCCTTCACTACCTCTGGCAACCTCCAATCGCACATTCTGACCCACACTGGGGAAAAACCGTACAAGTGTAACATCTGCAACTGGAAATTCATCAGCTCAAGTAATCTACGCACGCACATTCGTATTCACCATGCCTACTATCTGGAGAAATCCAACTCAAATCATCATCGCCCCGAGCAGCAAAACTCCCGCCTGCCTCCTGACACGGTCAC
>CM042747.1:25250080-25255080 GCA_022496165.2 Catalaphyllia jardinei
CATCGCCCCGAGCAGCAAAACTCCCGCCTGCCTCCTGACACGGTCACTGAGCAAATGAGAGAAAACATGCCGTTCAAAAATCTTCTTGAATCACAAAGGGAACAAGTATTTTACTGACTTTAACCGCCTGGACTTTGAACATGTTTCAGTCCATAATTTTGAGTATACGACACGCACGAAAACTCGCAAGTATTTAGTAGCGCGTGCTTTGTTAGAGTGCCAAATTATTACTAAAGGTACTGGGCTATGAATCGGCCAATTTGAGTTAAATGAAACACTATGAAAAAAGAACTTTATTAAGGAGAACTAATATAAATAACAGTGTATTTATGTAAAACAATATGTTAAAAAAGTAACTTTTGATATTCAAAAATGTACAAGAAGTTATGTAAGCGACGAATATATTGAAAGACACTGAAAGAGCTAGCTAGAAAGATCCAAGTGTGGTTATATTTTGTGAAATAGAGTATATTGTTATTTTCAGAGCCTTTTACTAAAGAGAAGTAATTAAAAATCAGAAATTTTCGCTTCATAATGGTGTACAGACTAGAAAACGTCACGTGTAGTAAATGTTTAACTCACGGGTGGCTGCATGTTTTAGCCGCGAACCACCGCAACAATTGTTATTGAACCTTCTGTATAGCTATGGGTTGGCGCGCAGTGCTAGCTCATTTAAAAAAAACGTCTGTTAGGCTTGAGTCAGCGACAAATCACGTAAGGATGATGAGAATTGGGATTAAAGCTCTTCTGAAAAACTGCACTCACATTGTCCAGCTTAGCCGTTAAAAAGAACACACAAACGCAATTTGCTTTGAAAGCACAAAATGAGATTAGGATACGAATATCCTGTTATATAGAAATCTCACTCAAAGTTTAGTAATTGTCCATGGTAATATTTTTACTATGCTGTTCATGATGGCATGGTGGATAGGCGAGGGAATATGATAATTTCGCATTTGCTAATTGCGAAATGGTCATTGACATTCATTCGGCATGTAGTTTTGCAACATCGCTTTTGGCTTCAATTTAGTCAGATTCCGAGATTGATCCGGAAAATTCTCACTGGTGAGATCTTCGATAAATAAAACCGACCTGGCTGACTCTGATACCAGCTTAAGCTACACATGGCCGAGAAGGCTCTCTCTTGCAAATTCACCCACGCTTTTTTCAGTTTAACATCCCAAGAGATGGTATTAAGACATAAACAACAAAGGTCCGCTGCGTAGGACGACCACCTGGTTCTAGAACGCATGATCCACTCACGTGGAACATGCCTTAGAAAAGATAACTATTACGACGAAGATTGAAAACACAAACAAGAATCGTTGAACCAAAATGCAAAAAGTAGCATGGCCTAATGATAAAGTCATATAGAAAATAAACAGTCCGAGTTGAATTTTCACAAAAGTTGTTCTTTATTCGGCATTCAGAACACGTATTAAGGGAGATTTGCCCAATATCATTTCGTGTAGATCACTCGCCGAATTTGAAAAGATTTATGTACATTTGCATGTGAATAAATGACCGTGGGTAAATTTTGCAAATCTTTAAAGCGCTACTGGCGTAGAAACAGCCAAACAATGAATTCCATTGACCAGTTTGAAAGTTCCTTAGTTTAACAAGAGTTCCGCATAAGGTGCAACCGCGCAAGGTCGTCGGTGGAAACTTAAATTTCACCATATTCAGGTGCTGTGCCCTAAGATCAATACTGTAGCAGGGTACAAACTACCAATGAAATGAAATGAGTTATTGCAAAAAATTTAGCAATTATCTCAAGAACAAAACGGCAAGTAATAAACGGCCATTTTTGCGACTGTCCCCCAATATGTACGAGCTGTTATCTATATAAATTTGAACATTGTAGGTACGTTTCTGATTGAAAGTTCACTAAGAAGAGAATACCAAAAACTGAACAGTCGTGCACAAACGGGGAAACTAAAGAATAATGTCTTGAAGTCATGTGGGCTTGAAAATGACGAAGGTGATGACAAAAAAAAACCACTACAGGGAGAAGAGAAACACTTGGGAGAGGTACGTGATCATGAACATGAGTTTCTACAAAATGGATGCATGACGCTGATATACTCCTATGTATTTCAATCTGGTTTTGGAAACTGCGCAGCAAAAATATGCCATGCAGTTGTTATCGTTATGAATTTGCTCTGCGGATCAGTAAAAAAAAAAGAAATGACGAAGGTAGAACATAACATACATTGATGCTCAAACTACAGTCAAAATGTGCTGCTTATGAAAATGATATTGTTTTCACTCCCCCTTTTTTGGCGAACGCTCAAAAATAATGTACAATTGATATTGATATTTGTTTGCTACAAACGGTACAGTTTGAGAAAGAAATGACGAAGATGGGAATTAAAACAAACAGTAATGCGCAAAACCACATTCAAATTACTTCTTATCATACCGTACTTATGCTGTTTCAATATCTTTTTTTGGCAACTGCTCAAAGAAATTGTACAGTTGTTATCGTTATTTGTTTGCTGCACAGTTCAGAAGTGACGAGAGTGGGAAATAAATAAACATTGATGCGGAAACCACTGTCAACTTTGCTGGTCATTATATTTCTATGCCTTTTGTCCGTTCTTGGTAATTTTTTTATATTTGTTTGTTGTACAGCACAGTTTGAAAAAGAATCGACGAAGGTCGGAGTAAAACAAACAATGATACCAAAACCACAGTCAAATGTACTGTTTGGAATTGTCCTATCTTTTTCTCTCTCTTTTTGGCAAATGCACAAGAAAAAGATGCAGATGTTTTTGATATTTGTTTGCTTCACAGTTCATTTAAAATAAGAAATGACGAGCTAAGATTAGAATAAACACCAACTCACATGACACTTTCAAATGAAGAGACGTTGACATTTCAGTGCTGCGGATGTTAAGATAAAAATTTTCAAGTGTCTAGCTCAGGAAAGATATTATTTTCTTTATATAAATGCAAACCGATAAACTCAAAGAGTTGTGTTTAAATTTATGAAACTCGTGCATCAAAGAAAATTAGGCCCTAAAAGTGCGCGAGTTTTCATAGTGGCCGTGATCGCCCCCAACATCATGTAGCAAGCATGGTTTGTCTTCGCAGCTACTGTAGTCAGCGCGTTTTGATGTTTTTAATAGTTGTGACAATTCTATTTTGCTAATTTCGCGAATCCGCGAAAATTCATAACAAGGAAAATTCGCACGCGTAAAGTTCTTTGAGAAAGTGCAAGCCTAAAATCATATGCCTGATCGTTTTCAAATCGCAAATACAAACCATGTAAACCAACATGGTTTGCAAGTATTTCGCTCGATCGCCGTACGTACTTTTCTGTTTAATGGGGACACAAACATGGACCGAAGAGGCTGTGTCTGGAGAAAAAACTCAAATGTAAAATTATGTCCGTAAAAAATATTGAATTTTCACAGTGTGCACTGTGTTTTGGGCCATGCTTCCATCCCCTTTGTTTTCTATCTAAGAATTTATAATCAGAATTTATATATCGAGAACCCCCTCAACTTAAATGTATTTATCTCGACGATTTATCAGCTTGTCGATACAACCCACTATTTCTGCCGTTATCGATACATTCTTATTTATGTCTGAAGCCCTGTTTTTCCCGTTAGTATTCAGTGGTAACGGATAAACCCAATAATGAACGGTTCTTTCGCAATCCTCTCGAGGATCTGAGTTAAAAAGTACTTCGCCGGTGCGTGTTACACTTAAGAGTGTTTCAAATCCAAGGAAATTCTGGGGGAGCTCAGACGTTGGAAAAAACTGTGCCCTAGTGAAGTAAATGAGTCGCGACTCATGATCACTGCATTAAAATGTACAATGTGGGTTAAATAATTGGCCCTGGACAAAGCTGCAAACGATGTCCAAAGTCAACCAAAAAAAAAACGTTGAGAGAGGCTGTTTCGCTAAGATCTATTCACTTGGAAAAGGAAGAAACTATTAAGCGTTATAAAAATATGGGCAAGCATGAGAATTTCAAAGTAAGTACCTTAATCTTCTCTTGGGAAAAGTTTTATGTCAAACTATTTATTAAAAAAAAAAGCTGGTTGATTGGGATAACTGCAGTTCAAGAGTAATTTCATCGATCTGGCCATCGTGGTATATGAGCTATAATACCGTGCTATTCAGAGAATGTTTTGTACTTTTTCATATTTGTTTAGTTTTCGTTTTCTATATCTGGGGGGGCGTTTTTAATACAAAATTTATTCCAGTCGAGCTGGTTGGATGGCGAGCTCGTCGTTAGCTATAGCTATCATAACAGAGCCACTGATGGAAGTACTTTGAACCGACTTCTATTGAACCAACTGTCGAATATATGGCTTTATTTTAAGCAAGCTATGTTCAGCAAATGTTTATATTGTAATAAAAATGGTTAAAATTAATTGCTCATAGTCGCGAAGCTAGAATTCCAAAGCGTTCAGAATGAAACTTTACCAACTTTACATGACGCGGACATCCAGCCTGCTTTTAAATTAAGATATTATATCGTCTTCGTCTGCGTACTTATTTTAAGCCTATACTGGGTTATTCAACCACTTAAAATTTGTGACTGCAAGTTAAATATAGAGCAGGTCCTTAATTAACGATTACTGGATTTTTAAGAGCAAGAACTCGATTGTCTACTGTTTAACAATTCCAAACAATCATGTATTCACGCGAAACGCAAGTCCAGAATAAACCGAATGATTATCAAGTTCTCCAAACATTTAATTTATCATGTGTTTGCTGTTTCATCTTTAATATACTCACTTTGGAGGTTGGTTGGCTGCATCTTGTTATGCTTTAATGTGACAGCGTGATGCTGTTAGTGTGCTAGTCATTACTTGGCTGTGTAGCCGCGTGATGCGGTTCCAGTCAAGACTCTGACCCTTGCTCACCATAGAGTCTCCAGTAGCTCAGTGGTTAGAGCATCCGACTAGATCACGGGTGGTCGTGGGTTCAAATCCCATCTGGGGCTCGGATTTTTTCCGAGTTCTCCAAACATTTAATTTATC
>CM042747.1:25260080-25264466 GCA_022496165.2 Catalaphyllia jardinei
ACATGATACAAGCTAAAAATATGCTTTTGTACGTTTTTCTTCTTATGTTTGTTACAGTTGCTACGCATTTATAACTATTGACAAATCGTTTGAGCGTTCACCCCTCTGTCTGTGGCTATGGACAGATGGGCTGTGCGTATGAAAACTCACAGCTCTGGGTTTATGCCTGCAAAGTAATTTCTTTACTTCCCTCTTTATATCTTCCTTCAGGAAAGCGTAAATGAAAGGGTTAAGGGCAGAGTTGGCCACCATAAGGAGACGAGAAATGAGAGTTAATTCAAAAGAAACGCTACAAGTAAGTGAAAAATACTGACACAAATGACGATAAGCGGACAGCATCCAACACAACACGAAAAATAAAACGACCAGTCCAAAAACCCTAGTCGCTGATCGTTCTTGAGTTGCTTGACGAGGACATAATGCCAATTGTGGCTGGGATAAGTGCTGGTGTTTAGTCAGAGCGCGAATTTGCCTGGAATGTTTTCGAGAAATGATGAAAATATGTCCGTATATTAGTAACATCACGACACAAGGTAGCAGATTGAAGATGATAATTTGCAAAGTTCCATATATCTCGAAAGCACTCGCTCTTTGTGCAGGGGAATTTGTAAATATCCACGCGAATGGGATGAGCGAAAAGAGAATGGGTACAATCCACGCGACAGAAATCCACAGAAAAACGCGCGAGTTTGTCATGTTCTGAAAATAGGTCAGCGGCTGCACCACGGAGAGGTAGCGGTCAGCAGTCATTGCGCACATGTTGGCGATGGAAACGAACAGCAGAAGGTCGAAACTCAGTGTCAAGACTGAGAAGTTACAAGTCGTCCAAAGAGCACACGAGGTAGACACGGGAATCAAGAAAAGCCCGACAAATAGGTCCGCCCACGATAGTGACAGAATAAACCAGTTGGCTGCCTTGTGGAGCCTGTGGCACGTGCCTATGACGTAAATGACAGCGCCATTTCCCGCCAAAATTGTTAAACCAATCAGACCTCTAAGTACCCAGTACCACACGCCTGCTCTTGAAGCGAACTCAGAAGTTGCAGTTCCTGGTGTTGTTTCGTTAGATGAACTGTTTTCCATTTAAAGATTGAAAATCTTTGCCTCTTGTAAAAGAAAGGCCGTTTACTGTGGAAATTAAGAAATATCTGTAATGAAACTGGATCGAAATTGAAAAGACGGAACTATATTTCATAAAACTACCGGTACTGCGGCAATAATCACTTGCAGCTGAAAGCTAAGGCAATGGAAGGATATTGAGTAAGGAGTAGATATATCGCTTGTCTGACTTCTTGAAAATTAGCGTCTTCAGCTGTCACTGTTGTCATTATTGTTAAGTTACTTTCGGAAAGTGGTCAGAAATTGCTTATGGCTATGATAAATTGGTTCCCTGAATACTGGCCCAGCTTTTAAAAGTCCGAAACTTCGGAGGCACTTTCCGGAATTAGAAACATTACACAGAGATCTGCTGGATTTAATTTAAACAAAGGTCTTTATTTTATGTGGGGTGTGTTATGTAATATATCAAACACGAAAAACAGTGTTTCATCAGGATATCCAAACACAAAGAAGAGAGTTGAAAATACGACGCGCAGCGGAGTATTTTCAACGAAATTCGAGGTGTTTAGATAGCTCATAACACACTGTCTCGAGTGTTTGATATATCTTCTCAATCGAAACAAGAACTAAGGAGAAAACGGAGAAGTAAAATCGTCAAAATCTATGCTAATGAAGACCGGGTATCGAATCCTCCTTCACGCTTATGATTTTCTTTGTTTTAATTTGTTGAATTATTAATGAGTTTGAGAAGAGCAGTTTCCATAATTGCTACTTGGCACGTGTACATTCAGTTAAGCACGTTCGAACTGAAGAAATCAATCGAAAGAAATCGAACAAGCGTCATCTTCTAAAACTGAATTACTAACGAAATACGAACGATGTTTGTGATTTAACAGTCTTACGAGTAGTTGTTCCCACGGTGCCTGCATGATACGTGCACGTTCGAGCAGAAATCGAGAGAAATCGAGCAAGCGTTATCTTGTAAAACTGAAGAAAGATTGGTTTACAAATGCTATATTCTGCAAGGAAAACTCCTTTCCTTATTAACAAAGAAGTCAAAATCAGAGAATCTGTAAACATAGCACTAGAAAAAGAAATTTTTTAAGAGTTTCCTGCAGCGAGTGAGTGAGTAAACATGTCCTTAACCGGCCTGAAACGCGCATCCACACTCAGATCTAGACTCACATGAAATTAGTTTCAAGCTTAGGACAGTCTTAGCATCAACGATATATATAGAATTCAACTTACCTATAAAGTGGAGAAACGGTTAAGCCAAGGAGTCGTACATTGGTTCTGCTTGAATTGCATTTGGCTGACACTTTAAGCGCTCTGATAGTCGATCAATATAGCCATGATAGCTAGCTAGGAAAAGCTCTTTGTAAATGTCCTTATTTAAAAGCGTCTCCTGCTGTTAATGTATTCTGATTCGTGCCAAGAACGAAATTACTTCAGTACCATTCGCAGCAAATAGAAATTCACTTCCTGAGATGTTAAGGCAATTTAATCTGAGCCATTTCGACGTAAACGTTGTGAACAAAAAAAACTGGCTAATTGGCTTTTTGCACTTATGGATAAGAGTAGTAAAATTTATATGCTAGTCACGACTGTTCTATAATGAAAAAAATAAAATAAAAACGAACAAAGGCTAATGATCTCATACTTAGTGATATGGATCTAAAAAACGTCCTGTGTGCAAATACATAAATTCGATTTAATTTATGTAAATGACTTGAAAACCAATAAGGAAATCCGTCTTAACTTAGCTATCTAACTCTAGAGTCTTCGGCTTGTCAAAGCAGCATGGGGGCGTCAGAGATTGCAGGTGACAGTAAAAGTAAATAGTCAATAAACTGCTGTCAATGATGTTTTCGGCAAAACTGTGCGCATTTGAGCATAATTCGCATATTAATTATTATCAAGCAGGATTCGCTTTACCAGCTTAACGATACTCTTCATAATCTGTGAAAAATACCTCAGAGTTTCCTCGCCGACTAATTGTCGAGCTCAACTTGAACGAACAACTCGAAAAGCAAATCTGCTGGGCGGGTAGCCGTCCTTGTCTCAGCTTGCGCATTTTCAGTCTCATGGCATCTGAAGTGCTAGATACGAACATGAATAAATGAATTTATAGATGCGTCCATGATGATGAAAATGTCCCAAGTTTCGACTCACCAACGTGCAGCTCATGACTTTCGTGTATTGGTTACGAACCTACTAATTTTGTTTTGTAAACGGCCCCAGCATCAATCCTTTGGATGTAATTTACTTTCTGGCAGCTTATGTATGCTTTTACTACGCAAAATAATTTTTCCAATGGTTTTTCAAAAATCTAGAAGCTTTCTCTCCAACTTTTTGGGAGAGTCAATTTAAATATGTTTCAATTTGTTCCAGTTTTAACTTTCGATACTCTTATTAAGACATAAGGAGTTTTTCAAAAGTATCGAAACTTTAAAGGAAAATCTTTATTTGGATACAGGTGATTAATCAGTCAATGGTGGGGTGATGTGTCTAGATCTATCTGCTACTCAAATATTTTTGTTACAATACTCATCTTCCAAAAATAACTGCACAAAAAAAAAATGGTATAAATTTTTCATTATTGCGTGTGACTCGGCAAACAGGTGTGACGTCACCGCGTCCAAAAAGCTTTGGCCGGCCAAATTCGTCTGAATTAACTTCGCGACGTGTAAGTGAGCCTCTTTGTTGTCATTAGGTTTGTTGAAGAAAACATTCGCTTTAAGACGAAGGAGCTAGAGAAAATAAAACAGAAACATACGTAAAATCTCTCAATTTTTTGCATTAACTCTCTCTCTCCAGCAGACAAACTTCCAAACTCCATATAAAAGACTAACCGGAGCAGTCGAGAGAACTTCTGTAACTAGCTGGTTTCGCTGAAGACAGACGTACTGATTAAGCTGAATCCATCTTAGCTAAGCAGTGAGAACCCACCAACCTCTCTTAATCATAACAGATGAAAGCTTATGAAATCAGTTTCACAGCGAAAACAGAATTATGGAATAGCAAAGGTTAGCAAGTGACAGCTGAATTTAAGTTTAGATAAATGAAAACTGTCTTCTACCCTTTATGCTGTTCATTAACGTTTAAAAAATGAAATTATTATTTTCCAGAGTCCACGTTGCTTTCCTCCAACATCTTTTATCTGGATAATCACTCCCGAGAGTGACGCGTTGTAACAATTTCTCTCCTTAAAATTAGATCACGTACGAGTCAAAACACTCAAGTCAAAACAGATCGTTAACTAACTATGCGATAATTATCAAGTTCCTGTATACCTAAGCT
Organism: Catalaphyllia jardinei; assembly: GCA_022496165.2. Taxonomy (NCBI): domain Eukaryota; kingdom Metazoa; phylum Cnidaria; class Anthozoa; order Scleractinia; family Caryophylliidae; genus Catalaphyllia; species Catalaphyllia jardinei. Next base: position 25,264,440 of record CM042747.1, read on the forward strand.
TCTTTATGGTTTCTACGATTCACCCAC
>CM042747.1:25264566-25304566 GCA_022496165.2 Catalaphyllia jardinei
GGGGGGGGGAGGGTTCCGAACATACACTATCGTCTTGTTACCTAAACCAAAACAAAATAAGTTTTGTTTTATATTTTTAGTAGAGCAGTGTCAACCATACCAACTCAGCTTCAGAAACGTGGAGAAAGAAAAAAGCAAATGGCACGTCGATTGCTTAATTTGTACAAAATGGGGGATTTATTTGAAGAAGCCGTCACGATGTACTTTAAGATTTCCTCTGTATTGAAAAACATAGTTCCACTTCAGATTGAAATAAAATGGCTGACAAAAGCAGAAAAACGCTAAAAGACGACAGTAACCCCAGAGGAAAGCAACGATAGTATTAACTGTCGATGAATGAGACGAACTTAAAAGTAGACTGCAAGCAGTCTCTTTCTTTTTCCTAGCGTATTCCTTGCGTTTATTGGAGCTATTTATTAGAGCTATCAAGTAGGCAAGCGGCGAAGCCGCGAGCCGCGAAAAGCGCGGGCGGGGAGATAGAACTTCCTCGTAATCTGCTATTTCATCTGAAACGTTTTCCCTCGAGAGCTTTGACACTAAATACGCATGGATGACACTAAATACGCATGATGGATTTGTTAACAGATTGACAGGTAGTTATCCAATCGGTATTTTCTGTTTCTCAGGAACGGGAATTTGAATAACAAAGAAATCTCCGTTGTCGGTTTTTTTCCTGCCTCTCCCCATTTCCTCCTCGTTTCTTTCCCTAATTTGCATAATATTAACTGCGTTCCGCGCGCGAAGGATTTCAGGAACAAAAACCGACTACTCGTAGTCTAACTTGAAAGACTAAGGCCGATTAACCCATTAAAAATTTCACACGGTAAAGATCTCGTCTTTTCAGAAATCAGAACGTTTTGAGTCGAGACAACGATTTAGTGTCGACAAATCACTTTAGGAGGATAGCTAGGAAAGTGTCTGATCATGTAAACACATTTCAGTTTGAGGAAGTAAACCGTCCGTTAGTACAATGTAACAAAGTACTGGCGAATGCCACACAAGAAACAACAATACATATATCACTGATTTGTAGCTCGTGAAAATTCGATGCCAAACTGTGAATTACGGGATTTCCTTATCCCTAACAAGAAAAGCATATGTTTTTGTTCCGAAGAATTTCGCTGGTTAGAAACAACTTCTCCTTAACGTCAGGAGAACCCCGACAAAGACTGATTTGTCAATATATTCGTGATAAATTAGAGAGCGGCAAGTAAAATTTGTTTCCCACTAATATACAAACTCGAACGTTTTTTTCTGCTTTCAGTTTTGAAAGGCTCCTTCTTCAAAAGATTCAGCTATGAGTTGTGGAACTTTGCAGTCAGACCACGATTTGGTCAAATCTCCTCAGTCTCTAGAAACAAACTTCTTCCAGGTGATCTGGTGACGTAATGAAAAGGCCCGGCCAAAAATTTTTAATGCCGTATCCCATAACCACGTGCGGTCCTAGGTGTTGTTTTCCCATGGCCAAAACGAAACAAATCATTTCCCGTGTCTCCCAAATTTCCTGTTACTGAATGCAAAGAGTAAAAGTTGAAGTAGAACCGACGAGATCTGCCCTCGCGACCGCGAATTCAAAAACAACACCTCAGGCCGCGAGCGGTTGTGGGATACGGCATTAAAATTTTTGTGCCCAGGCCTCTTCATTACGTCACCAGATCACCAGGGCCCGGTTGTTCAAAACCGCGATTAAACTAATCGCCGATTAAGCCTAATCGTCGATTAAATTTGCTAATCGTGGGTTAGTTAATCGCGGGTTAAAAAAGGGTTGTATAAAGGGAGATTAGTCGGTCGATTTACTAAACCTCGATTAACCGTAAAATGAATTACCTTGATTAATTACAATTTATTTTGCGCCAATTTTCGTCATCTCTCTCTCTCTCTCTATCGTTACTTTTTCAATATGGCTTTCCCAGTGAAAAAAGTGCGCAAAGCAAACTTTTCGCCTGCAGAACTTCCCGATTTAACAGGAAAAAATTGATTAAAATATGGACATTCTGCAAAGCAAATGTACAAACACTATAACGAATGCCAAGAAGAACGAGATTTGGAAAGTGCCTAACGGAACCGTACTGACGCCGTCGACGTAACCGGGAGAACGTTAGGGAATTAAAGTAAGCACAAAGGCGATGCCGAGGACGACTATGATTAAAAATCTTAAGTGATATACTCTGTTTATAACTGACAAAATTATCTAGAAACTAAATTTGGAACACAGCACTAAATTTGAAACTTAAAAGTTAATCTTTGTGGATCACGTTCTCCAGACAACCCAGAATTTAGTCATTTCACGTTGTTGCAGAGGGCGACAAAGAAATGTACAAAGAATTATAACGCACGTGCACAGTCATTGTGTTGCTCATCGGTAAATCGTTTGCTCAGCGACTGTTCCCGTTGCCGTTCTGGTTCTCTTAAACTCCCTAATGATAACACAAGAGGTAAGTGGAAAAAACCCTCAGAGCAACCCAAAAAAAGAGAGCCTCTATTTACATTCTAAAAAACTTCGCCAGCAAACACAAAGCGAAGTGAAAATTAACCTACTTTGTACTTTTGTTTCTTTCGTATTTTCTTCATCTGCATTATTCATCAATTGAAAATCTTATGCCCCTGAGCTGTCTTCGCTTCTTTTCCAAGTCAACACAACCACACAAGAAATCAGCCATTTTATGCTATTTTGCTATGATTTTACTTTTTTAATCGACCGATTAAGGAGTTAATCCACCTAGCGAGGAGGGTTAAATTTAACCCTTGGTTTAATCGTTGGTTAGGAATAATCGGGCTTTGAACAACAGAAACTAATCGGCGAGTTAAATTTAATCGGCGATTAGCCAAATTAATCGTGGATTAGCGCTAATCTCGGTTTCGAACAACTGGGCCCTGGTTGTTGTTTGTAATTTTGACGTGGCCACGGAATAGTGTGTCGTCATAACAATGTATAATCTAGCGCACTCTTCATAGGTTTGCAAACTGTTTTACTTTCCCACTGCCACGCTGTTTGCCTTTGATTTGAATTTATCATAAATAAAAGGTTTAAACGGATAACTGAGCTTTTGCTTAATCACCTGAAAAAAAAAAAAAAAGAAGCTGACAAGATATTCTATAGTTACTGGCACAGTTGAATCCCAAGTTTCGAAACCTTGATTCTGATTCATTTGCAAGCCGATTTTAGAAAACAAAAAACAAAAAAAAAAAACATTTCCGTCAACTTTATGAACCTCCCGATTTCTCCAACCAGGTTCACTCCTATAGGGGGTTCGAAAATTAGCATTGCACTGTATAATGGTTACATAACGGCGGTATGAATATGGCTTAATAAATCAGAAAAAAGCAATCGTATTGCCAGCACGAGCACAGAGTGAGCTATTTCAAGAGAAATCGTCCACCAAGATATGAGACTTAATAAATGTTTATCTTAAGAGGGAAGGAAGACATGTGACCGATTTCTCACGGCAGATCAAACACATTTTTAGGCTTGGATGAGATTATTACGCGTGTCCGTTTGGAATCAGGCAAACAAACTTTCCTTTGAAATATTTTGTCAAGTTTTTTAAGAAATAAAAAAGCTTAAAAAACTAAAAACGACACTTCTAAAAATGGTATTTTTCATAGACATCAACTAGAAAAGCAAAAACCTTGTTGCTAGGATCATTCCTTCGATTTGATACTTTTCTCTCCTTTAGCTTTCAGGTAATATAGCAGTTTTTCTGAACTTTGAGAGACATAAGCCTAGGGCTTACAAAAACTGTTAATTATATAGTACAGATAGCAGCAGCTCATTTTTGGATGGTAGTGAATCCTGATAAATATGATTATGGATTTAATGTTGTATCTTGAAAATCATGAGGCTTGTGTAAATATCCAGGATAATAATTCAAAACGCGCTTTTAGATAAACAAATAAAATACTGGCTCTAAGCGGACTAGTATATGAGTATATATGATTTAGTAAATGAAAGTTTTGTACTGAGCAAAACTGCAAGTAACTAAAATAGTCAAAAAATGCATCCGCTCAGTTATGGAAAAATGGGAACAGACCGGATTATTATCTCCTCCTGATCACTCAGTTTAGGCTGTGATGTTTGCTCTCGCGAAGCTTTAAAAAATGCTGAGAACTCTGTTGTATATACAACAACGGACGCAAAACAAATAATATCGCCTGACCAATTCAAGAAACTGGCAGGAAAGGAAACCGACTGAGATCCTATGAAAAACTCTGGGAAACTGTTTCTTACCTGTATCGATGGACGCTTGAGAGGAAAGGCTGATCAGTGTAATCTGTCCACTTTATCGGTACTTAAGTAAACTGCGCAGTTTATTGCAGCTGCATAGAATGGTAAAGTGATCCCTTTTTTGAGATGCAACCGACATGGCTTGACAGTCTTGACAGTCTTGACAGAATTTATGATAAGCAGTTGACATGAGTGGTTTTCATCTGCCTGTAGCGCGAATCAGCTAGCGACGTCTATGACAACGGTTTTTCTTTGCGTCACGTGATTGAGAGAGATCACTTTGCATGTCCTGTATAGTTTTTCGCGCTCAAAAAAAGTGCATTTTGAAGTTTACCTGTATTTTTGATGTTTATTAAATTTTGGCCATGCGGATAAAGGAAATTATTGAGTCAATGTGATTATGATTAGCAAAAGTGATAAATAAACAATAGCCTCCATTTGGCGCGAAAACATGCTAGGAGATTTGTCCGCGGACATTATCTGTTCCGAGAGGGGAACAGTTTTCCGAGAAATATTTTCACGCCAAATGGAGGGTATTTCGTTTATTATCCTTCAAATATTTTTTGCAACACGAACAGTTTTGAAAATCGGGGAATATTTAACAATTAGTCACCGAAGTGGAGGTGAATAGTGGTGGATATTTACTGAGCCGCGAAGAGGCGAGGTAAATATCCACCGCTTTCACCGACACTGAGGTGAATAATTGTTTTAGTATTTACCACACAAGCTGAATAACTATCGACCCAAAGAGCAACTTATTTGTGACAATATACCGAGAAAGGCCATTTTGTTTTTCTTCGGCTGCTCGTAGCCTGTGTACAGCTACTTGGCTAATCACCTCCGAGCTAGCCAATCAGCGCGCGAAAAGTACTATTCACTTGTGTGGTATATACTAATCTCGGATATTTTCCAGTTTCCGTAATTGCCAATTTACCTGTATACATATGGTTTGCTTGTAACTTAATGACGCTTACAAACTTAAAAAAAAGCGATCACCGTGAACTCCGCAGAGCACCTATAGACTGGTATAGATTCTTTAACCTTTGTTATCTCAGGCTCATTCATCTACGTTGAACATTAAAAGGTTTGAAAAGTGACTAGTGAGCGAGTTAATAAGGCCAACCGATTAACACATCAAAAAAGACAATAAGATGGAACCTTGGAGCGCACAACGATTTTATTGCTTCCACGCACAAACTTGTCTAATTGCCTGTGTGCGAGATTTTTTAACATAGTTCCCTAGCCGGTAACTGAAGAAAAAACTACTCTGTCAGTTCAGTTTTGCTCGTTGCAATCTCTTTCCTTCTGCCCCTGTTATAAGAAAACCTGAAACAGGTCAATAGAACTGAATATCACCACTACACGCCTATCAAAACGCAAGCCAAATCTTGGTCGAGTTGCCACTCTCAGTGGTAACATATTCATAGAATGCAAAACGGTGATTTCTACAGGCTAGAATAAAATTACTTAGTAATTTGAACCCATGATGTATCATCGAATCTGTGATTCTAGGAAAGCCGGTTACCCTAAAGATAATAACTTAGCTTATAACATCTCCTTGCCAGAAAAACATGTCCAGCTATTTCTTATATTAGCTTGCGAGCCGGCTCAAGTTTAGCACACGCGCGAGTGGCAAGCGACGAAGCATCTTCACCAGACTCCTCTCCGCTCTTCACCGCTTGCACGGGTGACTCAAAGATGAGCCAGATCGCAGGCTTGCTATTTCTGACCACCTTCTATCCTGCCCCAAACAGAAACAAAACTTTATATGTAGGGGTTAAGAGGACCTTAGAAACTGAATTATATGGCATCACATCGATTATTCATACTACGCGACTAACAGTTTTTGCTATATGTGGTTAACTGTTAGTTCTTGCTTAATAAATCAGAACTTTACGAGGTAACTTTCAAATTCTTGCATTATCTCCCGAACTGATTAAACCAATGTAAGGATCAAACATCAGTGTATAAGCTGTAGAACATCAGTTTCTAAATTTTCAGTCTTGACGTTACTGAATATCAGCAAAATAAAGATAGAATCGATGGCCCTTGTTTATGTGCCACAACAAGGAAGCTTATTGTTCTTCTGTTTAACGGACTGACTCTCTGCAGCTAGTTTTGCGATATTAACAGTTCCGTTCGTTCCATTCTGGACATTGGCCAAGTGATCCGCTGAAAGAGGCAACACTGTTCTAGATTTTTTCTCGTTTTCTCGTTTCTTTACACCTTCATATATGTGGGTCACAAGGTCCTCGAACGCCTCAGTGACGTTCGTGGAATCTAACGCAGACGTCTCCATAAATAGCATATCCTGATCAGTGGCGTACTGGCGGCCTCGTTTAGTTTCTACGATCCGAAGATGCTTAAGGTCCGATTTGTTGCCGACGATGATCACGGACAAGTTTGAATCAGTGTGTTGTTTCAATTCTTCTATCCATTTGTCGAGGTTTTGAAACGAGGTTACCTTGGCAATGTCGTAAACTAAGATGGCGCCCATGGCTCCTCGGTAGTAGGCGCTTGTGATGGCTCGGTAGCGCTCTTGGCCTGGGAAGAGAAAAAGTACGTTGTGTTATAAATTCCGCTGCTATTGAGCGTTGAAAGAAGTTTAAAAGAGGTTACATGTTATATGCGGCGTCAAAGCGGCAGTATGTAGTGTGAGATAGGGAATGATATGAGCCTATTCCATCCGCAAAGAGCATGAGTCGAGAGAACCAAACACTATATTTCAGTATTCACTTCTCAAAGATCATAGCAAGTTGCCGTCTTGATTGCACTTCACAGAAAACTCTTAAACTTCTGAGACCACGAAAGCCGTCTTGGTAAATTGTCACCCATTGCAATTGGCAATCAATTACAGAGTTATCAGCGTTTTTAGTTGCTTTCTAAAGGTATTAGACTCAGCGATTTCCATTACCGCCACTATATATAATTGGCACATTGCTTATTGATCCTGGCTGGTTTGTCGTGACAAAAAAGTGTTTTTCTTAGCATTCCTAATGAAAAGTAAGGCACGTCACTGAAAATAGTAATGTCTACCATTTGGTTTAAAGACCTTTAAAGTTAAAGTCGCGTGATCGACAGCTGCGACGCAAGTCTCAGCAAATGAATTACATGGGTAATATAAAGGCTGGTTTCCATTTGATCGCAGACGATAGCAGACGATCGCGGATCGCAGATCGCAGATCGCAAAGAGAGTTGTTTCCATATAATCACAGAGGATCGCAAGCGATCGCAGGGCCGACTGTTGCATACATTTCGGACAGCGGAAGTGTCAAAATAACACGCGCGTTGTGCTAGCGGGAAAATCGCATCAAACAACATGGCGGACGTCGAGGGAGAAATTCTGCTGCAAGCAAATTTCTTCTTCTTTTAGTCAATCGACTTTGAATTCTCTTGCAACATTTCTCCCCGATCCAGAGGATGCCTTTGTCAATCGCCTCAGATAACGACCATACGCAGTTCTTATGTGGCGGAATTTGACTTACGCTTGCCCCGCCAATAAATTCAATTTCTCCACGATTTTTTTCCCAACAGTTAGCCTTTTTGTTTTCGTCTTTGAAATCTTTACCGTTACGGTGGTAAACGCACTCATATTAACTTCCTCTATAAATTCCTCGTTATTAAAGTTTCCTTGCTCAACGCCAGCCATGTTTACAAATGAGCAGTTGCTTTGTTGAAGCGTTGAATCTTAGTTAGTCGACTAACTATGGTTGAATCGTGGGCCGGAATTCAAAATATTATGGGATACGTTTCGATCGCAGATCGCAGAACTTTGGTTTCCATATGATCGCACGATCTCAATTAATCGCAGACGATCGCAGACGATCGCAGAAAATAGAACATGGTTCTATCTTCTGCGATCGTCTGTGATCGTCTGCGATCACGATCGCAGGATCGTAGACGATCGCAGAAGTGTGTTTCCATATGATCGCAGAGGATCGCAGAACATTTTGCGATCGTCTGCGATCATATGGAAACCAGCCTTAAGCAAAGAAAGTATACTATTAAGCCTGGTTTTCACTAGCAACGCAAACACAAACTCAAGCAATAGCAATGACCCAGGTTAAAACGAAATTCGACGTAAACACAAGTATGAGCAAAATCATCCGAACGTTCAAAAATGCTTAGGCGGGAGGTAATCTGGATCCAGTGTTTTCATTGCCCAAACATATCCACGCGTGGAAAATATATCTCCTTCTGTCTGTGTTACGCCTGAGCGGTTCCTTTTCACTTAATGCTGCAGCGAAAACGCAAGTATAAGACCAAGCACAAAAAATGGAAGAAGTTTGATCCCTGTGCTTGTCAGTTTTCTTTGTGTTTATGCCTGCGTCAAGGTCGATTTTACGGTGAAATAACAATTGTTGTGCTTCCGCCGCTGGTTAAAACTCTGGCTTTAAACCTGGTGCTGCTGGTACGCAAGCGTAAGCTAAACGCACAAAACTTAAATCTTTCGTTTATCTTATTCTTGCGTCCTTGCGCTTGGGTGGTTTACTAGAATGACACAAGCAATATGGGTACTTTATCAGGCTTCTTGGCAGCCTCCAGGACTGGTTTACATGTGCGCAACACAAGCAGTCCTACATAATATTAGCGAAAAGGGACTAGGACTTTTACAGATATCAGTTGACCAATGATTTTCAATATTCTTACTTACTTCTTCACTTTTCTTTTCAAAATAATTCTAAAAATGCTATCTAACTGAAAACTATCAGTTGTAGCCAGGTACAATCGAGTAAGCATGTTGGGACTTACGTGACTGATATTATTATCAAAAGCAGTGATATTGAAGCTGGCATATAAAGAGAATACTACTCTAAAAATGTTATTGAATTCTTTACACTGTAAACCATATACTTGTTGATCGGTTAAAAGGTTGTTAAATGCGCATTGATCAATATGTCATTATTGGAGACGTGTGAGTCAAAGAGTGTTCCAATCTGCATTCGCACTTCGTTGAGCCATGGCCTCCAAGGGCTTTTAATTCTCATATGCACGTGTGTTATCTGCCGATCATGGCAATTACAGTTTATTTAAGAACGGCCGGGAGTTAATAACAGAAATAATTAAGACGGCACATTGAGCCTTCTATGTGGTTTGGAATATATCGGAAATAACTGATTAACTGATTAGTATTCATAAGTAGAAGTTAAACGAATTATTTATTCCTTTACAAGCTTTAGAGTTGAACTAAAACCGTTATAAAATGAAATTTATTCAGTGAATACTATACCTTACCCCTTCTGTTTTTTTCCTACTCCATTAACCTGGAATATCATACCTACGATATACGATATACGATTCGTTGCCGAAAATTGCAAAAATTTTTAAAATGTTTTTCAATATCAGAAGTGTGACTTGCCTGCGGTGTCCCAAATCTGTGCGCGGATATTTTTGTCTTCCACTTCAATGGTCTTTTGAGCAAGCTCTACGCCAATAGTTGCCTTGGAGCCAAGATGGAATTCGTTCTTGGTGTAGCGGGACAACAAATTGGACTTCCCAACTCCAGAATCACCAATTAAAACGATTTTAAATAGATAATCGTACGCGTCTTCCACGCTCGCTTGTCGTTCAAACATAATACTTGTCTGTTAGGTAGTACTAGGATTGGGCTTTCAGGTGTCGTTGTTACCATACAAATACACCGGTCTGACCGGTTAGGTGATTCTTTCTCTATCGATCGCTTGCTCTTCCTTCAACATTTGTAAAATCGTTCAGAGTTCTGTCAAGGGAAATTGTGAAAAATGTTAGTCAGCCAGTACCTTGTTCTTTCAAGCGCAGTGCCGCATCTATATGACAACATCAGCAATAACAGAGGGGTTTAAGTCGGTTTTATCACGAAGATTTTCTTCCGTTCGAGAGTACATCGAATAAGGTAAAATTAAAGTTATTGATCAGCTTCCTTGTTGCTGTCAAAAATAGGAATTATCCACATACAATACCATGTTTACTATATGTCTTTCCACGAGCTTAGCGTACGTTGGATTTACTTGCATAATTATTTTCTCTGCACTCTGTACCCTAATAAAACATTTCGCTTTCAAATCACACAGCTGATTTTGATTATCTCGGGTAGATAAAAGCCAAGACTAGATAAAATTCTCTTAGAATTATATAATTTAATATTTAATAATCTCAATGGTACCTAAATTTAACTTACCTCGAATTGTAAGCGTATTCTGTTGTACTGATGAACTAATCTCACGATTTCTGCATTTGTAGCTAATCAGCAGGCAAAAATCCCAACCTTCGGTTATTACGCCGGTGTGATTTCCTCCAAAAAAGTAAATCCTTTGTGTTAGATATTAACTGCAAGCTAAAGCGACCTTATAATTTAGATTTGATGGGTCCGTGGTGACTTTGAGTAAAGACAGCGCCTGATATCAGTTGTACGTTTTGCCTTTCTTCAGTATGCTAATCACGCTTTGTTTTTGTTCATCTTTAAACATGAGGGCAGGAACTTAGCCATTTGTTAACAGGTGACCTCGAAAACAAACGATTTGAAAAGTGGACGAAGAAGTACATGTAATCTTTTTGTGCGGTGAAATTGAAAATATCTGTGAATCGACATGAGTCAATAATACAAAGAAAACCCCATGTGATACAGCTAGAGCAAAACTGACAAGTCATTGAGCTCGTCGGCCAATCTATTGCTAATCAACTTAGAACGGAGGTTTGACCGGAAAATTAAAAAAAAAACACTAAAAATAATAATAGAAAAGTAAAAAAGAAGAAGAAAAATGCAAACAAACAAGCATGTCAGAAAAAGAAACAAAAAAATATTTAGGTAGAAAAGCCAAGAGCGGAAAAATTCACATGTTAACCTCAATTGAAAAATACTTTATTTTTGCCTGGCTATTTTTTGCTAAATGCTTCACTTCATACTGAAATCAAGCCAGGTGGGGGCTTCTTTTAATTAAGTGTCACGCATCGCCGCGAACTGTGTATTCCTGGATAAATTCGTCGTTTTTTCTGGTTGTAACATTAACCGTGGAAAAACATGGCAAAGTAAAACGTCCTTCTCCTCTGTTCTGTTTTGTTTTCACGGTTACAACTGGGAATTAACCGCCAGCTGACGGCGAAATATTGACCAATGAGCTCTTTCAAAAGTGACGTAAGTTCTCGAAATTTTTGGACGGGTACAACGTTTGTAATTAGCCAAAAATAAACCTCGCAAAGACGCTGAGTATGAGACTTTTTGGAAAGGTATAAATGTGTGGAGATAACAGTTGATTGCACTACTAGCCAACAGCTAGAGGGGGAAAAAAGAGCAACACAAACATGGTTTGGAAGGAAACCGGAAAGTTCGGGGTTCACACTGGTCGAACTCTTCGAAAGTCTGCCGAGCAGTCTTTCAACAGGAGGGATCGCGGATTTCTGATCAAAACCGTTACTAACCCGGACATCAACTTCACCGATGAAGACATAAGGAGATGCCTGAAGAAGTTTCAGGTACAAGACGGTCTTCACGTCGAAAATGTAGTGAAAGAGAGCCGCGAAAGTCGGCATCATCGGCTCTGGCATGTCGGCGGCCGTGCAATCCATGATAACTCGCTGTTGTATTCCCTCGGAAAGCGAAAACGATGGCTCATGTCTAAGGTCTTGAGAGAACAAATTCCTGCAGATTACGGAAGTGAAAATGACTACAACGTGGTTCTAGTAGAAAGGGAATCACTAAATCATTCTTCTTGGTACTGCGGTTCTCCGAGACTGAAACGGGGAGATTGCAACGAGGTGGTGGACGGTGAAAACGTAAGGAAGCCCAAACGGAGAAGGTTCGCTCATGTCGGGGACTTGCGGAGCAGTTCAGATAAAACCGAGATCTTTTACGAGGTAAATCATACAGAAAGTACCACTTCCTGGCCGAGCTTCTTGCAGTATGACTGGAGGGAGTCCAGAGATCAGAACAAGGCTCGATGTAAACAGAAAGGGACAAAGAACAAAAGGCGTAGGTGGGGGGAATTCAGCAAGAACGAGTTGTGCAAGACATATTGTGAATCTCGCCAAGAAAGAACTTTCGATCAAGACATAAAAACAACTATTGAAGAGCAGAAAGAAATGGTTCTGAGTGGGGACAACTTTGAGCACTGTTCAGGCTTAATGTTAGAACATGACTTTGTGCAAAGCTTTGATATTGGAAATTACATCTGGGAAGCCTTAACAGCAACTCCTCCACGAAGTGGCGTAAAGAACGAAAAGAAACATGACGAGAGAACACCCTCTACTGTAAACCCGGCCTCTTCACAGATAGTCCAGCGTCACGGAAAGGGATCTGCTGTTCACATTGATTCTGTTGACAGTCTGCATAATGATTATCATGACAACACAGTGTTTGAAACTCCAAGTTCTGGTGTAAATGCTCCTCTGACTGCTGATGGTGTAACTTACTGTAAAGCAGTTTCTGTAAATGTAGACATCGAGAGTGAAAAACTTGACCCCTGTGCACTGCAGGCAAAATTTGGGGAGATGTATAAGGAGAGTGAGTGTGTGCCACGGCGATTCAGCATTAACTGCCCTACAGGACAGTCTACCAAGTTTGTCATCACATGCTGGCCCAGTGATGCTCTCAAGATTGTGGATAACAGAACTGAGAGGGTAGCTGTGACAATTATCAGTGACTCAGTGCCCTCAAAAAAATCTCATGTCTACAAGGAATTATTGAGAGATTTCTTTAGTGTTTCGGAGCAAGGGAGTCAATTTAAAGAAGAACCACCATGCAGCATTTTGCTTGATCAAAGTCAGTACATCTCTGATGATAATCGTCCACGCAGAGTAGCAGTGATGCCATTTGATATGCTTTATGATGTAAACCGATGGTCATGCGAAGTGTCCCTACCAAGTCTTGCTCTGCCAGATGGTCTGGAAAGTATTGCACCATGTAGTAAAGCCATGGGTAATGAAGAATCAAATATTCCCAGTATACCTGAAACTGTTGTGTGTGAAATCTGCCTCTGTGAATTTTATCTGGACAGTCTCGATGGTAAGAATGTAATTCCCATCATCATTTGTTATTATTTAATTGTCGCCAAAGTGACAGTTTATCCATGTACATTTAAGAATTCCGGCTAAAACTGTACAATAAATGTGCAGGTCAACCGAGTATGTGGTATGGCTTGGTCACTGTAACATTTTGTGGTCTCATATGATTCGACACATTGAAAAACTTCATTACAAAATATGCCTGAATACTCTCAGATGTTAGTTTTGCATGACAGCAGTCAAGCATTGGTACACTGAAAAATGGTTAGCTAAAATAATTAATGATATCATTATAAATATAACTGATGACGATTCAATCAAAATAAAATTATTGACCTCAAATATATGGATGCAATAAAACCAAATTTCTCTGAATAATTTCTGCCTACCTGTACAGTAGATAGCATAGTTTACATAAACATATTAACTCCAAGTCTTTGCTGCGTCTAACATTTTGATAATTTTTCTTTTAGAAACTAGACCCATGGAGTTTTCCTGCACTGCTATGAAGTCCTGTTCACACTGGTTTTGCAATGAATGCTGGAAGGCTTACCTGTCTGCCCAGTTACAACATGGCAAGATCATCATCAAGTGTCCAGCTCATGACTGTGATACTCCAGTTGACGATGTCACCTTAATGGCACTTCTACCAGACAGGTTCCTAAAGTTCCTAACTATGCGACAAGAGAAAACAGTGGAGATGAATTCTGAATGGCAGTGGTGCCCTGGCAACAAGTGTAACCTGGTCTTCAAAGCAACTGCACACAAAGGCAGAAACGAAACAAAGGAAGAAGTTGATCCAGTGCCTATATGTTGCAAGTGTGGTCACGAATGGTGTTTTGCCTGCCAGGAGGAACCTCATTGGCCAGCATCGTGTGCAGAGGCTGCATTCTTTCGTTCTCAGACAGAGACTTATGAAAAGCTTATTAGAGCCAAAACTGGTGGAATAACTTCAGTTAATGTTAAGCGATGCCCTCATTGCCGTTACCCCATTGAAAAGCACCAAGGGTGTCCTCATATGTCGTGTATCATGTGCAAGGGAGAGTTTTGCTGGACCTGCCTTGGAAACTGGGCCAATCATCACTTTGATAAGTGTGACAAAGACTTGAAACAAGAAGAGGAGGTGGAACTGGTTAATCATATTGGATCAACTCGGTTCAACAGGCATTTGCGAGTTGCCATTGTGAACCGTGTTGCAAGAGCTGGTCCCATTCTTTATGAGAAGTACAATGCTGTCAAGAAGCTGGAAGGAGTTCTGCAAACTCACAAAGGACTTTTTGAAGACAGCTTTTGTGGAGAAAAAGGATCCATGTTGTCAGCTTCCTTCTTGCTGCTGAGTTTGTATAATTCTCATGAAGTGCCTAAGTACCTTAAAGCTTCAGTAGATTTCAAGTTCCAGGCTCATTTTGTCATGGAGGGTGTGTCCATCTTGATGGCAGTTTCTAAAACCAAGAGTTGTCATGGTAAGCTTCAGAGGCTTGTGTCAACCCTGTTATTTGTTGCAGACAGGGTAGAGGATATGGCCAATAACAGAAAGCTTTACTCTGAAACTGACAAGGTGCATTTCACTACGCTTATGAAGGCTGGAAGGCGGTGCATTGATTGTATCAGTAAACTGTGCATCAAAGCTCACCAAAACTAAATGACAATAATAATTGTTTGTCAAATAAGTCAAGGTAAAATTTACAATGTTGAATGTTCATGTGCACTAGGAACAAAGAGAATGTACTTATGTTTGCTAGATGCATTTATATTATTTTATTCAAGGTGATGTCAAGTGTGAACCAAAATTTGTCATCTTGAACTCAGTTTCAAATTACTGAATATTATTACAGATTATAGACCCTTTCAATAAGTCTAATATATACAGTTTTCCGCTATTGACGTCATTAAAACTGTAGGTTTTCAATAGGATTTTAAAGGCCGAGTATGTCGTCAATAGCGGAAAACTGTATATATTAGACTTATTAAATGGGTCTATAGAAACCTGCTGTTTCAATTTTTGTATTTAGCTACTTAATAAAATATTAATTTTTCAATATATTTTATGAATGTCTTTGTATTTGGTAATCCTGGTTTTCAAAGAGTACTGGTACCAAACAGTTTGCTGATAATGTTAGGCCTTTTTAAACAAAATACACATGGAACCCTGTCCATGGACTACCCAATGGATTTGAGTCCATTTACTTACCCTTGTGGACCCCCTCTACAGACCACCCCCCAAAATACATTATTTTTACCTAAATGGTTGTCTAATAGATTACTCATGTTGGTGAAGTTGCAAGTACATGTATTATGCTGTGCAAATATGACAGACAGGTTTTTAAAACCTCTAAAATAATATCTGAAAGCTGTTTTCATCATAGGCAGATGGTGATGGGAAAAAGAAGGAAAACTGTTACTTTCCATTCTTGGCTCAATCTGGCTATGGGGTGGTCTGTAGAGGGGGTCCCTTAGTCCATAGTGGGGTAGACTGTGAACAGTCTCTCTTTTCCTTGCAAATCTGTGGGGAAGAATGCAAAACAAGTAAGTAATTATTACTTACTATTACTATTACATTACTATTACAAGTAATTATTACTTGACTGGGGGTAATACACTTATTTTGGGGTAACCTGAAAACAGTGATGCCCGCTCCATCGACCCCGACTACTGGACAGCGAGCGGTCTCTCTTTTCCTCAAAAACTGTAGGGGAAAACGCGAAACAAGTGTAGGAGTGACTGTGACAGTGATTGCAATGCCACAAGCCCAAAGGCTAACAGCAGCTGCACATCACACCCATGCTCACAAGCTTACTTGTTTATTTTCACTCGCAATCTCACCGTTGATTGGCGATTTGAAGCGAACAAACTTCCAGGTTACTGAATTCAAAGACAACTTGAAAACACACTTTCAATCTCCTGGTTGTCTGGCAACTTGGAGCAAACAAAATTTAATGCACATTGTTTGAAGACACCTTGTTAATAATTATCTGGCAACTTAGAGTTAATTTTTGTAGGTGTTGTTTTTAATACCTGCCAAACAGTTGTCTTTCTCTTTCCCTGAATATATTGTGACTTTCTTTAAAGAAGTTTCAGCTCCTTCAGACAAAAACTGCCAATAAGATGCATCTCACTTTCCCGAAGTGTAAAGGAAAAATAACAGTTTGACAGAAAGCTTCAAATCTCAATCAGTCAATTCCTTGTGAATTTAGCCTGCGTGGCAGGCATCCAAAGGGGAGGGAAAGGGGAAAGACTAGCGGGTTTCCTCCCTCCCTTTCTATGGCCTGCCATGCAGGCTATTGTGAACAGGCAGGAGCCCATCACCCGGAGCCTTCATCTCCCATACAAACCCTTTGAGACAACCTTTGCGCATATCTTTTTATTTTTAGAAACTGCAGGGCTCTTAGATTCGAACGCACTATATGCTTGACAGTACAATATAACAGAATACAACACAGCACATCACAACTCAACACAACACAATACAAAGTACTATACAGTCTGCTTTCTCGGGAATTTAAGCCAGGTTGGGGTGAAGACTGTTCTAAAAATAGAAAGATACGCGCAAAGGTTGTCTCAAGGATATATGGGAGATGGAGGCTCCAGGTGATGGGCTCCTGGAATAGGCCAATTTCGATATATTAAAATTCAGCCTAAAACAATAGACCTCAGTACGAGGCTCTGGGGAATAAGTACAGAGTGTGTGGGATTTATTCCCCAGAGCCTCGTTCTGAGGTCTATTGTTTGAGACTGAAATTTAATATATCGAAATTGGTCTATTCCGAAACTTCTCTGCATGTATATGTCTGCCTTGCGTGCCTACAATACACGGCACCCGAAGGGAGACTGAGAACTAATGGCCAAAAAGGAGACTGAGAACTAACAATCTAAAAGCAAGATGGCGACCAAGACTGCCCGCAGCAGAAGCGGTGCTAAACTTGGAACACCAAGGTATGTGAGACCGAAAACATCATTCAACAACGGCACGATAGTCATAATTACAGTGATCTTTCATGTGATCATGAATGATAGTCTACCTGTAGAATCTGCGACTTCTCGTGAAGTTGTTTTGGTACTGACGCAGCGACCTCATTAACGCACGTGTTTTTTAACTAGATACAAATTTAAGTTTCAATGTAATTAAGTCTTATGAACTATTCTGAAGTCACTGTAAACAACTTTTCTTATAATGCCAAATGGTAAAATAAGAACCCAAACAAAAGGCAGTCTATTCCAATGACGTGTGCACTATGGTTGGGCTTACATTGAAACTTTTGCGGAGCAACAACCAATACCCACCAGAATTAGAAACGCAGAAAAAAATTGGTTACGGCATGATTTGTTTGGCAGCTTGCCCCCACGGTTCGTTAATTTCTATGTCATTGTTTTTGCCGCAGAATACTTAACCATTCCCTTGAGTAGCAAGTGAAGGCGTCATCAGAAATACTTAACACAATAAATAGGAGTGAACTTTCCTGAACTGCAATCTTTTACCAAGAGCAAGTCAAGACTACGTTGATGATAAATAATTGTCTTCATTGAATGCGTGGTGTGCGTGACTTGGGATGATCAAAACTGCTACACCATCGATTGCATCTAATCGTGAACAGCTTGAGGCATTTCAAATATTTTTTGAAGTTTAATTAACTGTTGGTTTTCAGAGCCAATGAAACTGAAAGGTGTACTGAAAATTTATTTATTTTCCCTTGTAATTTTATACGAACATTACAAAGCACACTGAGGCAGACAAGGTCGCGCCACATCATTGTTATGTTTATGGTTCGTTTTTCAACTTTTATCTTTATGATGTTTTATTGCAGCGTTTAGCGAAGACCATTTTGATAACTTTACTGCAAAAGGGATTTAATCTGCACCAGTGTAAAAGAAAAATTTTAGGAGGCTTGCAAAACAAAATTTATTCAGTATATCACAAGTTCAAATTTGTGATCGCTCGTGCGAAATGTTGACATTCCTTTGTGCCATTCAAATCATGTTTGTAATGTTGCATTGTTGTAGTTGCCAACTAAAATTGTCAGGATCAATTTATCGGCCTGATCCCGATTTTAAGCGATTTTGAACAAAATCTTGTGAAAGAAGAGTATTTGTTTATTCACTGGAACAAATCAAGAAATAGACCTTGTCTGAAGTTTGCTTTCATGACATCATTTTGACCTTTCTGTCTGCTATCAAGCTTTCCATTTTGAACTTCCGATATGTTCGGAATAAGGTTACAATTTGAAAATTCCCAACATCATTTCCATAACATCGCTCATTTTGCCTTCCAATATTAGTATTTGGATGCTCTCTAATTTAAAGTTTTTCCCAAAGGAAAGGTTGTTTTGAATTCAGTGAAATTCGAGACTTGATCAATTGTTCAAATTGAATGTCATTTGAAACCCCCAGGTTTGAAACGCATGCATGAAGTACTGCCATAAGTTTATTCAACACCATAAAAACTGAAGCAAAAATAGGAACTCAAGTTTTACAAAGCTTCGTCACGTTCTCTACAAAATTACATCGGAAAACTCAATGTATATGATATTTCTGCTCAAGTTCAAAGATGCTGTACATGCTAGAGTTGTTACATGTACCGGTAACAGTTCATTGTTAAGATTAATTTTTAATAACTGATAGCAGTGGTTCTATGAATGATTCCAAACGGCCAGCCGTTTCATTGAATGGATTGTCAGTGTTTGAAAATTCATTAACAATGTTTTGAAATGATTTTGAAATTGATTTGCTACGCATTTGGGTTCCGTTGAAAAACATTGCCAACGTTTCAAAACTCAATGGAAATGTTCTTCAACGCATTGAAAATGCATTGTAACAAAAAAAGGTTAAGCTATTTGTACGCTATTTTTGTTAAGCCTGCTTTTCCCAAATAGGGTCACATATGTGTGAAGATGGATTTGAAGCCAAGGCATGTATCCGAGATGCCCACCTGAAAAATATCAGATACGGAAGAATTAACCGATCGCCCTAAAAAATTTACATGTAGTACATAATTAAGTGCTGCCATTTCAGCTACCTAAACAAGTAAATTATTTGTAAAATGACCCATAATCTGACAGCTAAAGTATGTATGAAACTATCCTGGCATAGTCATTTGAACACTCAGTTTGGAAATCAAACTCAGTTGTACTCTATCCATTCGAAAGATCCACCTGTATGGCGTAGATTTCTATTTGGTTTAATACATACATGTATTCCTCCTGTTGAAACAACTAGTGATCCTTTCTTTTGTAAAGATCCCCCAGACATTGTATGGATGCAGAAGCTTATGTTACTTTATGTAAAGACCATGTTAGTGCCAGGGGCCCATTTCTTGAAAGCCCCTGAAACTTTTTGGGCCCATGAAGCCATAGCAAAATCTTGAACCTTACGATTACAAAGCACTTCAGTGTTGATTTCTTGAGATCATTTCACTCAATTCCATGTGAACAGTGTGTTTCAGTCAAGGCAAGCTGAAGAGGAAGACTTTCCACGAGGTGGTGCTTCATCACTGAGTCCACTTGAAGTAAGGAAAATCAAGCATGAGGCAGAGAGGGATGTTCTTTTTGGGGTAATTACACTGAGTGGATTGTTCTCATTGTTTACTGTAACTCAGCTATTGACTGAAAAATACCAGATTTATTCTCGCTGAATATCCCTACACATACACATGTACAGGTGCACAGTACTGTATGACAAGCATAGAAATCTTATTAATATTGAAAGTTTCATTATTGCAGGTGTGCACATTTTACAAATTTGCATCATATAATATATAATATACATTATATTGTTACATGTATATGTCAAATTCAAGTGAAATGCAGTTAGTTGGTCAGTTGGTTGATCAGAAAAATAAAGTTATTATAGTAATACATGTACTGTATAATCATGACAGTGGATGTCCATTAAATATTGGTTTTAATCAGTAATGGTAACTGTGCTGAACTCTGGATCAAGCAGTCTACCTGTACAAATTATGTAGATTTGAGCTCAGGCTGGGATCATAGTGTTGTGTTCTTTGGGCAAAAAGCATTGTACTTTACTGTGACTTGCACATGAAGTATCTTTCTCCAAACAGGAGTATAAATATGAGCCAGTCAGGCTTAAGAGGCTCGTCTTCATGCTTTAAGAGAAATACAAATCAATAGATAAATGATCATTGTTTTGTAAAAAGATAAAGGAATTATTACTTAAAATTTCTTGTGGGCAGAAGATGATTATGTGGAAGTCTCCCATCTTATTAAGTTAATACTTTTAATTAGGTTAACCTCTTTTTAATCTCACTGTACTTGCTTTGTTTTATCATGTTAGTTTATTCTATTTCTGTACTCTATAGTAGTGTCTTCACTGTTATTTAGTCCATCTATAAATAAACCTTGTACTTGTAATATGTCCTCAGATCTGCAGGCCTTGATTAGTTTATAAACTATTAGCTATTAGTATAAATTTACTGTAGTATATTGTGAATCCGTGAATTTGATTGGCTACATTACTGTTTTCTATCTGCTGAAAGAAAACAGTTGCGCATCAGTGCACATCACGCATCATGTTTGAACCCGGTGTAACGTTGATAATAAAACACTTCTTTTCTACACATTTCTTCACATTTTTTTCTTTTTATGCAACGAAACTACGGTAAATTTATACTAAAACAATTAGACTGCTCGCCCTTGTTTTTTACAAGCGATAGTCAACTCGGCTGTGTCTCGTTGACTATCTGCTCGTAGAAAACTCAGGCTCGTAGTCTAATATTGTTAAATAGATATTTCCAATTTTCAATAAAATTTGTAGTTGTTTTTGTTTTTATAGACTATTACTACAGGGTCTGACTGTATTATTTGAATTGTTCCTTTCAGAAGCCATCATCAGATTTAGAACAAAATGTTTCTAAAAGCAAAGAGAAAAAGAAGAAACCCAAGAAAACTGCTGTTGCTGAAGCAAATGAATTAAATGGCAAAGTTGAATTAGAAGGGAAGTCAAAACTTAAACATGTGGAGCCTCTTACATTCAAGGTACTGTCTTGTGATGAGCCTGTCAGGCCCCTCTCTAATAATTAAGCATCTCTCTCTCTCTCTCTCTTTTGGAGCTTTAATTAATTGTACAATAAAATATATCTCTAATAGAGAGGATCCGACTAGATCACGGAGGGTCGTGGGTTCAAATCCCATCTGGGGCTCGGATTTTTTCCGAGTTCTCCAAAACATTTAATTTATCATGTGTTTGTTGTTTCATCTTTAATAGAGATTTACATGTTAATAATAATAATAATAATAATAATAATAATAATAATAATAATAATAATTTATTTATTTACTTATAATGCGCAAGCAACAATATACATTTTCACCTGTGTGGAACTAAATTCATTAAAAAAACTAATAGCAAGTATATAGTAACTAATATATATAATAACTAATAACTAATTAACTAATAACTAGTTAAAATTATATGAATAACATAAAAAAATAAAAACTGGCCTTAATATCTAAAGAAAGTAAAAAAAAATATTTGAGCTAATACAACCTTAAACATAACATACACATTTCCAAAATATATGCAAACTTCACATTTTAAGAGAAAAGTCTTCTGTTTGATGAAACGTATCCTGGGAGAGAGAATTTCCAAG
Source organism: Catalaphyllia jardinei (assembly GCA_022496165.2). NCBI lineage: Eukaryota > Metazoa > Cnidaria > Anthozoa > Scleractinia > Caryophylliidae > Catalaphyllia > Catalaphyllia jardinei. The sequence goes on from CM042747.1 coordinate 25,286,370, forward strand.
AGGAAGACATGTACATGCATGCACTGGAATCAAGCTCATTGTGCACTGAAAACATATTGTTTCTTCTTTATGCCTGTGCCTACTTTTGTAACATTAATTTAGCAAGAGGCAAAGAACATGTAATATTATAGATATTCTAACTTTTTTCAACAATTTTATCTTTGTTCGTGTATATTTAATTAATTACATAGGGTTAGGTTTACATGTATAATCATGTATTTCATTTATAGAGTCATTGTACTATCCTTGGACTATACCGGCATACTCTGCGCTAACCACTTTTGACCAAGGACATGTTTAGTTGTTCATGGTGTTTAATTAGGATAAAGTCTTGCCATCTGAAAGCTCTTTTCTCCTCCCTTGATATTGGTAAGCTTCTTTTTGATTAACACTTGTCTGACTAAATTCTCAACAGAAACTCTATGTTGGGATGAAGATTTTGGGAGCAATACGAGAAGTGAATGAGTATGACCTGGCCATCAGTCTGCCAAATGGACTGAGTGGATTTGTTCACATTACACATGTCAATGAGAAGATCACTGAAAGATTAAAGGAGATGTTACAGGCTGATGACTCAGACAGCAAAGAGACAGAGGCAAGAGATAATCTTGACTTTGTTAGTTTAGAATAATTATGCAAGACACCATGATGAATCAATACTGATGTGTGATCTGGCCATAACATATCACTAGGAAGCTGTTATGTACTTTTTTCTCCTGAAATTCCTAGGCTAACATGTACAGGTACATTGAACAATTAATATAATTTATTTTTAAAATCATACATAGCCATGTACATAGAGTTCAAGAAAAATAATTTTGTTAGAATCTGATCCTGAGGTAGTGGTGTATTACATGTAATTAAACAGTGATACAAGCTAACTCATATCCCACCATGGTACAATGGGGAGTTGATGGTGCCCCCTTGGGTTTTTGTTCTGTTGTCAGAGAAAAATAAATTTACATTGATTGTAGATAGCCCTGAGCTAGCTTTACTACAAGTTGATATGACATGTATTTTTTGTTGGTTTTGACATCATATGATATCAAATGATGTCATTCGACCCACCATCTTGGATCCGCCATCTTGGATTTTACTATTTTCTTAAAAAGTCAAGAAATAACTGAAATTAATTTAAAATCTAGCCAGAATGCTTAATAAATTGGTTAAATTCGGGAATTTCTGTAATTTGACAAAGAAAACTGGAAAAACCTACAGAATTATGTAAAAAATTTGATTTCTGGTCAACCGTACATGAAATTTGCAGTTGCCATGGCAATGTCAAAAATGACAGACAGACAACTGATATATCAAAATTGCCCTGGAAGATGATTGAACAGCTTCTGAAAGTTTCAGCCTTTTGGAGTAAATTGTCTTTTCAGAACTTTGATAAAACCTTATGGTGGTGGGGGTGGCATCCACCCCCTCCCCACATCTACTCCCCCCTGTTTGTCCGGGGGTTAATGCTCTGCACAGAAACTGGTACACAAATACTGTTAGTATTAAAAAAGATAATAAATTAATACAAGTCTTTGTACACAGCAACATAGTTACATGACGGTACATACAGTATAATCTTAATTCTCGATCCCTAGGTATTCATCAAAGTATCACTAAGTATGATCATGTAATTTGCTATTTTAGAGTTTTGGAGTACAGCGATGAATACATGTAGCTGTCCACATTTCATAATCCAAGCACCTAGAATTTAACCACTTGGTTAGCTTGAAGCAAGATCGCATGCTGGCTCAAATATGACCTTAATACTTCTGTGTTGAACTTTGTGTTTGCAGACAACTAGTTTTCCAGAGCTTGCTAAATTCTTCACTGTTGGAACACTGGTGCAGTGTTCAGTGTTGGAACTGGAAGGTTCCAAGCCTGGACAAAAAAAAGTCAAATTATCTTTGGATCCTAAAGATGTTAACAGTGGGCTCGGCAAGTCATCTCTGAAGCCTGGAATGGTAGGCAGAAGAATTAAACAGTAACTATTAAGATGTTTATTCTTAATAATTTGTCAGTTTATCTTTCTTACAGCTACAGCTGTACAGTATATTACCAGTACTGTTTAATTCTAGATCCTTATATTTTTAGATTCCTTCTGTAAGTTGCAGTTAATTTACAGCAAGCTAGCAATATGGCTTCGTAACTAGTTCTCCGAGAGACATATTTCTTGTATGCACTTGCTTTGGGATCATTTCATGTAGTTTCGCCCCACAGTGTAACAGCTCAGGCACAAAATACTGTCCTTAGAATTTTTGTTTTTTCAACATACCAAACCTACAAAAACCTGAACACATGCCCTCTTTAATCTATGACTACCCTGTAGTTGTAAGTTTTTAGACAGTGCAAATAAAAGAAAGTGGAGTCAGCTTTAGTGATAACTAATTAGGTACTAGTTTTATACAGTGTAGCAGTATCCACTGTACATGCATGTACTGTAGCTAGGGATTATAAACATTATTATTTATTTTTAAACAAACTGGAGGAGTTTTGCCACTAAGAAAAATCCTTACTTGCTGTGCTATTGTAACAAACCCTTGTCAACCCTCCTCAATCTCAACAAGGTTACCAAGATCTTGGTTAAGTTGTCAGAATTGAGAAGAGTAAATAGTAAACAGTTTAAAAAATACAAGAAGCTAAACAAATATATAATGGTGAAATGATAATTGCACTTTTTCAGGTCCTTCCAGGTTATGTGAGTAGTGTCGAAGACCATGGCTATCTTATATCATTTGGCATTGAGAACACTAGAGCTTTTTTGCCAAAAGGCAAACTGAATGGAGGTATGAATATGTGGTTAATACTCTAAGCTTTTATTATAATAGAAGAACTGAATGCAATTTTATGTCTAGTATGTGATTATATATAATTTATTATAATTATATTAGAATTATTAACTAATGACAAATTTAAAATATGGGCTTTTTCTCCAGAGCTTCAAGAAGGGCATTCCTTGTGCTTGTTGGTGAAGTCTGTGGCTGAGGACAAGAGAATTATAAAAGTCAGCGCAGACAAAAATTTGATTCAGGATGCACTAGTATGTTATCTATACCTAACTGTATATTAACTACTTAATAACCGAGAGTGAGGTTGTTACGGGAAAATCTCAAACTGAGGCCTTGCTGTATTGACTGAGCGATAGAGAGGTCAATTTGGTAGGCCGAGGTTTGAGATTTTCCCGTAATGACCGAACGGTCGAGGTTATTAAGTTGTTTATTATATGGCTAACATGACGGTTCTAAAGAAAGAAAAAAATCTTAATTCAAGGGGAAGTCGTTACTTCACATCCAGTGATGCGCATGCTTATCTATTCATTCATCTTCCCAATCCGTCAAACTGCACAACAGAATTCAGTGAACTAACATGCACTCCATCAAGAATGTATTTATTTGTGGAAAACAATGATCAATACGGCCACAAGAAGTATTTTAGTACAGTTGTCTTACTATATGACGAGAGAAATTTCATCGACATTTTCAATAATCAACCGCCAAAGGTCAATTCCTACAGAAAAGTGCTTCAAACTTGCTCAAGAGCTGTGTGGCCGTGTCGGTAAGAGAAAATACAATTTAACGGAATCAGCACTACTCTTTGTCATCACTTTCGATGAAAACTCTTCGCCTTTTCTGATTTTCCTGGATTATAGTTACAGGCCTGTTAAAGATCTTGAACTGGCGCCCAGAGATGCTGCTTTGTCCACGCCGGATAAAAAAACCGCTTGGCTGAAGATGTTGATAAACTGGCTTGTGTTACAGCAAGAGAATTTGTTGATATTGACTGCTGCACTGCTCTGGTGTCACCAATTGCCTTTTTAATGGTGCAAAGACAGTGAAAGGAGACCTGCCTTTGGAAAGGAACCTCTGTATACTTCGTTGCAGACCCGACAGGGTGTCAGGTTCATTTTAAATCCGGTCACCATCCGTTTTCCGATATCTATAAAAACGCTTTGCCAATAAGTGGTCAAGGTCAGCAGCCGGGAAGTCCAAAACCTCCGCTATGCTTCCTTTGTTTATTGACCTCAAATATCGCTGAAATGTTTTCATTCACTGGCAGTTTTCCTTTCCTTTCATGGGTTTTCTCTCTGTTTGAACAAGCTTAATTCAATTTCTCCATGACCAATTAACTCGTTCATAATTTGCCGATGTAACTTCATTTTTTCCTTAAAATAGTGATATAATTAACTCTCTGAATGTTAATCGTCGTTCATCGTCTTGTATCACAATGATTTTCAATGTAAATAAAGGAAATATGGCCTAGATTTGGATAACCTTTCGTGTTTTTTCCTTTCCTAATTTGCATAATCCGTAATCGGCCTGTGGGCATTACGGGAGAATAATGCCCTGTCATTGAGCTGCACTTAGCCAATCAGAGCGCACATTATATTGGCTACAAACACAAGCCATATAATAAATAATAATATTATACACATGCATGTGAGGTCAAGATGGCTGGATATTGGCTAAATAATATTCTTTTGCACATTTATGGGGCAAGATGGAGTTGAGGTTTATAAACACATGAAAAGGATCTACAATAATTATTATTGTGGACAAAAGTCTTGGGACAAATTTGTACTTCTGGCACTTTTGCGCACAATGCCTGTCACAAATACAACTTCACCTGCTTGTCAAGTTTCATTCACCTAGTTCATAATTAATGTCTCTAGTTACAGTACTTTTTCCCAAGTCTTTTATAAAACAAAAACACTTTTACCTTCTGTTGTTGTGAGGTTACTCTAATAAGTACACTAGAATGTTTAGGTACAGCACATTGTATTTATGCAGTATTTTCCTGATGGTGGGGAGTTGACAGTGAGAGTTGTGACATACCTGTAGCATAGTATGGCCATCCCTGTCAACTCTTGATCTCTCGACATCTGGATCTTAATTGCTATGGCAACTGCTAGCTAACTGCCCAAGGTTCCTTACATGTATCAATTTTTTGGAAAATTATTTAAATTGTGAGGTGCTTTTTCTTGTAGATAAAAGAAGATATGAAGTTAAAATTCTCAGCACTTCTTCCTGGCATGCTGGTTAAGGCATCTGTGACTCAGGTGAAAATTAACTTATTTCTTAGTCATTAAGTTCAAGTTCAAGTTTATTAAGTCTTCCAAAAAATTACTTAAATGAACACTGCTTGCAAATAGCGAGCTAATCTAGGCAGGCGGTGTTAAGGACATACAAACACATATTACTAATTGAAGGCGTTAAAAAAGTCAATTTTGAATACATTATTTGTCAAAAGAAAAAATAAAAAAAAGTGATAAAAAGTGAAAAAAAAAATTATAAAATAATTATGATTAAATTGAACTGGACTATTAATTCCACTAGCAATAAGTTTTTTCAGTTTAACAGGCAAAATGGCAACAACAGCCCAGAGTGCTCCTATGTTAAATTACCTTACGTGGGTAAATTTTCTGCTATTGCACAAAAGCGGATTCGCAGAACCATTCAACGTTTCTGTGACAACAGCTTTAATATTAAGCTAGTGTTTTCTTCGTTCAAAATCGGCTCCTTGTTTAGCGTGAAAGACCTTATCCCTAAAGAGCTCAAATCATGCGTTGTTTATAGATTCAGGTGTGCAGGCTGCGGTGCCTGCTATGTCGGTGAGACTTCCCGACACATTTGCACGCGCATAAACGAGCACTTAAATATGGATAAGGCCTCTCACATTTTCAAGCATTTACAGGATTCACCTGTGTGTCGGGCACTTTGTTAGAGCGAGTGCTTTGTTGTCATAGACCAAGCAACAACACGGACACAATTAAAAATCAAGGAGGCAGTACATATTCACTGGGAGAAACCCTCCCTAAATCAACAATTGTTTCATGTAAATCTTAATCTTTCTTTGTAATCAGTTTTGTATCATACCTTTGTTATTCTAATGTTCCGCTATATATTGCTCGTCTTTTTAATTCCATTCGTAAACTGACGATGGCACAGGAGTTGCCGAAACATGTATTTCAAATTTAAAAGTCTCGTTCTTTTCATTATGATTAAATTATAAGTAAGATGTTTTTTTTAATATCAGAATTAGGAGTGCTAGTGTCAGCATAACTGTCCAGAGTTTCTAAAGTTACAAAATAATAGTAATGCTTGAATGTTCTTTTTGAATATGTGCTTTGGTAGTCTTTGATAGCTTTCGGGAATGCTGTTCCAAATTTTAGCCCCAACGATGGAAAACGAGTTTTTATAATGGTTGAGCCTAGAATGATTAATATAGTAGTTACCAGAAGATTCTGAGTGGGTATTGTACTGATGTATGTCTTGTGTAGAAGTAAAAAGATTGCAGATATTTTGAGGTGCAGAGTTAGTGGTTATATCAAGTAGTAGATCAAGCATTAAGTTATTAAATTTAATTCATTGCCTAATAGGATGACTTATAATTTCCTCCCTTTTGATTTATGGCCCTATGTTAATTCTTGTGGGTGATCAATCGAAGGGGAACAAACTTGGTCCACTTAACTTACAAAATGTACCTCCAACTGTAGAAGTACTGTAAGAGGTATGGTACTTGAATAACAATTTTCTTTGTAAAAAGTTGTATATTGACAGCAGTGTTAATACATACAAAAGTCATGTACTCTTATCCTTTTCGTTTGACTATTTTCATATAGGCAACTCATAGTGGTCTAGTCCTAAATTTCCTTGGAGGATTTGAAGGCTCTGCAGATGTCCTTCATTTGCCAAATTGTGGTGCAGGAGATGGACAAGACATGGAAACTACCTACCCAAAGAAGGCAAAGGTATTACAGTGTTTAGTTAGCGTATGTAGAGGACTACTGGCTGTCAAATTTGAAGATGACTGGATGAAAAAATATATGTATGGTATTTTCAGGCCACAAGGCAGGTGGAGTCTAGTTTGGCACTCAGAGAAAATTATTTAATGTTTTGATTCCAGTTATTTACTAAATAAATTGGACTAATAAAAATACATATTTTGTACTTAAACTGTCTACATTGTTTATCTAAGCTTACATGTATACAAAATTTTCAAAAGTTGTTAAATTATCAACAAACACACATGTACATCTATGTACATTATCATGTAATCTATGTGCTTGTCATAAGATGTTAGGCTGACAATATGATTAACCATCAATATTATGATGCTTAATTTGGCTTGAAAGGTTTGATTTATGTCCTTGAACTTTAATTTGGTCCAGAAAGGTTAAAAACCCTGCTATTGTGAGAATCTACATAATTATATAAATGTTGATGCAGCTGTTTTCTCTTACTATTAATTTTGTAGGTTAAATGTCGTCTGTTGTATGTGAATGTGAATACCAAGACAGTGGGACTAAGCCTTCAAGAGAACGTCATTTCCAATGAAGCTGTCAGCTTTGGTCAATGGTCAGTTGGTGATGTTATTGATGATGCTACTGTTATCAGAGTGGATCAGGGACTGGGTCTACTACTGAGGTTGTCTGATGGTATTCTTGGATTTACTCATGTAAGTTCGTTCTGCATTATTTTGTCTACAGACAAATTTAATAAATAATGATAAATCATCTTTATAAGAGGAAGTGTATCTACCAACCCACCCAGGTTGTTTCTGGACTATTTCTTGTGATCTCCTGAATTAGATTTACACTGTATTGCTAAATAAAAATTTGTCTACATATTAGTATAAGGAAATGAGTCTTGATCACTGTGAAATAAATGTACATATACAGCTGTGAGGACAAAGTCTGCAAACAATCCTGGTGGAATATGAGGCTGGTGCTTACATGCATCTGTGCTAAAGGAGTATTTCTTCCCCTCCCCTCCCCTGGATGGGTTTGGAAGGGGTGGTGGTGTCGTGGTTAGTGGGTTTGACTCTGTATCGAGTGGTCTGGGTTTGAGCCCTGGCTGGGGACACTCTGTGGGGTTTTTGGGCAAGAAACTTTTTTCTCACAGTACCTCTCTCCACCCAGGTGTATAAATGGGTACTGGCAAATTTAATGCTGGGGTAACCCTGAGATGGACTAGCATCCCATCCAGGGGAAGTAGAAATACTCCCAGTCTTTTCATGGTACAGGAACTGAGATAAGCTCCAACCTGATGGTCCACTTGGCTGGTATTAGACTTAACTTCTTTACCTGGATGGGATGCTAGTCCATCACAGGGTCATGCCTTAGCTTTGAATTCACCAGTACCCATTTGTATTAGATGGACGAATGTTTTGTGAGAATTAGGTATCTTGCCCAAGATGACAGTGCAATGAACCAGTCAGCCTTGGAACCTGGACCATGAGATTGCAAGTCCTGCTCACTTTAGAACCATTAGGCATTGCACCTTCCTTAATACTACAAACAGAGAAAATTATTCGAGGGCCTGCTAGGAGTAATTATTAAATTTATTCTAGTATTTTTTCTTAGTTGGAAATGAGTACTTGAGCATACATCAAAGAAGGTTGAACATGTACATATTTGTATTATTCCAGAGACTGAGAACTGGTGTCATTAGTTTGGATGATCATACAGTCTGAATAATGCAGCTGCCATCATGCATGTCAGCATGAAGCTTGTGAATGGCATGAAGAGACATGCTAGACACAGAGCCTGCAGGCTTTAAAAAACTGTGGCATCGTACATGAATTAAAAGCAATTCAGTATGGCTGTTTCCTGTCAAGTTTGTTATTAACAGTGCTTAGAATTACAGTGCTTAGAATTTATTTCTTGTTGGATGTTAGATTTCAAGAGTAGCAGATGAACATGTGGACAAACTGGGAAAGAAATACAAAGTTGGAAGCACCCACAGGTACACAATCAATTTCACGTAAAGCTCAAAGTTACAAATGTACTTTCTTTTGTCTTGTTCAGACCAAGAAAAAGCCTTTTATTAACATTTTGATGTTAAGAACGAGATAAACATTTGCTCACAATGTGACGCCAAGTGCTTTCTGCCGGCCGTAAAAATGTCTTTTCCTAGTGGTTTTGCAATGGTTTTGTTCAGCTTTTTAAATATTCTTTCTTTGCTCTCTTGGGTATTGTGTTCTAACGGTGGACGCACGGGCAAAACCGGTCAAAGCAACGGCTTACATGTATGTGAATATGATTTCAGGCAGTTCTCTACATATTTGCCCTTTGTAAATGTAGATTGCAGCGGTTATTGAACTTGAACATACTGTATTTCTGTATGTGTATTGTTGTTATTGCTAATGAAATGAGAATGATATTTTGTGCAGGTGTCGTATTCTTGGCTTCAATTTCTTAGATGGTTTGGTTAACTTGACCATGGAAACGTAAGTTTGAACTTCTTATATCTTGATTTTGCAAAATTGTGATATTTTCCACCTGATGTAGTATGCACAGCGAGTTTTTGCTTTTTTATGCATGTTAATTAAGCTTTGCAAACATCTGGCAGGTCTAAAAGGGCTAGTGTTACATGTGTAAAGTGATTAATAATGATAAAATCACCAAGTGAACATTAAGTAAGCTACTGCCAGCGTGCTATTTTAAATGTTTTAAATGTTAACTTAATGAGTTACTGTTGGCTGGGTACAAATGAAAACATGACAAGTACTGTAATATGCAGGTGTACAATATAACTTGCTTTTCACGCTCAGTTTATGTGCTTCAAATGTGGCTTTACTTGTTTAGGTCTGTCATTGAGCAGCCATTCTTGCGCTATCATGATATCAAGCCTGGAGCTTTGGTCAAGGTAAAATAATGTTACCCTTTACTGATCAAGTCTTCTTAAGGAAAATACTTAACTGACTATTCATATTTACTGGTAAGCGCTCCTCCAGTTCCTCCTGGTAGTTCGTAACGTTCTACGCCTCTATGTGTGTCTTAAACTTATTCACCCTTTACATTCGCTATTGATTTCATCTGCACTAATTGCGCTCTTCAAACTTGTACTTGTTACTCATGATCTTATCTGTATTACAAATTTTTGCGTGCTTCAAAATACCGGTAAATGTTTCATGTCAAGGTTTACTCATAAATTCATCTGCTCAACAAACTGTGATTGTCTTTTGTTGTAAGTTTTACTTAACATGTCATATCTGCACTGAAAAGTGCGCTTCTAAGGCCTTAACGCTGGCTTCTTGCAATCTATGCATTACTCATAACTTTATCTGAGTTCTAAACTGTACTGATAACTCATCTAATCTCTTCAAATTTTTGTGTGATGAGAAAAAAGCTTCTTCCATGCGTGGCCTTTTCCAAAAAAATCCCTTTCATGGCAGGGTCTTTTTTAGGACGTTTTCCTGGCAGAGTCTTTTATTGAAGACTTCTTTTTGCATAACATCTTTAATTTGCAAATAGTCCATTTTGTAATTAACTGCGTTTGTGGAGTTCGTAACAGGCCTGTTAGATAGAAGATTCCGTTGACAATTCCTGTATTCAGCTGTGTCACTTCATCTTTTCATAGGGCAAAATAGTAACTTTGGAGAAATTTGGAATGCTTGTTTCTGTATCAGACCACATCAGAGGCTTGTGTACTACACTTCATTTAGCAGACATTAATCTTCAACACCCAGAGAAGAAACTGAAAGAAGGAAAAGTTGTCAAATGCAGGGTTAGTGTCTATGAAGGCTTTTAGATGAGAATGGTAGTGCTCAATGTTTTTACTTAGGGGGTTTTGTACCAGGTACTTGAAAGAAAATTAAACCAGGGACTAAGTAGACTACTTGAAATAAAGGTACATATGAATGTTGTGCCGCGTAGTACTATGGACACAAATGATGTAACAGAGAATTAACTCGGAAGTGTAAATTTTAGTGCTAATTTAACCCATGAATAACCCACTGGGCGTTAGCCCTAGTAAAGGGAATCGGGGAACCACACGAGGTAAAGAAAAAATCTTTTGACCTTGGTGGGAATCGAACCCACCCTTGAAATAAAGGATGGTGATAAAACAGTCCAGTGTTAAACCTGAAAGAGACATATGTGTTATGGCGTACAATACAACTGTTGATCGAGTTTTTGACTAATCTGAAATAAAGGCGTGAGGAAAATAGAACTAACAGCTGGTTAACAAATTGCTATTGTAGAGATCAGTGTCACTCAGCAGTCTTAAATACAAAAAGAACCCACAAAATTATGTCACAATTTAGTAGTTAAGGATGCTAAATATCCTTTATTCTTTAAGGTCCTTTCAGTTGAGCCAGATCGTCGACGAATGCTGTTGACTCACAAGAAGACGCTAGTGGAGTCCTCTCATCCTCTTATCACTGATTTCAGTGATGCTAAACCAGGAGTCAGCTCTCACGGTTTCATTACCACCATCAAAGACTTTGGCTGCCTTGTGACATTCTATAATAATGTCAAGGGAATTGTTCCTAGACCTGAACTTGGGTGAGTGCTGCAAATGTTGCGTTTATAATAAATAAATTATGCCAAAAAGGGTTAGCGCCCTACACTGTGAAACGGTGTACACTGGCATTGCTATACAAGTGTCCGTAGGTGGAAGCGACTACTTGTTATACTTCATTTAATGCTTCCCCTGGACTGGGTGCAACAATTTTCCCGGCTCCACCGGTAGTTGCACATCGTTGCTATCTCAGCCTGCGAGATGTCCTAGTACACACCTCTGACAGGTCCCAGACAGAGGAACCAGGACCTTTCGCATGTCGACACCCCCGCTGCTGCACTTGCCTATACACATCGTCCAACGTCCATGTATGTGGAGCAAAGAGCTCAACCACCATCCGTGAACGCTTTACCTGCAAATCAGAGAACGTTGTGTACTGCATCTCGTGCCGTCGATTCCCCCAGCTATACATCGGAGAGACCGGTCGAACTCTACGCGAACGATTTGGCAAACATCTTCAGAGCGTTAAAAAAAAACACTGGTGGTTTCCCGGTCGCAGAACACTTCAACTCTCCCGGTCATAGTCTAACAGACATTGCTGTAAGAGGCCTAAGGAGATGTTCTGGTGCCAGTTTTAGACGGAAGCAGTTAGCAATGGAACTCATTTTCAGGCTCGGCACTATGCAACCAAGGGCCAGAATAATGTTTTCCATTTCATATAAACACCGCGCGTGTCTAGTTTCCGCGCGCTTTGTTTTCCGTTATTTTCAAATAAACAGTCTCTCGAATTTTACGGTTTTCACACTGAAGAAGGGCTATGCCCGAACGTTTGTGATATTTCACATTTTGACACTTTTGCATATTTCTATGCCATCAATAATTTTTATTTTCTTTTGAATATGTGTCACGCATCACCCAAGGATTACAAATACTTTCCTACTTGTTTTTCCTCTACATTTGCTAAATTACCTACCTATCTGTATTCATTAATTAACCCTAAGCTCGTAAATTGTTATTTACGAACCACAACTTCGTTAATGGAAAAAAATTGGAAAGAAAAAATGTTGGCCAGACTTTCATTGTCTAAAGAAGCTGTTGTGTTGTAGGCAAGTGCCATATTATTGTGTATTTAATTCTGATAGTTTAACTAAATGCCATTAAAGTCAAAGATATCAACAGTATTAAAGATAATGTGTATCTGCTTTCAGCATGTGCGTAGCAGTTTGCTCAGTCGAAGTGCAACCCTACGTTGGGTTGTGTCTGTCTTAAACAGTGGCTAACTAAACATTATCAAGTCATGTTGATAATTCACATCGTTGAATAACTGTCGTATTTTTGGAATGAACAGGATTCCAGCTGATACTGATCCTCGACTTGCGTTCTACCTTGGTCAAGTGATGTTGTGTCATGTCGTCAATTGTCAGCCTGATCAGGCCAAATTAAAAATTTCATTTAAGGTATGGCACGCAAAAAACAACCCACCACGCTACATGTAACTGCCAATTTTCAGCTGAACTAGGATTGGCATTTATTACAAAGAATTGTTATTCAAGTTAACAAAGATGATTTGATCTTCCAAGTTTGTAAGCTCTCTCAATCTAAAGCTTAAATGTTGCATGCGCTACATTGAAACGCTGTCCGTATTGTCCAGTGTTCTTCCATTTCTTTCCTCAAAGCTCATAGAATGTGCTTTCAGATTAAGGTATCGAATCGCCCGACCTCTTTATAATTCTCGTTATTTTGGTTGCAACGCTAGAATATATAGTATTTAAGAAGTGTCTAGTTTCGATATAACTCTTGGACTTCAATGTGTTGCATAGTGCGAGGCTCATTGTATATGCCACTGAAACTGTGTTTGTTTGCTTGCAGACAAGTTCTAGGCCTGGTCCTGCTCTGGAGGATGGTAAAGCTGTAGGAGCTGTAAGTAACCCACTGCAGGCCTTTGAACAGCGAGTGAAAAAAGCGAGGGAGTTAGGGCCTTTGTCTCGTCACCCCAATCTCACTCGTTGCTCTTTACTCTGCTCTCCAACTAAGCGAACGCCTCGAACATCTTAAAGCTGTAACGTGATTGGGCTACTCCACGCACCGTATTATTATATTTAGATTCAAATTCACGACTACGTAATGTTGAACTCTTTGCACCATACTGTGAACGTTCTTCAACTACTGAGTACAAAACACGTCAACAGACCTTATTAATCAGAAAAGAATTATTTTCTACAGAGAAGACCTTGCTAGATGTAAAAAGATATGGTACATACATGCATGAAGTGAGTTAAAGAAACTCTGTTTTGAGAGAGCTATAAATTTGGCTCAAATGTCTTTATTTTGTATTCGTTTTTCGCTAAAAGCACTTTCTGTGCTGTCCTTTTTTTGCTACAGTTGTTAGAAGCCGATGTGGTAAGCAGTACCCCTGAAGGCCTGGACATCTTACTTCATCCCAGCGGTACTCCAGCATTTCTACCAGTTACCCATTTGTCTGACCATCTGAGCAACTGTGAAGCTCTTCTTTCTGTGTACAAACCCTCAACGAGATTGACAAATGTCGTTTATTATGGCAAGAGCAAAGACAAGTCTATTGTATCCTACTTTGTTCGTAATACCTGTATATCACAGATTGCAGCTGTTTAGTTGGTTCGATATGGAACATAAGAAGCGTTCTGATTAGTTCGCCTCTTGGGAGATCTATCTTGTAGAGCCCTTATTTCAATGAGGATAGCTTAGGGCTACTATAAACTTCAGATTTCATTTTAAGTCATCACTGGGAACTATATAGGACCTTTGTTCCGAACGGTCCATAGGTGACTATTCAACGAGTACCGTAAAATCCCTCGTTACAGCCCCTCCCTGATATAACCCCTTCTATTTTCTAACAAAGATATTGTTCCGGATGTAAGCCTCCCCAGACATGAGTCCATCTAATGTATAAGTGAGTTCCTTTTGCGTTTCTTTACAAACGTAAAAATTTTTAATCGAAAGTTATAGGCTAATAGTGTAATAGGGTAATATCTCTAACTGTGATGGTATGTTAGCTTTAATTCAATTTATCTTGTTCTTGTTTTTTATTCCGCTTATATGCATCCCAGGATGTAAGCCATTCTCCCCCCTCCCATTTATAAGTCCACGCAAAACCCCTTATGAATTTATACAGGCCTAGGGTTTTTACGTTGGGGCGCGGTATTACAAAATGAAAGAACGTGATAACCAAGTTTCAGTTCTTTGGAGTTTGAAAATAACAAAGGACTTATCACTCTCGCATATTACCATTCGATAGTTTTCGTATTCTCGGTATTGGACTGAAACTAGCTTGCAAACGAGGCTAATGCAGGGAGCTCTTTTAAATGCAAATGACATTAATCTCTTTGCTGATATTCCGCCACATGAGTCTCCATCTCAGGCTAGTTTCTGAGCTGTAATCAGTTTAGTGACGTGATCTTCCTAGCTTACGTGTATGCGAATGACTGTTGTGTTCTGTATCATTATTTTTACCTTTCTGATTCTCCAATAGACCAATTTCGATATATTAAAATTCTAACATGGCTCCGAGGCTTTGGCTGGGGAAATCACATTGATGTTTAGGCACCAATGAACAATTTCTTTTGTTTATGCGCTATGTTAGACATATAATCGAAATGTGTTAAATAACTTTTAAAGGTACATGGCGTTTAGTTTATTCCTTAACCCACACTTATCATAGACGGTCTCTTTGAAGCCATCTCTTGTGAAAGCTGCAGCAGAGAAGAGCCTTCTGACCAACTTCAAGGACGTGGAGGTAACTAACATATTTCAACCACGGGGTTGGTGAATTGTTTGTGGATAATGAGAAGCCAAAGAACTGAAATACTTAGGGTTGACTTCTATGGATGTGTTTTTTATTTCCTCACACGAAAGGCAATATAAACTGAGTTTGCAGATCGTATACAAGTAATTTAGAGAATATGTATGGATGGCTTGCATGCGGAAAAGTTGAACCACTTCAACTTTTTTTCTTAAAAGCGAGCCATCAATATTTCTATTTCGTTACACATGCATGTAAATAGACCAATAAAACGACGACAACGTATGCAAGAGACGAATGCAGAAAAAGTTAAAAATCCAATCAACTTTGAAAAGTAGGTTCTATATGTTATTGCATTTTTCATTCTAACTTACTAATGTGACCGATCCTCCCTTAGGTGGAAATGATTTTGCCAGGTCTTGTCAAGAAAGTGATGAGTTATGGAATATTCATCGAATTCTCTACAGGAATCTTTGGCCTTGCTCCAAACTCCGTAAGTGTAACAAAGATAGTTTAAAGCAGCGAACTTACAGATGTTATTGCTTGTTTGCAGGTGGTGATTTGGTAAGGTCACCTGTCAGAATTTTACCTTTGTCTTTGCATGATGGTATAAGTATCTTCTCTTCATGTAGGAAATTACCTTCAAATTTAAGGGAACTTGATCATCAATGAATAGTTTACAAAGGTAGGTAAAATCGTCGCCAAAGGTGTACTAATAAGCCAAAAAGGAAATAAGGATGGTGAACGGCTTTTCAGATGCGGCATCCATTCGCATTTGTTTTAAATGCACGTTTTTCATATTGATGTTGGCATACTTCTAACTCCAGTTTCTTCCTGTTTTGTTCAGTTTCTAGCTGATCAGTTTGTATCAGAACCTGCAACTCACTTTCAGATTGGACGGACAGTTATGGCTAAGGTTTGAAATCCTAAAACTATTTCGCGTGTAGTATCGGCCAATTAAATAACTGGATTTTCCTTTAAGCGCAGCACAGTAGTCATGAAAATTTTTCTGGCCAGTTTGTTTATCCTTTGTTTAACTCCTAACTCTCCCAGTTGTCTTTTGAAAGACCATTGAATGTTAACGAGAGAAGCGCGAGGGTTGCCGATTGGCTCGTTTCCATCTCTCTCGAAAAATAAGAAGCAAATAGGAGAAGACTGGGAACGAGACAGAGTTCGACTCATTTTCTGTAACTCGACGTTGCTTTGATATAAATATGACGGCAAATGACATTTAATTGTTCTTGGGAATTACAAGTAATTGCTTGATTCAATTTAAAGTTCGCTTTTTGCACCCATCCTTCCTTCATAAATAAGACGCACTGTTATTACAATTGTTGTTTGCTTTAGTTTTTGAGCAATTATTTGAATTTTTTATAATTGTCGAAGAAAATTTAATAAAATGATACCACTCCACACCAGTATAGGTTCTCAAGTTGTGCAATATGGGTAAAACTTTGAGTCATTCTAACCTCACTCTGATTCCATGTCAGGTGACTGAGATTGATGTGGAGAGAGAGAGATTTCTAGTCAGCCTCAAAATGTCTGACTGTTGCCCAGATCAGAGTACGGGAGCAAACTCCGCGCCTGGTGTGGAGTTACTGGAAAGTTATCTCTCAGAGAGACGGCACATTATTCAGCAGCTGGCATCGAGTTCAGGTAAGACTTTAGGAGAAGTTCAGTTCTGCTATAGCTCACGTTAATTAAGAGCGACAACCTAGACCGAAATTATCTAGTGGTTATCTCGCGGAAAACCATAAGCAAATACGGTTGAAGCTCTAAATGTGGTGCTGAAAGCGTTGAGGATTTCTTGTTTAAATCAGCGTGAGATAAGAGACTCCATCCCTGCAGTTTTTTGACTTGCTTCCGACATGTCTCATGTTTGCTGTTGTTCCTGAAATAGTACTATAAACGCCAGCTTGAATGCGGTTGACAAGCCTTGAAGTTGATCAGTGCCGAGTACTGCTCAGTGATAGTAGCAATACTTCATTCAGCTTATTTTACGATAACTGCAGAAATTATCGAGCGCTCATTGACTAATTTTTATTGTCACTAAGCGGACAGACACATGAAACGTATAATTTATGCGATGCTTCAACGAATGAGAGCGGACAATTTCACAGTTTGTTATCGTAAAAAACATACTGTCGCTACCGCCTCGTGGATTCACAGCTACTTTGACCATGTCATGACGAAATTCGTGATCAATTACGGGACAGACGCGTGAAAAAGTGACGTCAATTTATACTAGCGGGTATACACAATATAACTGGGAACATTTCCAGATGCTTTGAGAAAGTTTCTTCAGTGGCCGACTAAGGGTAAGAATTAAAGCAATATTTAAACAACAGCCACAATTGCGATTATTTTTTTTTCTATTTTTGCATTTAACAGAGGAGATGAAGGTTTTGACCTCCTTGAATCCAGGAAAGTGGGTCGAAGCAAAGGTGACGTAATTTGAGATCTATAATAAACTATGGTTAGGTCTGTTTTGACCTCGTTATCGCTCGGTCAATACGGCAAGGTCTCGGTCTGTGATTTTTCCGTAAAGACCTCATTCTCGGTTAATAGGTAGTAAGTATGGTCTTTTTTTGTAGCTGATATAACGCGCGCTCTGAATCCAGGTCTCTGTGTTAAAGTTTCCCGTAAAGACATTGCTAGTTACTAATAACTCTTAGTGCTGAGCTAAGACCAGTGGGCGTCACTACATGGACAATGACCATATTTCCTTTCACACTATGAGAACTCCTATAACATTAACTATATCATTGCTTTCATCAGGTCCTTCGTGTAAAATTCCAAGGCATCTTCTTGCAGCTTGCGGAGGGTGTGCAAGGCTTTGCTCCCAACCAGCTGGCAAAAGGTGAAACGATCTCTAAGTGTTTAGTGTTTAGGTTATTGTGGTCATGTGCGCCATGTTCTGTTGTTAATCTCTTAACCATGCTCAGCGTTACTGTTTAAGATTGTTTTGATTGACTGAATGGACCAAACTGGTTTAACAAATCTTGTAGCTGCACCAAGGGACTTCCTTACTGTTTTTGTCTGATTAACAATTACTTCAGGTTTACAAACGTGTACTTCTGCTTTTGGCCTTACTAATTTAGCGTTCTTTTTACAATAATAGCTCCCCGGTAAAAGAGGGCCGGTTTGAATCTCTTGTTTATTTGGGTTCTTCGTTGTTT
>CM042747.1:25314566-25336374 GCA_022496165.2 Catalaphyllia jardinei
TTCTAATATGTTGTTAAATATTGTTACCAGCATCTGGAGCTTTCAGGTTGCCTAATCTTGTTTTCTTTACCAGGTTTTTACCAATATCGCACAGAAATTTCACCAAGGCTGTGGCTGAACTTACCATGAAACCAAGGTAACAATCCATTGGGATTACCGTTTGTGCAAAGTTGTCTGTGGTGACTTGTACTTTGTTTAAAATAGGAACTTTTATTGCCTTTGAACAAACAAACAAACAAATTGGCCCGAACGCCCAAGTTGTATGTACCTGTCACTTTGAGTGATGTCAAAGTAATTCTACGATTATACAATGAAATTGGTTTCATTTGCACTTTGTTTTTTGGGTTTGTCTCCAAAACTCTATACATTGTTCATCCCATACAACAACAACGTTTGTCGCTGGTTTCACGTGTTTGATTGATGGCTTGCGTTCTGTAACCCCGTAGCACTCTTTTAGCCAATCAAGGCAAATATGTCGGTTTTTTTCAGCCAATCAGGAGTAAAATCAAAATTGGACATGGCATGACGTAATGTACCTTTTCCCGCGCAAGGCACCTGTCAAGCGTTTAATTATCGTTTCTGATTAGTTCATTGCATTATTTCCATGCGCGTGTCGTGATCGTGATAACCTCGATCTGACTTAAACTGTATTCTAGTTATTTAGCTTTTTATATAACTGTTTTATGCGTGTTGCTCACTTAAACAGTGAATTGTCAAGAAACAGCGCTGAACAACAGAGGGCCTCAGCTGATAGTAGTGAAGGAACAGAGGTCGACAAGAAACTTGTGGAATACAAAGTTGGCGAAGAAGTTAATTGCTTCGTGAAGTCGGTTGGTTTGTTTATTTTTCCGCTATAGTTGGTTAAATGCAGATTTTTCCTCCAGTATCATTGTCTGTGCATGTTGAAGTGAAACATGCAGCTTTAACAGTGACCAAGTTATTAAAAGGACTTTGGCAAATGATCCTGCGGTGTTTCGTGCGTTTCCAAATCAGCTTGAACATATTTAAACCCGTTTTAAGTGCCATCCTCGAATCAAAGCTTGGCTGCTCGAAAAAATGGTCAAGATATCGGGGCTGGCATTCGGTCAAACATATAGAGACTGTTGAGGAAAGGTAATGTCCAGCCGCAACTGATGTACCCCACATTTGACTCTAAAAAATGACCATGGGTTTTTTTGAAGAAAGCCTGATTTTGAGAAAAAGAGACATTATCACCTAAAAGTGCGGCTTAGTAACTCTCACACACGAGGGTTTCATTTACAGACTTTAAGATTAATGGTTGTTAAAGTTCTGCTTCTACCAGTAACGTTTTCCTCATGCATCAGATAAAATATAAACTCCAATTCCCCGATATATAAAAACTTGCAGCCTAGGCAGTCCTGGAGCTAATTGAGACATTGAGAAGTTGGGCAAGATAAAGTTAGTTTTCTTGATCAGTTTTTTGCATACCATTCGTTTGTTGCTCTCCGGATTGTTTGCCATAGATCACGATTAGTTCATCTTTTGCTTAGTCCGTCGTTCGTGACGCGAAAAAAAAACCGCGTGAAAAAATAGCCGCGCAGGATTTTTCGGACATTATTCTCGATTTTTTTTACACGCTCGACGGACTAAGCGAAAGCTGGGTTACTCGTAGTATATGTTTTCCACTTGGTTTTGTAGCATTCACTGAACGGATACTGAGATTAAAAACTCCACTCTTTGGGTTGGAATAGTTCATTTTGTTCATTTTGTGCCTCTTCCTGCAATCTCAATGGCCTCAAACCAAACTTTTCACTGCAATTTGCAACTGATGTAATAAAGGTCAGCACACACCCGGGGACCAGTCCCTACGATTAGTTCCACGAATTTAAACCAGTTTGAATTCTTGGGTCAAGTTCTTGCGACTTGTTCCTCAAAACGCTTCGTATGAACTGTTCGTGGGAGAAGTCCCTACGACCAGTCCCTTCGTGTAAACTCATCAGGGGACTAGTTGCGGGAACTAGTCAGAGGGACTAGTCTTCTCGTGTGTCCCGACCTTAAAGTGATGTGGTAACCGTATGTTGCATAGGATGCCAAACGTTTATGATTTGGCTCTTCGCAGGCCTCGGAGCATTGTGTGTGGATGATGGCGAGTCCGTCTGTCAATGGAAGAATGACACTGTTACACGCCTCGTCTGATATGGAGGTATGGTTCAGGACCAGTCGTGTTGTTCTGACCATGACAATACTTTCTACTTCTAGTTAAATCTATTTAGCGGCAACAGTGGTATTGAGTCGTCAGGAATTTATTTAGGTGCTAAGAGCAAGCTGGGAGTCATCTTCACAGAAGGACACATCTAAAAAGTGAAATGTAAATTTTAGGATAGTTTTTCTCAGCCTATTAACAGTCATACATTGTAATAAACCAAAGAAATCTGCTTTCTTTGTCCCTCAGTTGCCATCCTCTAGCCGCTGTATTTTGCTCTAATTAATATGCAAAGTTGCAATCAGACAGTTGGCTGTAATCGGACACCTGTAATCGGACGATAGCATCAAGTGATATAGAGTGGCTTCAACAACCCATCAAAAT
Source organism: Catalaphyllia jardinei (assembly GCA_022496165.2). Lineage (NCBI taxonomy): Eukaryota > Metazoa > Cnidaria > Anthozoa > Scleractinia > Caryophylliidae > Catalaphyllia > Catalaphyllia jardinei. The sequence continues at coordinate 25,317,115 of CM042747.1, forward strand.
CTTGTGCTGGAAACTGTTTTGAGCCACCTTAAGAAGTATAACTTGTGTGTTGTATGGATAGGTGTTGAGGTCGCTCAAGACTCATTTTAAGCCAGGAGATGCTTACAGATGTGTCGTGTTGAGCGTTGACGAAGAAAGACGTTTGTTGGATCTTTCCCTGACCGGTGAGAACAGCTAAACTTTACGGAACTTTACGTATCTCGTAGTGTCACGAAAATTTGCGATTTCGTTCTGTGGTGTATGGTAGTAGCTTTACACCGACTTTCTGCCTAGTGCCAAGAAACCCATATGGACCTTAATTTAAAGGTTAACTCTCTTGAGTTACTTTTAGGCACGGTACTCAGTTCTTCCGCGGCTAATTTTATCACGCGCATTGCGTGGATTTTTCCGCGGAGAATGAAAATGCGTGTAAAACCCGTTTGGGCTGTCCAAGTGAGCGAAATCGGCTGAGCCAGAGGATCGGCTACTTCAAGACTTTCCTGTAATTTCCAAAATCGGAAATGATCTCACAATAACTTAAGAGGGATTTCATCATCATCGTCATCGTCATTTATTTGCCTTTTAAGTATTTCAAAAATTATAAAAAAAATACAGCGCGTAGGTTGTAAGGCGAGGAGATGATTTCTTTTGGATTAACTCTCTTTTACTCTTTATTCTCTCTTACTAGAGTGTATTTGCATGCTCTGGATGTTAACAAAGAAGGATATAGATTTTCTCTCTGTGGCCAGGCAAAGAAAACCAAACGCAGACAAATGCTTGAAGTCATTTTTAATGAACGCGCTTGTCAATGGTTGCATGTGGTCCTGGCTTGTTTGTGGCACTATTAACAACCCTTAGGGATTATTTTCAGTCAAGCTTTAGCGGAAGACCCTGCAGAAAAACTGCTGATGTAGTATTGAAAACATATCTTTTTTCTACTTCATTATGAAGTCATCTCTCAAAATTAAAAAAAACAAACAAACAAACGTTGAAACATCTTGTCAAATACATTATTTTTCCAGTCAAAGCCAATTTTACCGTCGAGGCTGACCAGGGTTTAGTTGGCCAGATTACCAAGATTCTTCCCGACCAAGGACTCCTCGTTCGGCTGCCAATGTACAAATGTGGCTTGGTTGCTCTGACAGATCTCCGGGACAGCTATGCGGAAAATCCTTTGGAAAACTTTGAAGTCATGCAGCTCGTAAGGTACGCCGTTACTTTTCAAACGCATTGCCTTTTGTGCTTTTAGTTTTCTTAAGAGGGAAACAAGGGATGAAGGTAAATTAATGTACCTACGTACCACCGCAATGGTTTCGGTAACGCACATGTTGCGAGACTCAGGCAACGCTTCTTTTCAAGATATGCTGCCAGTGTCGGATCCAGGGGAGAGGCCCGGGGGCCCGGTTCCCCCTCCTTATTTGGGGTAAAAAAAGAATGATAGAAGGAAGAAAACCGCCCTTAGCTCAAGGTCTGGATCCGCCACAGGCTGCGGCGAGAAGTGTTTTACATTACTCGTGTTGCATTAGAGGTTAAGTGTTGGTTTTGGTGCAGGACGTAAACCCAAACATCCTAGTTAAAAACCTGTAGAACAAAGTTTTGTTTGATTTCCTTTGAACGCCTGGAATCCAAAATGATGCTACTTCATTCGCGACTCCCACTTTATACCATCCCTTGGACCGAGAGAGACTGGTACGAAATAGGACCCCATGGAAGTTAGACTACGACATGTTTAGAGGTACGCCATATGCTATGCTTTGGATTACTTTTCATATTTTTTTTTCATCAATTCGCAGGTGCTTCGTTTTGTCAATAAAGGAGAAAGACCATTTTGACCTGTCACTCAGACCTTCAAGGTTAGAACTACTTCACCTTCGAAAGATATTACAGCATTTGAAGATGCTTGAATGGTGGGGTGGATAAATTCGGAAAGTTCTAGGTTAATACAGAAGAAGATTTTCACTACCGACGCTTTGAAAACGTCGGTAGTGAAAATCTTCTTCTGTATTAATTCACACCGGATGTAGTTTCTTTTTCCATTGTTTTCTAGCTAGTTACCAATACCTGGCTTTTGTTTTCGTCTTTTTAAATTTAGTCATATTTTGTAACCGTCACTTCTGAGGATGTATGTTGTAGCATACGAAACGTCAAGTATAATATACCATGCGAAACTTTACTATGTTTGTAACCGCTGTTTGTTTTCTCTTTCTATTGAAATTGAAATGGCCGAAAAACAAGAACCTTTATGATGTTACTTTTAAACGTTTAAGTAGCGCGTTTTTCTCACATGTAACCCACAATTGCTGAATACCACAGTCTTATCAGTTTCCGAGGACCAGTATTCCATATCAGGCAGCACTGTTTTTTTGACGGAAGTCTATTGTGAAGAGTGTTTTGATTTGGAAGGTCGCGTAGCAGTGAAAACAGTGGTAATTGACGTGCGGCCTGAACACACCTTTGCCTTTGCTGCTTTGCTCAGTATGTCCTATTCAATTAGGAGCAAGAAGGTGATGTAAGAAAAACAACAAGAACTGAGCCTTAGACTCACCAAGCTGTTGCTGAATTAGCAAGTTGTGACTGTTTTGCATTGAATGTCTGGCCTCAATAGTCGCTCCCAAGATCGCTCGGCTTCTGATTTCCGTCAAATTGTTCCGTTGCTTTCCTCGGCCTTAGTTTTGTCGGCGAGTTTCAGTGTCATATAGTTAAATGCTGTTTGAAAGATATTCAAGTTTTTTTTTATTTTTCAAACCTGCAGGACCGAAGCAGTATCGACGGTTAATGGAGAAGGTAAGTATATTTTTGTAGCATAGTAACTAGTTTGAAATCATGAATATCAGTAAATCGTCTCGTGTGATCGTCCGGGTGAGGGTAGCTCTAACAAGAACTGTTGTCGGTGACTGACGTTTCGATAACCTGACCGGAAGTCATCTTCCTTGACTCTGGAGACGACTTCCGCTGAGGTTGTCGAAAAGTCAGTCACTAACAACAGTTCCTTTCAGAATTACCCTCGTCAGGACGATCACACAATACGAACTATATTTTTGTCCTGCTAATATGCTCTGTCGCTGTAGCATTTAGATCGTGTTCCAAACGATTTGATCTCGAGAAAGGTGTTGTAATCTCAACTATCACTTAAATTTTCTGTGATTTTTCGGTTATCGTTTAAGATTTTAGCCCACTTCTCCAGAGAACGTTAACTCGCATATCTCGTTACTTCTCGGATGACAGTAAAAATTTTGACCAATTGTCATATATTAGTTTAAACGCCATGATCGCCTTCCTATGACGTTAAGGCTGTAGACTCGATTACCAGCCGCTGTTTGGGAAATGAGCCCGCGCTCCTCTCCCGACCATTTTCGCGCCAAAACACTGCGGTGTCTTTTCAATGAGCGTATTGCAGCACTATGTTTTGGCGCGAAATCGTTTTTACGTTTTCTTTGTAAACGTCAAGCTAACGCCTATCATCTCCGACCTCCCCCCCCCCCCCCTCCCCCGCCTCCTACCTTTTTTTTTGGCTATTGCTTTTTTGACTTTGTTCTCCTGAGAAAAGCCATTAAACAGATACTATTAGCAGATACTATCATATGATAGTAACACTGAACAGCACTCTTCTAATGTTTTTTTTTAAACAGTCACAGAAACCAATAACAGTGATCGGGAGATCAAAAGCTTGAGTGACTTGAAAGAAGGAGACATAGTCCGAGGCTATGTAAAGAGCTGCACTGACTGTGGTGTTTTTGTCAGGTACTAAATGAGAATATTGTCACTTTAAGACTGCCTATACTCGAGGCATTTCTTTACCCTGCGCTCAATTCTTCCTAGCCTGCGTTGTAGACCGGGGCTTAGTTCGTCTGCATCGCAGGCTAAATTCTTCCCTGCCTTTGAGAAATGGAAGATTTGGCCCCCAAAATAAACTTTTGGTGGCGTACAGGCGGCATCGGGTTGCTTGTTCATTGCGCGCGAACATTCGGAGGAAGACGTCAGGTTTCCTATGCTAGACTGCGCGCTACAGTGACGAAGGTTTCGTGAATCTCAGTAAAGGTCAACGGGACAGTGTGTACTAACAGTCACATGTTTTATCTATTGACAGCCTCGCACATCACATTGTCGCTAGGGTACAGATAAAGAACCTTTCGCAATATTACGTGAAGCAGTGGAAACCTTTATTTCCCCAGGGAAAGCTAGTCAAAAGCAAAGTGCTAAGGTAACCTTTTTGGAACTTTATATATAAGCGTATTCAAACTGGACTAAGTCACGCTATTTGGGCTATTCTATTACAAACAAACCGGACTGTGAAATAGTTATGTGGAACGAAAGGAAAACGTGCGCTTTTCCGCACTTGGGCCTGGTCGTCATTCTGGTTCAGAGTTGTTTACGTTTGGTGTGATTGGTCAGAGACGCGCCTGATAACTTTGGCTTTTAACTGTGTTTAATTTAGTGTTGACCCAAGCAAAGGTCACGTAGAATTGTCCTTAAAAGGGATAGACGTCGGGGGACCTGACCCCGCTCCAAAGCCAAAGCGGCTAGAAGAGAAAGAGAAGAAGGGCAAGGAACGGAAAGAACAGAAAAGAAAGCGAAAGAAAGCAAAGGATAGTGAAACAAAGGACGAATTAGACGACGAGGCAGAAGAAGTATTGAAGAGACTCAAGACAGGTAGATAAAGCAGCGTTGTATGATTTTTAATAATTTTCGGGTTAATCTTAATTACGAAGAAACGAACACTGAACCAAAAGTGCTTGTTAAAAGTGACCCGCCTCTCATGAGAAAGGTTTGTGACAAGAGAGGATTGACTTGAAGGATGGTGGCGAGAGGCGGCTGGGGCAAGTCTGTGAGGTCCAAAGTGCAAATTACGAAAATGACGATGTAGTGCTCGTGTGTAACGCAGTTCTAACCACTGACAGTAATCAGCAGTTGTGCTCGTTAATGAAAAAATTCAATTAATCAGTCAATCAATCAATCAATTAATCAAATCAACCAACCCACCAACCAATCATTTATTCAATCATTCAGTCAATCAGTCAATCATTCAATCAATCAATAAATCAATCAATCAATTTTCAAAGAGGGTAACACCTAATAAACTTGTGGTCCTCGTAAATATGCAATAATTAAAAATCTTTTAAAAAGCCATATAATGCATGTCTTTCAGACTCTGATCAGGAGGATAGTCATGGAAGTGAAAGCGAAGAAGACGATGAAGTCGAAAGCAGTTCAGATGAAGAGGTCAGGAAGTGTAGATTCTCTTAACGTAATGGCGCTGAACCCGTAACCCCGCGGTTCGCACCAAAACTTCATCAAGTCTAAAAGCTGTTTTGTTTTAGTATCCGAGACAGATGTTTTTGTCATTTACCTGATGAAATCTTTTCTAGAAGCGGGATCTTGATGGGAACCTCGAGAACGCTTCTTTGGAGTGTTGTAGTTTCTCTATTGTACGCTGTTATTTTGGGGTGCCAAAAAGGTTCCAAACATGAGTCGTTTATTTCTACAATACTAAAGAACGAACAGTTTCTGTTTTTGCGTTCGAAGTGGAAGGAAATCCTAATTTTGGCCAGTGACTCTGCAGAGTTGGTTGTCCTGTGTAAGGTTATTGTCTGGAAAACCCACATTCCTGTAAGGGCACGAAAATGGCCACCCCGCTTAATTTTTGCAGGGGCGTGTCACGACGTAGTTACTATGTCACGGCATAGTTATTAACTATGGTCACGGCCAGTAAACTGGTACCGTAACTGAGACACGTGATAATACATGTGACGAACATGTGAGCACGTGAGCAGGCCATGTATACTTTGGACTTTCTTTCCATGCGCTCTCGATCACAGAGGTAGCGTTGGATACTTTTGCCGTGGGATTTTGAAGCCGAGTACTATTATATTCAATAGTATGATGTTGTTTAAACGTTCGTTCGGGCTCAGGAGGAACTATTTTTTTTATAAGATGCGTAAGAATGAGCGAGGGAACGGAAATGTAAATACTGTATACTTTGTACCAGGTCAGCGGAAATACTCGAATCAGTCGCACGGAGTTTGTTTACGATGAACGAGCACGCGATTGCAAATGTGTACTTATATTTGAGCTTCCTGCTTAGAATAATGTTCCGGCGTAAAAAATATACTTTTACAAATTACAAGTTAATCATGTGAGAATATTTAGCACGAAATCTGAAGGCTGATGTAAATATTTTAGTTAAACTTGTGAGTCGGAACCTGGCGTCGTCACGCAACGTAGTTTGTACCGAGACCTGTTCAATCAGAATGGCATGGAATTTGTCACTGAAATATCTTTCTTTAAAACTCCGGTTGTTGATGAAAAAGGTTGGTTTTTAGAGGTTGAAAGTCAGCTAGGGAAATCATTTAAGGTGTATGTATAAAAGTTTATGCGGCGTCGAACGCACTCTCATAATCTTTGAATACTGCTAGTTTTATTTAAGGTTACTGTAGACCTTCAAAGGCCAAATTTTGCGAATTTTGTTTTCTTTGTTCCTGATATAGCTAAAATATCGATTTAAAGTTTGGTGAAAAAAACAATTTGAAATCATTCAATGATCGCGAGATATCGGGAAAAGACTATTTTGGAGAAGAGTTAATGAATAATTAAAGGAGTTATAATCCCATTAAACACATCTAGCGCCGGTGAATTTTTCGCGGCAAATCTTATCTGGGACTTAAATTACAAACATTTGCATATTCAGTTTACACTGTGCTGTTTTACGTTGTTTATGGTGTTGATATCACTGAATTTTTTAATGTATAGTCCGTGAAAACTTATATTATAAATTCATCGAAAAGAGCGGAGAAGATGGCTTGGACAAAATCTCGTAAGAAACCCGGGCCGAAGAAAAAGGCGAAGATTTGTTGTACAATAATGTAAACGGTGTAAATGGCGAATCCTTCGTGGTGGCTTCCTCCGTTTGACGCTTTGTCCACACTAGATTCCAAATTTCTAGCAAAGAATTCGTCATTATATCTATGAAAGACATTTCTGAATTCAGCTGGAATTGAAATACAGTCAAGCACAGAACTTGAAAATAAAGCGATCACGTTTTGCGGCGATTACGTTGACCCTGGGAACGAGGTTGCATGTGACAAAGATCGGCAAATATTCAATTCGCCAACTTCAAAATAGATTTTCTCGGCAACCAATCGGAATATCGAAAAAGCCTCACACACTTTTGTAGTCTATCACCTACTGATTGACACTGCGCAGTTTGTTTGGTCGTGCGTGCCAGCAGGAAGGTAGGTTATTCAGTTTAGCAAATAGTGTCAGTTTTGCGTTTGATGGCTTGCGGGCGCTTACCATTAAATCATATCTTAACTAGTTTAGCCAACGCTATGAAAGTGCTGCGGAAATGTTGTTTGCGAATTGATGTAGGGATTGTATAGTGCTTGTGTAAAATGTTATCATGAAGTTATTTTGTTTGGTAAGTTCCAGTAATTGTCAAGTAAGTCGTGGTTATAGTCAATTCATGATGTCTTTCAGTTACTATTGCGACACTGTAAGTTGATAAAGGCATCCATAATTTCACTTTAATCTGTTATTACATTTTATTTGTCTCTTATCTAGATTGACATTTTTGAAATATTGCGGCCTCTTCGTGATATTGTCAAGTCTCAGAGGCATTTCATAACTTCTTGTTACTGCAGCGTTTAATTTCTGAAAGAAATAATGCAACAAGATGTCATGATCAAAATTAACTGATTTTGTGCGATTATGTAACGGCTTGTTAAAAAATTTAGAATGTAGCTGTGCGAATTCTTGCGTAAGTCCGAACACAAAAAAGCCTGTCGAATTCGCCGAGGTGCGAAATTCCGCAAGAAGCACATGGCAGCTACAGGAGTAAATACATAAAGTTCAATTTTTTGTGACAATGTGTCACAGCCTGCACCAAGATAGAATATTACCGCATCTTCTTCCATGCCCGTCCGCCGAAAGATCCGAAAAGGCAGAGAATAACACTATCGAAAAGCTCACAATGTAACTGGTGCGAAATTCGGCAAGAAGCACATGGCAGCTAATACGACAAAGCTATCAGGAAAAATACATAAACTACTTTCAATATTTTGTGAGAATGCATCACCGCCTGTACGAAAATGTAATATGATTGCATTTTCTTTCATGCCCGTCCGCCGAAAGATCCGAAAAGGCCGACCACAGGACTATCGAAAAGCTTCGTAACTTAAGCTTATTTGCGGCGAACTCGACATGATCAACCTATTCATGGACAAATATCTACCTAACAGTGTATCTTATTCAAGGCGAACTTGATATTAACCTACTGAAGACATATATCTACTTAACATTGCGATGAAATCATTATCATGAACTGGCACTCACCTGAACTGGTCTCGAAACTCGAAGCAAGATGCGGTGTAGAAGATCTGATGTGTTCGAACAGCAAGGTGCGGTGTACGAGATCTGAAGGAAAACAGTTGTTGTTGTATTGAGGCAATGGGCAGTATATCTACTTAACATTGCAATGAAATCATTCTCATGAACTGGCACTCACCTGAACTGGCGATGAAACTCGAAGCAAGATGCGGTGTGGAAGATCTGAGGTGTTCGAACAGCAAGCTGCGGTGCAAAAGTTCTGATGTGTTTAATAGCGAGAACAATTGTTTTCTATTGAGGCAATGCGCAGTGCATTCTGGTCCGCTGAAAGCGAGGCTCTTCACAGCGCAGAGCATTATGGTCCGCTGAAAACGAGGCTGTACCACAGAGCAAAGCATTATGGTCCGCTGAAAGCGAGGCTAAAAACCACGGCAAAATCTCAAATTTTCGTACCTTTCTTTTATATTTAGATTATGAACTGCTGCTACGCTCGCTACGCTCGCTGCGCAGCAATTATGAACTGCTGCTACGCTCGCTACGCTCGCTGCGCAGCAAAAATGTTTATTTCTTCTGATTTTACGTTTTATTAGCTTTATGGTGATATATACTTTTCTATGGTTGTAGCACAAGCGGCGCGCATACGAATGATTCTTCGGAAGACACCCTTGAAGGTTTAAACAAAATTTATTACAATATTTGCTCTTCTAAAGAGCTTATGCTGTTTACAATACATACTAGTAGTAATCAAAGATTTTGACAGTGAGTTCAACGCCGTATAAACGCCGTGGTTTATACAGATACCTTAAATGATTTCCCTAGCTGACTTCCAACCAACCTTTTTTCATGAACAGCCTGGGTTTTTTAAACAGAAAGATATTTCAGCGACAAAATCCGTGCCAGTCTGATTGAGGACTACGTTGCGTGACGACCCCAATTTCCATAGACTAAACTATTGACATCAGCTTTGAAATTTCGTGCTAAATATTGTCACATTGGCTTGTAATCAGTTAAGCGCAAAAGCTAATTTGTAAAAATATATTTTTTACGAACATTCTAAGAAGGAAGCTCAAATATAACTGAGTAAAACATTTGCAATCGCATGTTCGTTCATCGTGTAAACAAACTCCGAGGATTACCCCTGGCCTGATTAACAAAGTACACAGTGTTTACATTTCCGTTCCCTGGATCAGGTTCACTCTTATGGATCTTTCCTTCAGAGTACTCTTCCACCGATTCCAAACACCGATTCCAACCACTATTCGACCGGATACGACGTACCTTTTCTGTCGCAATTGGAACTAAATCAGCAAATGCAATCAAATATAGCCCGGGAATGACAGCTGTTTTAGGCGATCGTATAAAATAACCTTTAAAATAAACAAGCTCCTCGTGAGCCCGAACGAACGTTAACATAACATCATACTCGAGAGGAATATTCAATATAATGCTACTCGGCCTCAAAATTCCACAGCAAAAGAATCTAACGTTCACCCCTGAACGCTACCTCTGAGATCGAGAGCACATTGAAAGAAAGACCAAAGTCTACATTGCCTGCTCACGTGCTCACATGTTCGTCACATGTATTGTCACATGTCTCACTTATGGTACCAGTTTACTGGCCGTGGTCATAGTTAATAACTTTGCCGAGACATATCCCTGCCAAAATTAAGCGGGGTGGCCATTTTTGCGCCCTTACAGGAATGTGAATGAATGTGGATTTTCCAGCCTATAACCTTACACAGGGCACCTAACTCTTCATAGTCACGCAACAAAATTAGGCTTGCGTTCCACTTAGTCGAACGCAATTATTACATGTGACGATTGAACAAAACATACACAAAGGAATAGAAATTAACAGAAACGGTTGGGCAAGGAAATAAATGATTAGACGTACTGAAAAAAAAACATAACATTATTTTTGTCTTATCGGAAGCACAATGCCATCTATTTCCGAGTAACAAAGGAATAGAAATTAACACTGAGAAACGGTTGGGCGAGGAAATAAATGATTAGACGTACTGAAAAAAAACATAACATTATTTTTGTCTTATCGGAAGCACAATGCCATCTATTTCCGAGTAACTGAACAGTGGAGGCAAACAACTTGTTTTGTGCATAAGCACTAACTACTGAGCTTTTCTTGGACCTGATGTTTATGAAGGGCTGATTGTGACTTGAATTTTCCTGTTATTTCGATCATATTCAAGGAACACGACACCAATAAGAACAAACCAAATGGAGTACCAAGATTACAGGTAAGGTATTCTATTTCACTGCAGTAAACTCCCATCAAATAAGCGGAAGATTCAAAGGACGTCACTTCAAGTTTTTTGTTTTTTGCTTGTTTGTTTTTGTTTTTGCGTCACTTGAAGTTGTTATCATGTTTCAAACTATTACTAACACTAGTCGTGGTAGAGCAGTATAAAGGACGGTTTCCACCTGATATATAATGACTGGATTAGCTATCCTCTACAGAATGTCTGCTAGAGTGCGTGAAAAATTCCTCTCTTTAATTAATCAGTGAAGAACGGGAAAAAATGTGCGTTTTCATTTTGGATCGCCGCCATAAACCTGCCTTTGTATTGTGCTTACAATTAGTTTCCAGTTGTTAAGAAAAATCTTAGCTTTAAAACGTTTTAAATCACAGACATGCGGACGAAAGACCTGTTCATGTCTCGCTCTTTGGAATATTTGTTGAGCTGTACACGAAGCGGCTACGGATTAGCTTTCCGTCGAAATGAAATTCTCAGAAGTGCCCTTATAACAAATACTCGAAAATAAGTTGGGAGAAGTGATATTTTTAGATTTGGATATCAAGGGTTAAGGACTTGCAATGTTCAGAAACTCCTTTGTAATGTGCATGTCATCATCCCCGCAGCTTTCCGGTGGATTTGATTGGAGCGAGGAGAGTAAGATTGGAGGGAAGACGCAGAACAACAAAAGAGAACGTGAAGATGACGACGAAAGCAGTGACAGTGAAACGGAAGTCAGCGAACAGGTAATGCGTGTACAGGGGAATTGCGCTTTTCATTTAACGTTGCGTGAAGTTATGTGTTATGTGTCTTTCGGTTTTCGTTTTCTCGCTTAGTTCTGTTAGGCTTTGCCAAAAACGTGCAATATTTTCTGAGCGTAGAGTAAAAGCCCTCTCTTCTCAACCAAGCAGAAGTAAAAATCAAGCCTTTTCTGTTTCATTCCTCATTTTCTCTCTTCATTCTGTGTATTTTCAGAGTGTAGTGTCACAAAGTTAAGATTACCCTACCATTTCTAATCACTGACATTTTGGCAGCTGCTTTTTTGGGAATTTGATTGTTGCACTGAAATAAAGAAAATGCTAAGCTTGTTGAAATGTACAAGAAATTCATTTGCAACGTTCTCTATTACAATACTGAGTCACAAGTGTAGCAGCTGTCGTAGGCTGCTATTGTTTTATCATTGTAGCAGCCGTTGTTATTGTTTTAGGGCTAGGGGCATTGTTTCTGTTGTTTCTTTTTACTCTAAAGGGTAGCAAGCCATTGGTGTGAGACATTACGAGAGCTGCTACATGACCCTACTGAGTAAACGAAACAATAGATAAAGAACACAGTGCCCCTTGCTCTAGATAAAAAAAGGAGGTGCAGATTAACAACAACAAATGAAAAATGAGGCTTTTAAGTGGCGCAGATCAACAGCGTGCGCGCACAAAGAACAAAAGAGAACATTTTAGACTCAAAAAGAGTGACGCTTTGTCATCAAAAACACTCTTTGATGTAAACTGACAGTGAGTGGCGTGAAGAGAGAAAAGTAGGGTAAGTTCACCCAGGGAGCTCAGTGAAGCTAAATTAAGCTTAGTATCAGGCTCTTTAAAAAAAGGGGGACAGGGAGAGGACAAAGAAAGAACAATTAACTAGTGCCACAATCTAAGATAGTGCAGAGTGTTAGGTAGGACTGTCAGTACGTTTTGAGTCATCTGCTGCCAGTATGTAACTTGTTAGTTCAAGGCCCAAACATAACTTACAATTATTGTTTTTCAAGACGGTTTAAATTTTACTGTGGTGTTTAACGTTGAATTTCGTTTATTTTAAATTCATCAATACGTTGAACTAGCAAACGTGATAATTTTTTTTTCAACGCCAACATTTTTAACTTGATACTTTTGTTTTCAGTCTCGCAAAGTTTGTAACATGATACCCTTGTTTTCTCAAAAACATACAAAGGAAGGGGTCAGGAAGGTATGATCGCTTTTTTTCCTGCTGGAGAAAAATGAAATAGTGTCATGGACGTATAAAAAAAAATGGAAGAGGAACGATTTTGTTTCATTCATCGATAAACAATTGCTAATTGTGTCTCAGAATAGCACGTTCTTATTAGGTTGCCACCGTTGGTGTTACCAATAAACCAGTTCAAATTACACAATGATGTCGATAAATACAACCGAGAAGCGTTTCAACTTGACCGATAATATATCTTACATCGGTGAATGAGTCCCCTCAAAGACTGACTAAATTTATTTGAGGTTTCCGTAATTGGCACAGTGTCTGCAGCAATATTTGAGAAGTTTCTTTTGTCACGACATTAACTCATTTTAATGCCGCCAGCTCGGAAATGTTTCGGGTGAATACAATTGTGACCTTCTTTTTCTCTTTTATGGGGGAGAAAATAAACAAGCGGCTGAGGAAATCCATTCGTTTTCCCTCTTTAAAGCAAACACGAAACAGTTTGAAAACAGAACACGACATTTTTTAACCGGGTTAGGGATTCCAAAAGATACGCTGTCACAAAAGCGTTCTTTGCACTAAAAGGGAGAACTGGTATTACCTGAAATATAACTGCTATCGCCCGTTAAGACGAGAGTTCAGTATCGCACGCATGAATCTCAACTCGAGAACGGATTGTATCATGCTGACAATGCTAGAGTGCATGCGTCTTACATGTTGTGTTCTACCCCAAGGAAAAACACTTAACTTTCGTGTGTAATTGTGTATGAAATGTATCGTTTACCCAACATAGATAACACTAACGCTAATCAGTCAGCGCATGCGCCTCGAGCAAATTGCTTTTGTTCTTTAGAAAATAGTATCACTTGGATAACAAGAAATTATTGGACTCATATATAATTTTGTATGTTATTCATAGGTGGGTGTAAGTATAGTACGTTTTACGTAGCAATTAACGGTATCTACCCCACCCCCTCAAAACAAACATTAATGTTTACACCTGATTGCCTTAGTACAGTAGTGCGTCATTGCCATAGTGCGTTATCTTCGATAACCCTCAAACCATCCAATAGTGCACTCTGTACTAAAAAGGAATAAAAACCTGACACAAAGGGCTTCCTCTGCTTCTCTCCTTATCCGCTTTCCCTTCCCCTTAGGAGGGTGTTCTACACGGCTAAACTTCAGCCGTGTTTTGTCTGCTCCACACCCGCAGGTTGCACGTAAAAAGAGCAAGAGGCAGAAGAGAGCAGCCAAAAAGGCCGAAGAAGACTTCCTCTACAAGGTAATTCTGTTACTTGAGAAAATCCAATAAGGAATCAAATAATTCTGGACTACAACATTAATCATAATTACGAGAATTGGACTTCTGATATAAATTAACGTGTCGATAGACTAGTACCCTACCCAGGGGAGTGTATTAATATTCCTAGCTGCTTCACTGGGCTAAGCTCCAGTAGTGTAGGCTAGTTCGGCCGAACGCAACGTTGCCAGATCTCTCGCTCCCGACGTCAACCTGCACTAAATCAAATAATTCTTCTTGCATCTCTGCAGACAGAACAGTCTCTTTTAGAGCAGGATCGTGTGCCGGAGACTGCTGAAGACTTTGATCGTGTGGTCTTGTCATCCCCCAACAACTCGGTAGTGTGGTTACAGTACATGGCGTTCCACCTTCATACCACAGACATCGACAAGGCCCGGGCAGTGGCTGAGAGAGCGCTAAAGACAATTTCATTCAGGTAATTCATGGGTCAATATCTTTAAAGCTGTTACTTCACATCATGGTATGTCCACTTCGTCATGGTCGAGAGATGTTATGATTGCAGTGGGACCTGTTCACCAGAGTCTCCCTCAAACAGACTTTCTAGCGCTTTTTATCGTCGAAAGCTTGTACTGGCGAATAGGGTTTCTTCTTATTTTTAGCAATTACTTCCATGAAGTAGCAAGACGCTTTTTTCGAGAAGCTTATTTGATTTTTAGATGGTCCGCGGACGCTCGCTCTCGTATACACTGTAGCAGAACTAGTATTTAGTACGAGAAATGGGCCGAACACACAACTATTATTATTAAAACTTTCAAGATACATGTAATTTTAAAATATACCTTTTTCTTATGGGTCAGTCCTACAGCCAAGTTTTGTTTCTGGGACTCATTTTGTGTCTTTGGTTCATTCTCAGGGAAGAGCAAGAAAAGCTGAACGTATGGGTGGCCCTGATGAACCTGGAGAACTTGTATGGGACTCAAGAGTCCCTTGTGAAGGTGTTTGAGCGAGCCCTCCAACAGAATGAGCCTAAGAAGGTCTTCTTTCAACTTATCGGTATTTACTCAAGAACGGACAAATTAGAGGTAAGAATGAGACAAATGAGGTGATCATATGGAAGCTGGCATAACAACACACTTTGTACTAGTTTGTAAGGTATGAGTTTGTTTCGGTAGGTGTGTACAAGACGGTACTCAGGAGTTTTTTTTTTTTGGATGATCAAAGGAGTCTTATGTCCGTACGTGTATGAGCGAAACTTACCATTGTGCACACTGTACTTTTCTTTCAGTTGGCCGAACAGTTATACCAGACTATGAGCAAGCGATTCAGTCAAAGCAAAAAGGTGTGGGTCGGTTTCGGAGCGTTCTACATGAGGCAGGGAAAGCTTGACTTGGGCCGAAAATTGCTGCAGCGGAGTCTAAAGAGTCTCCCAAAAAGAAAGCGTGAGTTGTCGTTGATTAGAGTATTTGACCTTGACAAATCTAGGAAGTACGGTGGCCTAATGGTCAGTACGCTACACTCTGGATCGAGCGATCTGGGTTCTAGCCCTGGCCAGCCTTTACTTTGTTGTGTTGTTGGGCAAGACTTGTTACTCTCATAGTGGCTCTCTTCGCTGTTGTGTTAATTGGTACCGAGGTGTATTAAATGCTGGGGTGATTGTACGATGGACTAGAACAGATATACCTCTTGTCGTTTCATGCTCGACATAGGAGCCTAAAATGAATATTACTCTTCCCAGTAGACCGCGACACCCACGAATTTTTTTGCCGCCTTCAAAGCAACGTTTTTGATGCTGCGAGTTTGTTTCAAATCAATCACGTGGTACATTGAAATGCACCACGTGAGGATATTTTTCTTGTGTGTCGCGTCATGACTTTTTCGTACTACGTGATGTTCATTCACAAGATGTTTATCTTCAAGAGGAAAGCTTATCGTGGTTTTTGTCTGCCATAGAACTGTCAGCATGGCTGCTGTTTATCAGCTTAAGGTAAAATATATGCAGGACAAATTCGGATGGGGTTTTTTAGACGCAAAACGCCCGGTAAGCTTTCCTCTTGAAGATAAACATGTTGTGAATGAACATCACGTAGTACGAAAAAGTCATGACGCCACACAGAAAAAATGCCCTCACGTGGTGCATTTTAATGTACCACGTGATTGATTTGAAACAAATTCGCGGCATGAAAAACGTTACTCTGGAAGGCGGCAAAAAATTCGTAGGTGTCGCGGTCTACTGGGAAGAGTAATAAGCGTCTGCTTGACGTGCTACTAGACTCGAACGTAGATGTTACTGTACCAAGAGTAAGAGTGTGGCACAGTTGTCCATAATGGCGCATTATCCTACTAAAAGCGAGACATCCTTTTAACTCAAGAACAAATCTAGTTTACTTATCGGCTTCAGGCAGATTAACGCAGTTCAAGTTTCTTTCAACATAGTTTTTATTTTTGTTTGTACAAATCAATTAGTTTGAAAAGTGGAACTTTTTTTCGATCAAAGATTTACACTCTTTAAATGGATTTAAATTTATTTAAAGGTTTGTTTAGATGGGAATTTCTGGCAGGCGCGGTGACGTCATGATTAGTGCGCTGGACTCCGGATCAAGAGGGCCAGGTTCGAGCCCTGGCCGGTGACACTGTGTTGTGTTCTTGGGCAAGACACTTTATCCTCATAGTGCCTCTCTCCACTCTGGTGTATAAATGCATATTGGCGAATTTAATACTTGGAGGTAACCCTGCGATGGACTAGGATCTCATCCAGGGGGGGAGTAGAAATACTCTTAGTCGCTTCATGCTGGGACTGTATGTTGTGAAATCAAAGAACTGGGTTAGAAAATCAGGCATTACCTATCTATTAGCCGGCTGTCCCACAGTACTCTGTAAAGCTACTTCATAGTGTCCGCCTCTTCTTTCTTTAATTTGTTTTCGTCTCCCCTTGACAGATGTTGAAACAATAGTCCAGTTTGCTCTGCACGAATTCAAATATGGCGAGCCTCAGCGAGGGCAGACGATGTTCGAAAGCATTCTGACTAACTACCCCAAGAGAAGCGATCTTTGGTCAGTATATCTGGATATGATGATCAAACAAGGAGACGTCGAGCCTGTTAGGTAAAGAAGAATCTTATGAGTATGTGCACTCAAGCTCTCCCTAGGCCCTTCTTGGTAGATTTCGTTTCAGTGTAGACATTACTACTGGTCAAAGCTTTTAACACATTTCTTAATTTATCTTTCAGTTCTCAGAAGTACAGAATAATTAATTTTCTTGTTTCTATTTTAGGCAAATATTTGAGAGAGTAATTCACATTAATCTGTCTTCTAAAAAGATGAAGCTCTTCTTCAAACGGTACCTGGACTTTGAGCGGAAGTTTGGCGATGCTTTTAGCGTAGAAAATGTCAAGACTAAGGCAATGGAATATGTGGAATCTAAAGCGGCCTTAAGTTGACAACACTGCGGGATAAACTGCGGTGAAGTGTTGGAAAGATCATCTCCTGCTGAAAGGAACTGAAATTACTAAGGGCTACGGGGGTGTATATTCGGCCGTGCTGTGAACTGCCCATGTGAAGAGTCGGAAAGATCATCTCTTGCTGGGAAAGAACTGAACGTACTAAGAGCTACGGTAATTCATTTTACCGTGCTGTGATTCTCTAGGAATTATCTTGTCCTGGTCATGCATCTAGCTTGTTGTTCCCTTATCAACTGGTAGCCGACAAAGGTTTAACGCTTCAGTTGGGGTTCCTTCGATTCCAAAGTTCAACTACCTAAAAGCACGTTTCGAAACTTCTCCACGCTGGGTTCACGCTGGATTCACGGCGGTCTAACGCAAACCTCAGTTTTGGCCTATAAAACGAGCAGTAGCAATACAAAATTACGAGCCGATAAACTAGGTTATTAGGGAGCTTAAGCAACGACGACGACGACGCCAAGGACGACGCTTAGTTAAAAATGAATTTATATTTTACTAGCGAAATTGGCGAATGTCTAGATCTGTTCTGTGCGCCAATGGCTCTAAAACCGTGCTAAAGCTAAATACGCAACGACGGCGTTCAATTCCAAATGGAAATACGAAATATTAGCTGTCGTCGTCCACATTCAATAGACGACGCAGAACTTGGTCATTTCACGTTGTCGTTTTGCGGAGAACGGCAAAGAAATGTACAAAGATTCAAAACGCACGTGCACAGCTATTGTTTAGCTCATTAAGCCTTTTGTTTAGTGACGTTCTCGTTGCCGTCGTCGTCGTGGTTTGCTTAAGCTCCCTATTATTAAGTTTTCTTTGCATCAAGTTTTCTATTTATTCACTTTTTTGTTTTTTGGCATGAAACTTGTTGACGTTTACAGCTTTGGCACGAACTGCGCTTGCGCAGTGCGTTTGACCGCTGCGTACGAGCTGGGTATTCCGATCTTCCTCGAACTCGCTCTGTTTAAATGTCGAACCTTTTAAGTGGTGTACTTTTTTGACAGAAGTGCTACTCAAAATAGTTGGCGGAGCCTACGATATTTGTCAGACTGACGTTGTACCATACCGTATGCGAGGCGCTGTTCTAGATTATGAAGCTGAGTGTGGGTCAATGTTCGCGATTCATTCAGATAAGTTTGATCAAATCAAGTTATAAGGCCAGTATTTGAGGACTTAAAGCTGAATATTTTATTAACTTAGTAATGAAAGTATACCAGTAAAATGTTAAAGCGGTTTTTATTTGGGTGCAAAAAGTCATCTCAGTTACACCAGGGCTGCTGCACAAGAAGGCGAAATTCTACCTGATATTATGTCGTGTATTTTGAGCGGAATTTGTGTTCTATCATAATCCGTAATTGCTACACTGTTTGGGTGGTTTACGTGTGTTAGCTTCGTGTCCTTATTTGATCATTCTATTGTCACTGTTTGTTGTGATTAGTCATTTTTGGTCTTGTAACTCCAAAATGAGAACTACCGTGTAAAAGTTTTATGTAAGACTTAGACTTCTAGTTTCAAGTATGTTTATATATTTTCAATATTTATTTGTTTTTCGCAGGGGTATTTTGCATAACGCCGAATGCACTGTTTGCTTGCGGTTTACTAGTTTCACTCAAGTTTTCTTGCAGTTAGCTTTTGTTTGTTAAGGACAGCAGTATATTGCAGATGGTACCTATCCAACAAATAAGAGCTAACCGCAAGCAAATGTAAGTGAAATGAACGTAAGCAAACAGTGCGTGAACTTTCCCCAAGTGAGCTCCCTCTTTTCCCTCACAGCTGAGGAGAAGGCGAGGGGAAAAATCGCGCTTCGCACATCTAGTTCCAACACCCCCCTCTCTGAACGCCTTGTAGGTTACTTTTCCCTGAGCTTGGACAAGATGTGACCAGTCGTCTTGGGGAATATTTCGAGTGAAGGAACTTTCTAAGCTCATCACAACGGACACAGGGAAGTCTTTAATACAAATAGTTTTAGAAATATATAAACTTATTCATGAAATTTGTATTATAAGTCAGTTGTAAGCGCTGAGAAACCTTTGACAATCACATGCACAGAAAT
>CM042747.1:25336774-25344274 GCA_022496165.2 Catalaphyllia jardinei
TCTTTGTTTTACGTCACTTGTGAGTTTCACAGGTTCTTACACCGAGGCAGAGCCCAAAATGCAACAATATCGATTCCTTCGATAGCTTTCTTTAGCGTTAATCGGTCTGTAACAAAATTCTCGATTGTGATTGGTTCTCCACCTGCATATCTTTCACTAGAAGCATATGCTTTCACCTAATTGAATTGAAGCACGACTTTGTCTTGTCTTGTCCTTTTGGTCAACATCAAGAATCGAGACCTGGGAAGGTCCAATTTTCGGGCCATGCACAGAGAATTCGTTTCGTATTCTCACCCAATCATTTTCGTCCCCAGAGGCCGCGCTGTTTATTTTGATCAGCACCAAGAATCGAGACCTTTGGAAAGGTCCAATTTTCGGGCACGCGCAGAGAATTTGTTTTGTATTCTCAGCCAATCAGATTTTCAGAATTTACTCTGAGCATACACAGAGTGACGGACAGGCCGTGAATCGCGGAACTCCGGTGTTAGTCATTCCTGCAGGTCGCAATTCTTGGTGCTGACCAAAAGGAGCGCAGCCTTTTGGGACCTAGAATGGGCTCCCAATCAGGATTGTCAGACTTGACTTTGAACATGCACAGAGTGACGAGAACTTAGTCCGTGAGCCCCGGATTCTTGGGACGAGAATGCCCTCCTCAACGAACACTGGTTACTGCAGTAATGATGCGTGGGTCGAGGGGGGAGGGGAGTACTTGGGCCAATTTTTGCTGGGTATGTGCCGCTGGCCTCTCAGGACCCCTACCCTATTATAGGCTATTCTGTGGCTAATTATAGACCCCATTTTAGTCACTTTTGGACAAATGTAATTTTCGCGATCCCAACTTAGTCACGTTCTGTTTATGCCTCTACCTTATAGAGCATTTTAAGTAGGTCATCCTAAAATGAATCGACACGAGTTTGTTTAATTGAATGTAGTACAAACAGTACAAACATTCTGGTACATTTGCTAACCGTAAGTATTAAAAACGCACCGTCATAAATAGTTGAAATACAAACATTCTTCACGTTGAAAGCTACCAAGTCCCAAGTGAAAGAGATCAAATGCTTGCTAATCGAAAAGAAGATCCAAGTTGAGTTAACTTCGATGGCCGATGACAAAGCAGAATAACCGGAAAATAGATACCGCAGCACGGAAGATTTGTTGGACTTTGTTCTGAACCCAGGGGTTCTACACTATTGTGCAAGTCGTTAATGTTTAAGTTGTGATTTCATGAACGGACTTCAGTGCAAGCCGACTGTTAAATATCAAAACAAAGGCAGGAACCATTTTTAACCGTGAATCTTCCTATTTTTAAATCCCTGCTTACCAGAATTTTGTTATCCCAGAAATCCCGAAAATGTGCGACCCCATTCTAGTAACTCTACTAAAAATGTAACCCCATTATAGTCAATCCAAGCATGAAAATGCGGCCCCAACCACCGGCACATCCCCATTATCCTCTTATAAGGAAGTACCTCCCCCCTCCCGGGGGGGCGTGGATGTGGATATATTAGAGAGATGCGCACGGTAGACCGCCTTTCCGACCACTGTACATTTTTATAGCGAAGCTCCGGCGACCCGAAAGGGCGCCAAGCGGAGCCCCATACCCATATAGGAAACTGAAGGACACCCATGAGTTGATTTTCTCATGATTATCATGGCTAGCGGTAATGCTCGTGGGCGCGTACGCACGACGCCGACGACGACGACGACGACGACGGTGGAGTCGCGCAAGATAGCGGCCATCCTCCAAATAATAGGTTGACAGAATCGTTGACAGAGACATGCAGCCTTGGTTTACCGTGTACTTCTTTGTTATTGGACATCCATGTTATGATCAATTGACACCTGTCAAAACAAGGTATCTGCTGACCAGTATCACGTGACCATATCGCGGGCTCAAGTCTACAACTCATCGAGCTCACGTGTTTTTTCAAGTTGACCGCTGACCAAGTACTGGTTTTCGATTGTATCGCTGGCTCATGTCAGGTTAACTTGTCGAAAACAGAGCGAACAGGACAGAATTGTAATAAAACTGGGTTTGTCACCAGGTGGGTACCATCAATGATTTTGACTCTCGCAAACAAGAAAAAATGACACATACCTTGAATTTTTAATCAGCGTCTTGTTTATATCTGTGCTTCTGTGTGGATTTTTCTTTCACTTCCCCTGAAGAAGGTCCGTGATTGTGACCGAAACGTCGGGAACATTTTTATTGTATATAATTTCAGAAACGCTTTTAACCACCAGGGCAGGATTGTTCGGAAGCCGGTTAACGCTAGCCCAGGATTAAATATTATTAGAATTACAACTTTTTCACCTACACAATTTTTTGCTGCTTTGTTTTGTGTATATGGTGATTATAAAACTCATAACAGAAAGCCAAATAATAAGCAGAAAACCTCACCACAAAGTTACAAAACTCAAATGAAATTTCTTCTCTTTCCTGGGTTAGCTTAATTGGGCACTGAACAACCCGGCCAAGGAGCTACGCTTTTAGGCTCGCCTAAATCTATATATTATTCCAGCGCCAGAAGATGGTACCATCGGATCATCAAAGTTCTCAACACTTCCACCAGTTTTTTATTTCTTGGTGGATGGCCATTAACTAGTGATGGTCGGACTCAAAC
Source organism: Catalaphyllia jardinei (assembly GCA_022496165.2). Taxonomy (NCBI): domain Eukaryota; kingdom Metazoa; phylum Cnidaria; class Anthozoa; order Scleractinia; family Caryophylliidae; genus Catalaphyllia; species Catalaphyllia jardinei. The sequence continues at coordinate 25,339,402 of CM042747.1, forward strand.
AGTATATTTATTTTAGGGTGGTTCAATATATAAACCCACAAAAAATAAAGTGGGACCAAATTAAAAATCTCTGGTTTTACACCCGGTTATCCCCGCGCCTTTTTCACTTGGGTCCCCTTGGGCCAATCATCCAGGGACAAGTGGGGAAAGGTCTTTAATCGCTGGAAGCCTTCAGTTAGGTGACCTTAGGTAGACGTCGCCACACCACTATCCATATTCCCTTTCCCGTGACGTCAGAATTAGCACTAAATGAAGGGGTAAATCGTTTCAGAACCGCTGATTTTACTTTTCACCTGTACCTGGAAAGGCGCGGCATCAAAGCGTCGGCCGAAAACCAAGTTTGCTGTTTTCTACAAGAGAAAAAAAAATACTTTCAAGACAAAAGATGGGTCGATTGAGGGGATCGCTCTTTCAGGGATAAATTTTACACGGTATGTGAAGAGCTTTATATTTTTTTACACCCCCGATTGTTTATGAGTGAGGCTTGTCAGTGTCTGTCTGGCTTGGTTTATAAGCTGCTTGAAAGACTTATAGGTTTAGACAAGTTTAAACTTATCAATTGAAGGACGGTTTAAAATCCCCTAAAGAGTGAGCAATCACAAAACAGGCTTGTAGGGATAAAAGTATAGTTTTTTTCTTTTTTCAATATAAATGAAACACTATATATATATTTATTTATATATATATATATAAGCTTGCATGTACTTCATGGCATGAATCTTGTTTAAGCTTAGAAACTATGGGATGTTCTCTGAAACGGGGAAACAAATTCGAAAAGAGTGCAGGATTACATCTTCCCAAATGTTAATTATGTTACATGTAAGTCAACTTTGGAACTTCTGCCATGTAAACAGATTGCTGGGATAAAAACCAACAGTTGCAGCTTGGCTGTTCATCTGCCATCTCAAATAGTGTCCAGTTGATTCAATACAAGTTTTTTCAATACAAGTCGTTTCACTTTGATTCACAGTCGATTTGATACCCATCTAAAGTCGATTCAATGCAAACCGAAGTCGCTATTCGATACAAAACTTTAAGATGCCTGGCAGTCTGAGATCATTATAGAATTTCCACACTTGGGATTGACAAGCGATACCACAGGTGGCCCAAGCTCCCAATAGGAGGAGTTAAATACTGTTTGTTTACTTTTATGCGAACGTTTAGCGCAACCTGACATGGGGCATACCAGAGGAGGAAAGAATATTATCCCACACTGCAATGCGTCACCTGTCACGCATTATGGTAGGAAAATGGCGTGTTGGAGCGAAGAAATGCTCCATTTTGTCTTAGGCTAATTTTCATTGTTATACCTGAGAAAGGTAAATGGCTTGCATTTTTCAGTAGTTTGGTCCTTTTTGGTCAATTTGCTTGCGTTTAATTATTAAGCCTTTCAAAAAAGACGCCAATTTGATGTTGTTAAAGTATCGCTTCCATCACAGTGCGATCAGTGACCCATAGCGACCTCGTGAATAAACTCGAATATGCATATTTTTAGTTGAGTTCTTTCCAAATATGGATGTCAGTCAAGTAAATCAAAGGCTAAGTGATATTTTGGCAAAGAAGAACCCAGAAGAACCCACTTTTTATCCAATTTCAGGTGGTTTAAAGTTCACTAAAAAATTGTTCGTTTGATAAACTCTCAAGTGACACGTGTACACAAGTCTCTATTGAATTTATAAAGGTTTTTATCGGAACGCGACGGTTTTGTTGGAAAAGCAGGGGTTTCAATAGTAGCCGGGTAGCGGGTAGGTCTACCCGCTTGCAAATTATGGGCCGATTATCCGCTTGGAGCCTTCACACGAACGTCAAGTAAGACCAGATAATTTCATCTCAGCTTCGAATTCTTGACAAAAAAATTGGCAAAATAGGTTTTATGTTATAGGAATACAAAAGGAAATGAAAAAGAAAAGACATTCTGGCATCTTTTAAATTAGTTGACTTAAGGGCAAAAAAATGAAACAACAAAGCAAGAAAAAAAAAGACCTGAAAATGCAGGAGAATGCATCTGCGAGAGTCTAGAAATTCAAAATTTTCTAGAAATTCAAAAATATTCCGGACCCCCCTAGATTCGAAGGCCCTTCGGCCCTTCGGTAAATATACCCATCTGTTACTCTTAATAACCCACTTGTGCAAAAACTTATTGAAACCCCTGAAAAGTCAATTCTGCTTATATGTGTGCTGTGTTGTATTTTTTGTTTTTTGCCAGCTCCTCAGGCCTATCTAACGCAATTTCGGCAAGTTATCGTTTGGTGGGTTTCCACTGCAACTATTATTCGCCCGACCAATACGCAAAACCTACAAAACATATGATCGGTTATGTATCAATTTAAATGGAGATGGGGATAAATGTTCGCCTTGAGCATCGGTTTTTACCATAACATCTACCATGTCTTCCATTTCCACGATGAAGAAGTCATCGCTTTTGCATGGTACACTTTTCTGGCATAGAAGCAAAGACAAAACACATTTTTACTAGGGAAAGTACAGTAGGTTTCCTCAGTAGCTTTTTAGAGTGTCATAAACATGACAAAATAAGGCATGATGGTACCAGGGGAGTATTTTGGTTTGCGTGTTGACAAATCATTGCTAAGTACCCCTGGTCGGGCAAATAATAGTTGCCCAACGTACTATGCGAACCCAGAGTGTCCCATTCATGTTGGACAAGGCTATATTTGAAGTTGCAAGCGAAACAATTTCGAAATAGATGTATCATAGCGAAGGAGTAGTGGACCAAATTGCGTAGCGAGCAAACCTTGGACCTTCCACATCTCTTCTTCGATTCTACGGAGGAACTGAGTCGGCAGGGTCATTTTCAGTGGATTTATTCACTTCGAGCAGCGGGTACTCCAGAATTCAGTGTGCGGCCTTGTCTTTCTTTTAGCAGTGAAAACCCACGGAACGATAACTTGCCGAAATTGCGTTAGATCGGCCTGAGGAGCTGGCAAACAAAAAAATACAACACAGCAACAGGGTAAGTAGATTTTATTCACAAAATATAAGCAGAATTGACTTTTCCAGCAAATCCGTTGTGTTCCCATACAAACCTTTATGAATTCAAACTTCAAACCGTCATAACACAACACCTCCATATGCTGCAAGGCGAGAGTCGCATTTCCCTGGTCCAATTCTATTGTTAGGCAATAGTATATGCCCCATGTCGCATTTCGCTGAACGTTCGCGTAAAAGTAAGAACACTATAACTCCTTGTATTGTGAGCTTGAGCCGCCTGAGGCGATACTGGACGATTTGTTCCACTGTGAGGCTCGTCTGACTTCCCTTCCGAGAAGACGTTCTTTGTATTTAGGCAGCTAAAAAAGTTCTGAGACACCCAGACAAACATGATTTTTTCGTTCTGGGATGACATTGTTTTGATCGATAGCTATCATATGAAAAGACTTTTACTGAGATACTTCTCCTAGTTCACTTTTGCCACGAGACGGCTTCACTTTGTATCAAATTGCTTTCAGTTTGTGTCAAATCGACTTTAGATGTGTATCGAAATTGACTTCCATTTGTGTCAAAACGACTTTGTATTGAAACGAGCGCAAACCTATCAAATCCATCCCAGACTGCATTGCACATACTAATACGATGCAATGCATTTTGTGATCAATACAACATGGCGGACGGGTGACACCAAAGAACGTTTTTTCCATTATTGGAGCGTTAATCAAAGAAATTACCCTACTTCTTGAGAATTAGAACAGGAAAAAACTTAAAGCAAATGAATTTTGATTGGCAAGGCAGAAGATTTCCATGGCAAACAATTTTTCGGTTCCGTTATTTCTGAATCACAGTAACAACACGGTACCGGAAATGATCTTACTGTGAAATCCTAGGGCTTGCAGTGGTGTATTGAATTTACACCACAATAATGACGTTAAGGCGGTTGTATTGTCACAACCCACAATGTATGAAATTGGTTATTTCTTGAAAATTAATATAGTTTTAAAGGCATTTTAACACAAAGGACCTTTTTGTTTTGCATCTGGTTTCCTCTTAGAGGGCAGTAAAGGTTTGGGGTGGGTGGGGGGTCAAGATTGACGCTTCACGGAAAATAAACTGGTCCTTTTTTTCAATTCATGTGAAATAAAATCAGTGTTTCACGTTTAACAAAAAAAAAAGACTTGTTGACAAGAACTGACGTAAATTGAGATTTGATAAGTTACACCGAAAGCACAGCCTTGTTAGATGTCTCTGTCATCTGTTTGCTTCTTGTTCTGTGAGCAGCAAAAAGAAAACTGAGTTCCTTGTTTTGCATATGAGCACTACACCACTACATTGTCCGATTCATTGTTGGAGGAGTCTTCATTATATTCAGAAAGCTGATCAAGAATTGCTATGCATTGCACTAGAGAATGGAAAATGGGATTTTAACCTTGTAAATTAAAACTTTCTTATTAGTTTCCATTAAAAAGAAACCGATCAAAACAGTTTTAATTAATACATTTGGTAAAGGATGCAGGTCATGTTGACCTTGGGCTGTTCCACCATTATAAAAATAGTGGTAGTAAGATTTAAATAAAGGACGCAATGGCGGGTAAAAAACAAATCTTGGCAAAGGTCATGCTTGCACAATATTGGGGCAGTGTCACGAGGATTTTGCAGTTTTAGGTCAATTCTGTGCTAAAATCCCAATTATACCAGGGCCGCGAAGCTGCCTGCCAGTATAATTGAAATTATATAAACAAACGAAGTGAGAAATATATGAGAAAACATCAAGTAGAATTCCGCTTATTTGTGCTTCGAACCACTTTTTAACGCATAAAAAAGCCTGACCCTGGTAGGGGCAGGTCAAAGAATGACGTAATCCCATAGTGCCCCTGTACAAGCACATGGTCCCATGATCCTCTCCATCTTTTTGACGCTGTGT
>CM042747.1:25346774-25380693 GCA_022496165.2 Catalaphyllia jardinei
ATTTGCCATTCGCTGGAGTCGTAAAACTCTCTTGACTCTCTGTCTGTCATGTTGTTGAGTTTGCCTGGTAGGTGCTGAGCAGTGATCAGAATTGATATTTGAAGGCACCACTCCCATAGTTCTAGAGTCAGGTTGACTAGCTGAAGGGAACGGGTTCCCCCTTTGTTGTTTACGTGGGCAACAGCTGTAGTGTTGTCCATAACAGGAAACAGTTTCAGTACCTTCAAATAGTCTTTAATAACAAAACTAGACCGTTATTTTTAGAATTCAATTGATGCGAAGAAACCTTCTAGCTTTTAATAAAGTTACCAAATAGGGTGACACTGCCCCTTTAATTACTATCAAAAATAATAGAAGACACAACCAAAATCACAGTTCACAAGGAATAAATACTTCTTTCTCATTTCACAGAGAATAAGTGGTATTTTAGAAAATCATGGTTCTCGGCTACTAATTAAATCAGAATTCATGACGGAGAAAAAACAAGCCATTTCACATTTACATGACAAAAATTACTAGGCCATTCAAGATTTCCCCTTACTGCCCTCATCATGCCAAAGGGAATCTGCTGGTTGATGACTGTCTAAATCCTTAGACATTCCTTTGGTGTTAAAGTTTGAGATAAAAAGAGAAATTTTTAATTTTGATTTCACTGGTACTTGTAGGATATTAGTAAAAGGAGTCTTAATAGTTTCAGGTGGGAGAGGGGTTGCATTTGAAGGCTATCCTACAATGAAACCTGATTGAAGACATAAAAAATTGTACATGTCCCATGATCCAACATTTTTCATTAATAATTTGTTGTCATGTGAAAGTGATCAAGTTAGGAATTTCAAAAGTATCGGGAAAGGAAACTAAATTTTCTGAAATCTATCTTCTCTGCAGAAATTTTTCATTTCATGTGAAATTCAATAGTACTTACAAAATGTCATTTTCTTTTAGTGAACAAAATTTGTTCACTAAAATACCATTAGTATTTACTGAATGAGACCTTTACTGAATGAGACCTTTTAATATATGGTGTCTTAAAATAGGGAAAAAAGGCAAAAAATAGAATGTTTATTTTATTAGGCTAGCATTTTTTGTTTTAGATCAGTCATTGATTATTTTTACTTCTAGAAGTCCAGTACTTATAAATCCCAATTCAACCAAAAAAACCCATAAAACCTACAAAAGGGCACACAAACAGCTTGTGCAGCTCCCCTGTGCTTAACTAAACTTATTTGGCCATACTGCAGCAAACTAATTCCTACACATACTCATATAAAAATTCTACCTTGACTGTACATGCCAAGAACTGCACAGTGGACAATCTGATCTTACTGACATGGTAAAGGATAAAATTTCAATAATAGCACTGTCTGCTAAATATTGAAATTAATTTTGAACTCTGTGATAGGATGTCAGTCTGGGTGCCCTAAAGGAGTGGCATATGAACTGAGGATGCATTGTGTGATCTTAAGTTAGATTCACTGACTAGTCAAAACTAAGAAAATGCTAATGATAACTATAAGTACTAAGTTCCAGCTGTGGCCAAACTTAAACTATTTTTACACCACCCATGCTATATTTAACATTTCAGTGACTATTGTAAATTTATTATTTTGGATAGGCTGTTGTTGCTGTCAATTGTGGGTCAATTCTGAATTTTTTTTGCATGTTATGAAATAAGTCATGGGGGCCATCTTATTTCATCTCTTATAAAAATTTTATCTTGACAAAATTCTCTTCTTGTAAGTTCTACCAATCTAAGTATAAGACAAGTGTGAAAATTAATGAACATGCTTGAGTAGAGTTCTGCAGTTGTATGTGACTGTTAATGATCTTAAAATGTTATTATTTCTGACCAAAGCACAGAGTTTACCAACCACAGATAAGTTTCATTTAGAAATTACAACCTTAATTGTTTGCTCCACATAATCTGTCATAGTGGTCCGAAGCAAGCTAAATTCTGAAAACAAATATTATGTGTCTGTGGTGTACTGTTGGTTTAAAAAATGATCGGAAAATAACAGATGTTGAGTTTACCCTCTGTATTCTCGACCACTGTTGGTAGAATTGAGTCGATGTCTAAGCTGTGTTTCACAAAGGTATTGTAAACTCTCAAAGTTCAAAAGTTGAATTTTTGCAGGATAAGATTACAGTTGATGAACTGAGCCAGTTATTGTGGAATTATGTTACAACACAGCACACAATCATCCCCTTTAGACATTTCAATTCCATGAAAATAAGATCTTTAGAAGTCATCCGGTTCTTAACATGCCTGGTGGATAAAGAAAGGAGGTAAAAAGGTTAGTTGAATTGCCAGAAGACAACTGTCAGGAAAGGGAAAAAACACTGAGTTTTTAAGTTTACCGCATTCCAACCTTCGTCAAACTTTGGTCAACATAACACTTGAAGAATTTACAAACATCATTCTTCATACATCATTCCTGAATTCTATTGGCTCAGTCAGTCAATACACAGTGCAAAAGTGGGTCATTGTTTCAATATAAATTTAACACCTGAATTTCAGTTTGAACCTTTTTTGTTCAGTGTGTTAGATATATTTTGTGCCAGGCGTGCTTTATGTGAACAGTCTCAAATTCATTTGGTCAGGGTGCATATTTTCAAGTTTGGAATTTCGATAGAAACCAATGTAATTTATACAACAAGGAATTGCCATTTGAAATATTGGCATGATTTCTCTGCAGGAAATTGGGTTATATGCTTGAGTAGCTGATGACAAGTATTTTTCTCTCTCTCCTCTCGAAATATTTTTTCTGCCTTGTTTTATACTGTGTATTGGAGATGCACTGAAACAAGAAATTCAAGTTTTTCAAATCAGTAGCTAAAATATGAAAGTAGCTAAAATATGAAACAATACGAGGGAACTGGCACTGAAAACGCTTAGATATTTCGTTCCAGCTGCTTGCGAGAAATATCACCACTGTAATAATATATATTGAATCAGAATTCTTTGCGATCTTTCTGTCAGGCACATCTCAAACAAGTTGCTTTCAAAGTATGTTAATCTTCAGCATGATTTAGCCCGTTTTACAGTGGAAATCGTGGGTTTGTTTACATCCGTGGACGTGACCAAGGTATCGTTCGATTTCGCTGAGTGATGATGACGTCATCATTAGAAAGCAAAGCTCACGCTGATTGGTTAGGGAAAGGGAATCGGGGGCACTGCCTTCACCTCTCAGCAGCAGCTATATTTGGTTGTTGACGTAAATATAATAAAGAATACTTCACCAGCTTTCCCTGCCTCTTCCGCACGTGATTTTTCATACAAGGCTTGTGGAAAAGACTTGTTTTCTTCGGCTAAAGCAGCTGTAAATATTCGGAGGAAACAGCCCTTCGATCGAGCTAAACGTCTCGCCATTTTTAGAGTGTTTTGGTCCTGTAACCGTGACAATTGCCTGCAGTAGGCGGAGTCCCATGGCCAAGGTGAGCGTTTTGATTGGCTGATAAATTCATGTTTGACAAACCAGGTCTCGTGATGCTGATTTCACCCGTGGCCGGAATGAAAACAATAACAAAGGAGAAAATTTACTTCGAGTGTAGAGCAGAATCTTGCCTGTTTTCCCTCTGAAGCGTACTGTATAACTATAAAAGCCATAGAGGTACATGCAGCAAGGAATAGAGTACACTCCAGTAAGTTTTTTAGCTAGGAAACCTTTGTGGTACTCGCGTTTGCTCGAATCTGGCCTCGTTTCTCTCTATCTGTTCCTTTCTACCGATTATTTATTTGCGAAGTTACATAACAATTTCTAACTCCTCCATTATTTTGCAGCTCCCATTGGACGTGGAGAGTTCATTTGAAGATAGTTTTGGCGTGTTTTCTCCATTCGAAGATGAAGATTTCGAAGGTAGAAGGACTGCCTTCGTGGGAGAGTCGAATGGAGGTGGAGGTGGAAGAAATGGCTGGGACAGGTACCAAGCACTACCAAGTTCTCCGTTCGGCGGTGTCGGGGGAGACTTTGATATGGAGCTGGAATTTTTTAAAAGTGATATAATCGAGGACTGTAAAGTGGCTGGGCCTACTTTGGCCGAACTAAATGATCATCGCTCTCTGTCGCCTCTGATAAATCCTGAAATGGAGCGCCTTCATCGAATAGCCACTCGAGCGGAGGGCGACTGTTCCCCTTCTTGGGATTGCTCAACAACTCGGAAGCCGCAGCCCTACATCGCCTTAGAGCTCACATCGGACAAGACTGAGAGACGAGTTGTTCAATTAAAACAAGAGCCTGTTTCATCAAATTGCGAATATAATGAGAGATCCGAGCAACCTGCCTCTGTTTCAAAAGAAACAGAGAAGAAAGTTCCCAGCAAACCTACGTGGACTATGACCCGAGATGCCTCTTCTTTGCATTGCAAAAAAGAGTCCGAGAAAACAGTTGCCACGGACGATGAAAAATCTTCGAGAATGGTCATGCCAGAAGGAAATTTAGGCAATGGTGGAATTAACCAAATGCCAAAGTTAGTTTCAGCGGAAATGAAAACTCGACTATACACGACAGGTCAGGCAAAGCGCGAGGATGGGAATGCGAAGGTTGAAGCAGAACGGGAAGCGATTGAAGGCGATCCTAGTAGCCCAGCTGCGGACGATGAATCCGCGGACGAAGATATGGATAGTGACGATGATTTTGATGTGGAGAGCCATTTGCACAGTGCTGGCTTAGCTAGAAATCGAAAGGGTAGAAGAGGTGAACAAGATGACCTTTCGCCGAATCCAAGGAAGTTGCTGGAAATCAGTCGAGAGCTTGATCGTCTAAACAAAGTTATCGGAGACTTAAAGCCGATTCATCAGCTGCCACAGAACGCCCGGAACAAGTCAAGAAAGGAAAAAAACAAGCTAGCCTCAAGGTAAACTATTTGTTAAGTTATGTTAATGTAGAATAATATTCTCAGAATCGCTCGAGCTTCAAAATTTTCCGCTCAGATTGTTGTTTTGTAATGTACATTGTGCATGTTCGAAACTCACTGAAGTTCTTTTCGATCCAGCTTTAGAAAGGTTCAAAGCTACTCAATTTTGTCACGTGTGTCTTATTTTTGTTTTTGATTCCAAAATTAGTAGTGTTTTGTAAAGACAAGTGTTAAGAGGAAATGTTTCGACTTCAAGGTTTAGCTGCGGAAGTAGAATTTTAAGGAATGTTTCTTTGTTGTCGTCGTTGTTGTTGTGTACCATGTATCAGGACAGTAAAAATATTCTGCGCTTTTTTGTGAACGCCCTCATTGAACTTCGATCTATTACCGATACTTTGTAAGGTTTGCCATAGTTCCCTGCTGTTTCAGAGGTTCCAAAAGTGTGATAGTTTTGTACATGTAAAACATCAAAGAGCCTACTTGTTACATCCTTGAATGGGACATTTTCTTTGTTGTGTAAGGCAGAATGGGTAATTGGAGGAATGAAATGAATACACTCATTCTTGTAAAATTATTTTCAACACATCCTTTCAATGCACATCGCTCTGCATGTGCAAAAATGAGATTTATTAGGATAGGTTACATGTACAGTATATTGCAGTAACATTACTCCAAGGGGTGCATAGGACAAATTTTCTAATAATCTCACCTACATGTAAAAGCAGAGCTTTAATTTGTTTTGTTGCGGCGTCTTTTTCTGTTTGATTGGTACATATGTGTTGTTCCAGAAAATATCCATACCTCTCACTTGAAAGTTTTTTTTTCTTTTGGCTTGGCATCCCTTTCCCACCCATCCCTCCTGGAAATTCCGGTTTAAAATGTTTTCTTCAAAAGTCTCCCCCCCCCCCCCCCTCGGGGGGGGGGGGGGGTATGAACATTTTTTGGACCTGTACAATTCTTTAAGGAATATGCCATCCAACAACTAAAAGTTTACCATGTAACATTTGGAAAAGACAAAGTTAATGGAGCTAAAACTCAGGTTGAAAAGTAGGAAAGTCATTTTTGACATGTGGATAAAAATACATGTACTGCCAATAAAACTTGGTTGTCAGGGGGTCCTCCAAGAAATAAAATTTGCCAAAAAATATTCATGTCACAGCTTGAGGGTGGCTGTGGTGTTTATATTATTGGTGGTTCTGTGAAACACAGACAGTGGTGTGTTGTTTGTGTTTTACTTTATGGCAGACAGATGGGCATTTTGAAGTGAATCTCATGCTAAAAATAGTAACATTACCACACAACATGTATCACCCAAGATTAATGCAGGTATACTACAGAATATCCATATTCTGTGTATTTTAAATTTAAGTACATTAAGAAAATCAGCCCTTCTAAGGAGAGCCTACGTGTAGGAAATTAAATGCACTTGTGGCTTGAAATTTCATCTGTGCACTTCCTGCAAGGATGTTGGATAAACATTTTTCATCTTGTTTTATCCTTGTGGTATCAGGTAACCGACAGTGTTTATACATGGTGACCAATCATTTAAATGTTTAGAAGACTACAGTAGTTCTCAGTAACAAATTAAGGATACAGTGGTCCTATTGAAGGACAGGCCAAGAAAACTTCATACAAAACAAATAACACCAGAAAAAAGACTGTTCAGTGCTGTTGTTGTCAGCTATTGTTCTTTAAAGCTGATAAATACTAATCCGTGATTACAAGTTTAATAAAGGTTAACTGGGAGTGGAAACTTTAGTAATGCTATTTTTGAGAGGACAGATGTGCAGAGCACAGTAGCTTGAGACGTAAAAGCATAATTATATGAGGATATAAACACCATGTACAAAAGAACTTTTTTGAACAACTTTCCTAATTGAATGGCTTTTCTCAAACAGATTTTATTAATATGTGAGTTTTCACACATTTTGAGTACAAACTAAAAGGAAAAAAAAAAACAGAAAATCTCGCTGAAAAGGTGAGCTACAATTTAAACCAATCCTTACTAGCTTATAATGATTACATGTATTCTTGAAGGACTGGGTCAGAAAGGAGTGGTGAAGTGTGTGCAGATCATTATATACAGTCATTGTACAGTTGATGTCCATCAGCACAAGAAACTCTCAACCACTCCATACAAGAGAGTCCATTGTACTGTAATCAAACTGTTATACATGTAAATGTGGAATAAACATTCAACATTTATGTCTCTTTTTTAGGGCTTGTAGATTAAAGAAGAAAGCACAGCATGAAGCTAACAAGGTCAAGTTGCAGGGGCTAGAATTGGAGCAGCGTGAGTACTCTTTGCTTACACGTTTATGAACAACAGAAAAGCGCTTTTAATTCTACTGGTGCATTAGCTGGGACTTAAAAGTGAGAGAAAAATATGTCTAATATGAAATATTGGGGTCAGTGCAAATATGGCTGGAGGTAAAATACACGCTGCAGAATACAGACTTTTTAAGTACTATATATTTTGGTTTTTGCCATCATCCACTGCTAATCACTTAAACAGCTGAGTTATTCAGGGTGGTGAGATTGTAAGTCTTCACTCCCTTTAGCCTGAGTGTCACTCAAGTTAGCCTGAATAATGTTCAGACTGTTATCCTGTTTACAGTTAGCTTTCAGTGAAGGAAACATGATTAAGTTAAAAGGTCTACAGTCTGGAGTCGGCATTTTACCCCCAGTCCACAGTCTTTGTTTGTTTTATACTGACCAATAAAAACGGGCTGGTAAATATTTAAACTTCTACTTCTGTTTTAACCAAGGAATTGTATGTTATGTTACTTTCTAGTACTGTTGAACCTTAATAAAACAAAGGGTGAAAGGACTGGCAAAATTATGGTCGCTCTAATGTGGTTGTATCAAGGTTCTCTTCCATACATTTTACTGTTGCTGGGGTGAAGGATAATATTGTTCATTTTACTAGGTTTGTGAAATTGAAGTTCCACTGTACTTGGAATAATTTTTCACTACCCACATCTAGCCCTGCTGTATGTGATTGTATTGGATAGTGTTTGAGTGTAGCACAGATATTCCCAGGGTTGTAGCTAAGAAAGTAGTCTCCTGGGCTGGGTTGCTCGAAAGCCGATTTAAAGTGGGTGACATGGTACACGCTAAACATGTGCTCAAAACTAGCTTTTATACCAATTACTTTACTTGTCATAGTGGCATCAATACTCAAGGTACTCAGGAATTTATTTGAAACTGTTCATGTACATGGAACTAGACAGTTTGATATTGAATGGTTGTACATGCGTAACCTAAAAACTGTTCATTGTCCTTTACAGTTTGATATTGTTCAGATATTGAATGATTGTACATGTGTAACCTAAAAACTATTTATTGTCCTTTACGGAGTGATCTACCCACCAAAATCCAGCCAGTGATCACCTTCTTTTCAGCTGCCCAATAGAGTTCTAAAGTGTGACGTCACAAAAAATTAAATCTGTGAAATTATGGGATTGGGCACCATTTTCGAATGGAGTATCCTTAAAAGGGGTTCCTTGCCAAAACTTAGCTCTTAATTGTAATTCCCAGCTGAAATATGAAGGATTGAAATTTGATACTGCCCCATATAAATCTCTCTAATTTTGAGTCAGTTCTAAACCGAAGGAACAGAAACAAATTTTGAAGGGTTTGTATGGAATGCTATCAAACTTTGATCCCTTATATCTCTACCGGGAATTGCAATTCGGAGCTAATTTTTGGGATGTGGACGTCTTTTAGCATGCTCTATAAGAATATGGCATCATATCCCATAATTTCAAAAATTTTATTTTTGTGACGTCATCACTTTAGAACTCTATTTCACCAGAAGTCAGCGCTTATTAACTCCCCTGGGTATGTACAGTGTAGCAAGCTACATGTACATGGACTTGTCCTTGATGTAGTTCATAGTTTATTGAGTTGCCTGTATAGATTGTGCTGTAGGACTGGATTAAGACAGAGGTGTTACATTATTTTTCCTCTGTAGAGCGCCTGACAGAAGTCATTGATAAAGTGAAGAAAGAGATTATACTTAAAGGAAACTCTCAGTCCGTTGTTTCAAAGGCAAACTTGAGTGGCCAAGTGGAGGCTCTCATCAAGGCTACATTTGGTAGGTTTTGCTAATTTTATTAGGATGTTAATTTGGTAATTTTACATGAGGCAAGGATTTCATTTATTAAGAGGCCATCAGCACACAAATTGACAGGCTATGAGGATTATTTTGGCCACCTAGTTTGGTAATCTAGACCAAAGTTTTTGTTATCCATAAAGAGATTAAGTTCAAAAAATTTTGTCTGCCTGAAAACCGGTTGCCCTCATGCCGAACACATATTATAGTGTGGAACCCCTGTGAATGAACTTTGAAAAAGTAAAAGTTCTTTGTTTAGTACTCATCATTACTTCTTGCAGTAAACTTTATGTCTACATGTACACTGTATGTGGTATGCAGTACTTCAAATCATGTGCAATTTACACTTTGTTTCTTAGGAGATTAATGTTGTCTTATTCCTTCAAATTCTGTTCTGTGATTGCCTTCCAATAATTTCATAAGATTCAGCTTCTTTTGTAAGTACACATGTACATGTACATTACATGTATTTATCAAAGCTGTAATTTCTCACTGACATGTACATGTACATTTTATCTTTTATCATTGCGTGTTTTATAGTGATTATTACTATTGCTCCTTTGTTTTTTGGAACATAGGGAATCAACTGGTTGCTGGTCACACTTCAGATTTTGTTTATTCTGTTCTGGAGTCCACTGCAAGAGCAAATCCATCACTTGGGGAACTGGATGAGCTTAGTTTGTGCTTCTGAGCATTTCTTTTTTGTGGAAGAGTCTGTTGTGGTGTTCCAGTAACATTTTTGCAATTGCGTCATGTTTGTAGTTTTTCATTTATGTCTACTGTACTTAAATCACGATTTTCATGCCTGTGCTTACTTGTACATGTAATAAGCATCTATCAAGTTTCCCTTGATAGCCTCTAGAGCCAGTTACTATGACAAGAAATATGTGATACTCGACTATTATTATTATGCCACTATGATTACTAATCACTGAATCTACTGACAGACACACCAGTTCTAAAAAATTGCAATTACTGTTCTATTATCTTAAAACATAGTCAAAAGATGTTGTACATGTTCAAGTAATTTTTGTGTTTCAGAATTATAATTATTTAAATCCTGTAGGGATCTATTGGTTTTGTTTCAATTGTTTTTTAGCCTTGTTATGCCATCCAAATTGTGATAAGGCATTTTTTTTCAATTATACCTTTTTGTATCTCATACATGTAGTTACAAGGGTGCAACTGTGTTTATGCAGCATGCAAGCAGTTATTGACTAATGTGTTTGCTAAGGTGTCTTGACAAACAGTGTAAAGTGAAAAATGTATTGCTTGATTGTATGTTGAGGGCTTACTAAGATCTCCAAAAAAGATCTATTGTATGTTTTTAAAAGTGTTCAAAGTTTGTTGGTTTGCTTGTTCAGTTTTTAAATATCACATAAGTTTCCCATATCATATTAACAGTAGCGTACAGCTGTCCCTGCACTCCCATTCATGCAGTTACTTATACTTATTGCAGTAACAAAGTTATTAATCAGTCGCTCATATTAATGTAGAACTGCTCCTCTTTTCTCTTTAAGTACAATTCATCAATGCGGATTCAGGTTCGGTGTTGCTACATAATTTGTGGATTTCACAGTTTTTCCTTTGTCACAATCTGGGTCATAAGTTGAAGTTCATAAACACATGTCCCTCTGATTGGATGAGTGACAGTAGAATTTTTAGCATTAAGTAGTGTGTGTGGTCAATGTTTAACAGAGGTTATGTTTTTCTAGTTTGTCTTAGATGTTTGAGTCTACAGCTCCTTCCCTACTTTTCCCAGAATGATGAAAGAAAGGAAGTAGATTTTTTTAGCATCAAGAATTGTGTGCAGTCAATGTTTGGCAGAGGTTATATATTTGTTTTTCTAGTTTGTCTATGTTGGAGTCCACAAACACAGCTCCTCCTCTACTTTTCCCAGAATGGTTGGCTACAAAGGAAGTAGTTTCTCTTAGCATTAAGTATTTTGTGCAGTCGCTTTAATAAGAGGTTATATGTGTTACTGGTTTGTCTCAGAGTGTGGCTGAAATAATCATGAGGTTTGTGAACTTGAATTTTAGATGTGAACACCAGTTTCTAACCTTGGCTGATCAAATTAGTATAGAGCCTTCAATGAGTTTATGTGGATTCGCTTAACTCAAGATTATTTTAATTACATGTAGTACTGCAAAACTTCTTACTATTCACTCACACTAAAAAGGTGCAGCGTCTGCGGCACAAAAGGTTTTGCAGTTCTTGTATCTGGAGGTAATAATGTCACTCTCAAAGTTCTCAAAATTCGTATTCTTTCTCGTTGAGTAGTTTTGGAACTGGCAAGTTTAAGCAATTACTTGTATATTTTTGCTTCTTATAGGAGCTGTGTAGGCTAGGAATTCTTATGATATAAGGGGCAGTAGTAGATTGGGGAATTATGTACTGACTAATATTGGTGGAAAAGAGAGATGTCCTTGGTTTCTGTAATGAAAGGAAAATAATATAGAGATTATGGGTGATATGGATGGGAAATAATATTCTCAACGAAGTCAAACTTTGGTTTTTTTTTTTTCTTATTTGTGGCTATTCTTCGTTGTGTTGTCTTAGGTACTTTGGCTCTCCATAGATGCATGTACAATATTGCAATACTACAATGTAATATTGTGTACAAAAGAACCATTTCAAGACAAACAGAGACGATGGACATTCTCTTTTTTTCATGGATTGCTTAACAAAAGGTGTTAAGAAAGAAGGGTCAATCGTTTTTTCTTTTGAAAAATGTATTCGGGTGGTGAAATCCAGTTTTCTAACTTTCGCCAGCTTGTATTTGTTTTCCAAGTGAAAGTATTCATACTGGCAAATATTTGAAGATCTGCGGGCAGACTGTATTATTTCAATTCCTGACGGTACATTGGTGTCTTCTGGACCAAAACAAAAAGGACATGTGTTTGATTTTAATCCTTTTGTGAGTATCCTCGAAGGTCTAAAATATACAAATGCACCTTTTTGGGTTTTAATGTTGTTTTGTAATGTTCAACACATCTTGTGTTTGAAAAGCAATTGATATTTAGATGTTCCAGAGTATTCTATTTGTAACATAAGAGGAGCAGTTATCATTATCCTATTGTAACATAAATTTGTGTAAATAAACTATTTTATTATTTGTACATTGTAAATAGATTATGAGGGCTGACGGTACAGCTTTTTTTTAAATGTGTATCATAGAATTACTTCAATCTTCAACAAGGTTTCGGCAGATTGTATTTTCATATTGTTGCATTTTAATGTTGGGGAGTTAATTTATCTGGACAAGCATGGACTTTGCAGTTATTATTTCATAAATTATATACAGTATTAAATTATTTGATTTCTCAACGGAATAAAGTAGGTTTGAACTTACTTGATTGTTGTTTTTCGTTTACTGTTCAGAATGAGATAGTAAACAACTACCCACAGTTCATTCCTTTAAATGCCTTCTAAGGAGGGTCGGAGGAGGGGTGAAGAGAAAAGGTGTATTTGTGATCATGAGTCAATGCACGTAAAAATTCAACGATGCAATGGAGTATCCATAGAAGTTATTTAATGGCATAGATGGACAAATTAAAAAAAGAGAAAGTTTTAGCAAAGCAGTGGCGACGTGTTTAGGCTCGTCATACATTCGTCCCTCCCCAAGCGAAGATTACGTGACGAGCCTAAAAGCGCAGCAGGCTATTGGCTGAATGGGCTTCGCAGCCTTACCCCAGCTAAACTGCCTGTTCCAAAGGTTATCAGGCTACATAGACCTGCAATCTTAAGATTAACGACTCGTAGCGCAGAGTTTTTTTTTACCTCCATGTTGATGAACACGACTAAGTTCGGAGGTAGACACAATTTCCGCCGCTTTCTCCAGTCCAGTCTACGGACCAGTAACTAAAATTAATTATTATGTACTAAAACAGTGTATAAAGTTGAAGGCGCGCTCTGATTGGCTAGTCAAACTCTGAATATTCTTTGCTAACAAAAAAGAAAAGGTGCCTCGGAGTTCTAAGCAGACATTCTTGCTTACGCAGAATTCATCTATTTACTAACAGTATCTACGTTACCTTTACAATAGTTTCATGCAATATTTGCAATACAATGAAAAACAAGAAAAAATAAATTCTCTGCTCTGCAGGCTACAAAATGTTGCGTTATATCCTACAAAGAAAAGATAATACGGTTCAAAGTTACAACAATGAGCGACAAAAGTGTTGAGACACTTGGCAGTAAAATTCGATTTTCTGAGTCTTGGAATCATTTCTCCCCCTTTCCCCCAAAACAATGTTGATTTTTCTATTTCTTCGACTGCACAAACCACAGCGCCTACACAACATTGAATTCGGGGACCGGGGGTATCAAAGATTTAACGCTAGATGAAAATAAAATAGAGCAAATGCTTAAAGGGGCATAGTCACGCTATTTGGCAACTTAATAAAAATCTAGAAGGGGTCTACGAATCAATTGAATTCAAAAACTAATGATCTAGTTTTGTTATTGAAGACTATTTGAAGGGGCTGAAACTGTTTCTTGTCGCCTGTCGCTACGGATGGCATGGATGGAAATGGATTGAAATTTGAAAAAATTGGCCATACTACGTGTTCCAAAAATCCTCAAGAAATTTGTTATAGTTAACACTCTCTGATAAAATTCATTTGATATCTTCGTCATAGCTTTGCAGAAGCATTTTTTCACGATTAAAGCCTCAAAGTAATGATTTTAGCACAGAATTGACCTAAAACAGCAAAATCCTCGTGACACTGCTCCTTCAAGTATCGAAAATCGTCTTTTCCTAAAAGTGTCTCAACTACTTTTGTCGCTCATTGAAGCTTCACCTGTTTAGTGCAGGTGTGCAAGGTTGTGTTTTATCTGCCTATTGACGCCGTTGACTTTAATTTCCCAGCCTTTCTTTGACGGCTGCTACAGAAATAAGTATTAGGGGATGGTAAAAAAAAAAATGTCTAAATTAGCTCTCTAAGCTCTAAACTCGCTCACGACTAAAATGTATGAAGGACAAAGATGTTCATAACAATTTTATTACCAGGCACACAAGAACACTTGTAAAATTATTTCATTACTTTACGCAAGGAACTTTCAGTAGCTGTTAATTTATCCCGTTCAAAAAAAAATTGTTGTTTTAATGGTGTCTGCTGTTATTCCACTATGCCATTCGACATTGTCATAGCACCCGCTTTAAGGTTGCGCGTCGAACTAAATTTCGTCTTTTTTGACACAATTCTTTGTTTTTCTAGTTTTTTATAAGTAGTGTTTCAGAATAAGTACCTTTCTGTAGTGCATCATCAGTTTTATAATTATTTTCCATCACTTACGATATTTTCTGCATTTCTGAAGAAAGCTTAAATTGCGGATTTGGCGACGCCATGTGATTCCATATGGCGTTATAAACATCTTATTTTAGCGAGAAGACCCTGGGAATGTGGCAACCTCGTTCCCAGGGTCTCTCATCTATAAGAGACCCTGGGAACGAGGTTGGGAATGTAGTTGTTTATAAACTCTTGGTCTTCGGCCATCGTAGCTTGATTAAAGATATAAAACAAACAGCGGTGATAAACATAGTATAACCGTTACAAATTTTTTGAAAAGCTATTTATACTGTATAAATGAGGGTCTGGAACCTAGACAGAAAACATCTGCAATAGAAATTTAAGATGTTTCAAACGGAAACCGCTGTCGGTAAAGGGACAATGAAAAGGCTTTCTTAATAGAGTAAAAGCTTTTCACTGCTGACATTGGCACTCAAAGCTGGCTGTAACTCTTGAATAAACAAAGTCTCAGTCTTGCCGGATGCCAAAATGTCAAAATGGTCCCAGTTGATGTTGTGACCAGTTGTTTTAACGTGATCAGCAATTGCAGAAGAGTGATCGTGTTTCGAAAGGGCCTTGAAATGTTCCGTTTTGCGGTCGTGAAGTCTTCGCTTCGTTTTCCCATGTAAAATCGTTGCAGTCCCAGCAACTAGCTTTGTAAATGACTTTGGATAATTGTCATCGGTTGAGTCGGTCCTTGTATGGGAAGAAAGATTTGATGCGCCGGGTGTTTTGAAAAATAACTTAAACATTAACAGAAGAGTAGAAACGATTAACACAAGATTAAGGACGCTTAGTAATGAGGTTGCTATGGAGACCTATATAACAGATATAAGGTAATAAAATAATAACATCTTTTATGGGGACCGTTGCAAAAGGTTCTTTTGGCTTGTTAAAACAACTGGTCACAACATCAACTGGGACCATTTTGACATTTTGGCATCCGACAAGACTGATTTCCATTGTAAACTTACGGAGACCTTGTTAATTCAAGAGTTACAGCCAGCTTTGAATGCCAATGTCAGCAGTGAAACGCTTTTACTCTATTAAGAAAGCCTTTTCATTGTCCCTTTACAGACAGTTTCCGTTTGAAACGTCTTAAATTTCTATTGCAGATGTTTTCTGTCCAGATTCCAGACCCCCATTAATACAGTATAAATAGTTTTTCAAAAAAAAATTGTAACGGTTATACTTTTGAAAATGTAAGTTGACTAGCATACGAAACGTCAAGGATATAAAATGAAAGTTTTTAATATGTTTATCACCGCTGTTTGTTTTGTAGTTGTTTATCTTTTTATTCAATATGAGAGCTATCTACTAAACGGAAAATAATTTTAGTGTGTTTTGTCAGAACGAAAACTCCAGTGGAGGACAAATCCCAACCCCTCCCCCCATGAAGTATGAGTTTCTTCTGCACGTCCAAGTGTTTCTATTTATTTTTTTGAAAGATATAACACATTGTTATTCAACAAATTGTAACACTATCCAAATATGGTCTTAATTCTCTCGATATCTGTCATCCGTAGGTAACAGATATCCGGCGATATACGTAGCTTCGTACGTGGGAAGAAAAAGTGAAGTGAGAAAATGTCGACAGAGAGATTTAAAAATGTTACGCTGTTTTGTTATCAATTTGTTGAATAATAAAACAATTATCCTGCTCAATCTCGCGGAATATCGTCTGATTTTAGCCGACGAGGCCGTATCGGCTAAGTATTAGGCGATATTCCTCGCGATTTCGCAGGATAATTGTTAATTATTCACATTCCACAGGAAGCTTTTGTCTCTCCCCGTTCATCCCACCCAGATAAAAAATAAACGTCTGGAAAAAAAGGAAAAAAAAACTCTTGATATTCAGACTTGCCGCCTAACTTAAGTGCTAAAACGCATCCAATCAAATAATCGGAGTGAAGATGACCATGCGCTGCGCGTGGTCACAAAAATTTGAAAATTTAAATTGCAAAACTATTCATTTCATGAAACTTGTGTCACGTTGTGTTTGTTGGTCGTACACTTGAACATCCAGGTTTAGAACTTCAGCAAGCTGAAATCTTCTTTACTCCTCACTCGTTGCTGCAAAATAAGCGTGGGGTATGTCCGTGCATCAGGAGCTGCTACTAAACTCAAATAACTGCAACAAGAAGTTCACTTCAAGGAAACTTCTCCAGCACGTGGTTCGCATGAAGCGGAGATGCGAAAGTGCTTTCTCGGGAAACTAATATAAATGGTTGTTGAGTCCTCCTCAGGTACGAAGTCTACTCACAAAGTTATGCTGAATGTTCGAGGAATCCTTTTAGGGATTTCAGCTTCTGAGAAATAGCTGCACAAAACTTTTTAGAAGGTTCAGGAACTTGTTAAAAGGTTCATCTTCACTTGCAACAACTAGTTCTTATTTGGCAGTGTTTTGTAATTCCTTGTCTTTTAATAATTGTTCCCTTGTACTTTAAGTCGCATGCACGTTTTTAATCAGGGTGTAAGTATTGTCTAGCAGTGAAATATCAGGGGTGGTTCATCTTCACTCGCTTGACCGAATTCGCCCCAAAACGTCTCGTTCGTTTAAAATTTGAATTTAGTATTTCACATCCCATTAAATTGCTGGCACCAAAGATTTTTTTCTAGATTTGCTTCTAAAGACACTACTTCCCTTTATAACCGATTCATACTTGAAAATCTCATGTCGTGATCTTTTCTTCTAGTAAAGAGTGTTTCAACGCTGACAATCGTGAGGCCATCCACGACAAGATTATAATTCAGGTGAATTGATCTTTTTGGTTGCTCAGGCTCTTGAAGCTTGATTAATTCTCCTTACCTTGCAATACATTTCAAGCAGTGTCATTTATGAGAGTTTTGTGTTACATCAAAAAAATGTAACGAATGTCGTTAGGGTGACCAGGGGCCCGTTTCTCGAAAGCCCCAGAAACTTTTCTGGCCTGTAAAGAGATAGCAAAATCTCAAACCTTACGATTGCAGTGCTGTTTTATTCACATATTCTTAATAAGATCAGAAGTTCTCTTCATACAAGAAGTTTCAGGTGTATACACTTCTTCGTTTTTAGATACAGATGAACTAAAACTAGCTTCATGGGCCCGAAAAGTTTCCGGGGCTTTCGAGAAACGGGCTCAAGGACTTGATGTTGGCCAAGGCTATTTAATAATATCATTTCAACTACTTGGAGGGGATGGGAAGAGAGGAGGCGGGGGGGGGGGGGGGGTAAACTGTCCAAACTGATCTCAGAGCCTTGTTGTTGATTTTTAGAACTTACGTTATTTCATAAGCCTTTTGTAGACTGGGTGCGGAGTCACTACAACGAAACAACAGATTAACTCGATCGTGGGAAACATTCTGCTCAGCTCATTCGACAATGGTGAGCTCATGGTCCTTTTTTTGCTATCTTGTTTATGTTTTGTTCATAAAGACAGTACAAAGTCTGGCCGTTAATACTCGTCAAATCTTCGTTCAAAAATGTTTTTCCGAGTTTTATTATCCAATCAAAAAACAGCACGAGCACTCGAGAGGAGCCCGAGATTGTCACAGCTTTATGGTATGTGCCATTTTGCTGCTTACCAACTTAATAATAATAATAATATTAATAATAATAATAATAATAATAATAATAATAATAACATGAACTTCAGGAATGTAGCGATGATTCCTTATTTTCACTGCACATGACAAATTGTTTGTTACAGTTTTAAGTTTGACTGCAGCCTCTATATACTTATATCCGGCTTGGATGACCTTGAATGACTTTCAGTACCCTGTATTCAAGTTGGCAAGCCGCCATGTTGGTTTTAACATTGTCGTGGAAATTAATCAAGGGATTCCCAGAAGAGCAAACACCAAATCCTTGTTACCTCATAATTTCCAAATCTAAACTTCAATTTGAGATATTTCTATAAAGCGTCTTTAGAAGAGGAAAAAACAAAATACTAAATTGTTACTGATTCGGACAGCTGCATCAAAAGTTCCCAATAATTTGGAGTGACCTTGAACGACCTTCAACAGGCCGTTTCTTTTTTTCATTCTGATAAAAATGAATTGATTTTATATTATTCCAACAACATGAAACTGGAAGAGGTGTACCTCAAGACATGATGGATCGATCATCCCACTTGAACACACAACTAGTATATTAGTAAGTCGAGGTAAAATACGATATTTATCATGAAATGCTAAACTGCAATCATATTAGCTATCAGCTGTAATGCAAATCTCTTTCCACAAGAAAAGGCTGCATTATTTAGCCCCTTGTAGCCCTTGATGGGTAATTATTGTTTGCACCTCTCCATGCATTGATTTCGCAGATTATTCAAAACAGTTCTTCATGAATGATACCAAATTTAAATCAAAACGCTGTTAACATGGACGGGTTTTATTTTTTTGCAGAGTGGCTCCTTGTACAGCATTGCCGAGGGACCCAGGGATAGATTTTCATGGATTTTAAGCTCCCATGGATATTCGGCTCTGCCTCTGTGTAAGAACCTGTGAAACTCACAAGTGACGGAAAACAAAGAAAACAAAGAAGTCAACATAATAGACCCTAACCCTAACAATAGCTACAAAGCAAAGAATAAGTTCACAGGTTCATACACCGAGGTAAACCCGGATATTCCTGGACGCAAGATGTTGAAGGATAAGAAGAAGAGACTAACTCTTCGTTGCATGTGGCCCGTTAGGTAAAGAACAGCATTTATACTGCAACAATATTAATTTTTTTTAATTTCCAAGAACAATCAGGACATCAACTTTCGTCTTCCAAACAGTCGGGTGATAGAGACTTACACTAGGGAAGAATGACTTGATCTACTACCAAATTCTCCTTCCTAAGGTAAAACAAAATGTATGCTATTCGGTTAGGAGAATTAAGAGGTCGCCCTTAGGAGCGCGCGGACCCATGTTATTGAAACCAAGCGAAGTCGACCCAAACGTTTCGTCGGCCATGAAACTTGATTTTTTAGTGTTTTCGTTAATTTTTTTGGTCTTTAAAAGCGCTATCAGCTGGAGGCATTTCAAATTCTAAAACCTTGCTTTACTTACAGATCTATTCCTGAATTTATTTACGCCATTTAATTTTTTTAAGTTTATTCGTTTTCTATTTTAAGGCGCAGTTATAGGCCACTCTCAATACATCGATATTCTAACATGGCTGCGAGGCTTTCAGGACAAACTTCTATATTTGGAGTTGGTTTCTTTGTATCCAAGTCTGTTTTGGGAATCAAGCTAAGAGACAAAAAGACTTCAAAAATTTACAGTTTTGACCCAAAATCTTAGGAATCACGTCAGAATTTAAATATATAAATTGAACGAGGGCCTATTGTGGATGTTTCCAAAAGATCTCGCAGAATTTCTTTTCTCCAGAGGCCAAATTTCGCTGACAGTTGAATATGCACTTTACGTAAATTGTTTAAGAAATTCCGTCTTGTTTTTACAGTGCAAATAATTTTAATTGTTTTCAAAAAAACTCGCACTACTTTTTTTCTACCAGAATTCTAAATTTGCTGACGGTCATGCAGTTTTAGTTCAATTTCTTTGAAGTAATTTTGTCATCTTTACTGCAAAATTAATTGCATTGTGAGTGTTCTAAAAGTTCTCGCCGTATTTTCTCTTCCTAAGAACTATTTTTATTTTATGTTGATTTCTTGCTGTAGTTTCGTATTTTAAATTTTAAATCAAGGCTCTGTTTACAAGTAGACAGGGTTACCCTACCTCCTGGTAAACAAGGGATAAGGACAGGTGTTGGTCCTGCAATTCTAGTCTATTTTTTACCGCTGAGTAGCTTCGTCCTCTATATATGAATGTTGCTAAAATTTCCGCTGAACGTTCTGAACTGCTTGATTTTACAGTAAACAGTTAGGACTGAAATAATTAACGATATATCCCGAAGCAGACGACTCAAATTAAAAATCGTCACTGTACAAATCACGAACTTACAGAATTATTCGAAAAGTCAACATTAAATTTCTAGCCAAATTCTGTTTTCATTTGACTTTAATTACATTTTCGTTTGGTTTCCTTGCATGGGTCCGCGTATAGTTTTTATTCAACTCATTGAAAACTTTAACATCTCGTCGAGTTTCAAGGTTGGTTTTCGCTAGCGCATAAACAGTCATACGCCAACACACGCAGAAGCAGTAACATTTTGATAATTAGCACCTACAAAAGGCGCTAATTATCAACATCTTACTGCGTCTGTGTATGCTGACTTATGTTTATGTTTATGCTTATGCGTTAGCGAGAACCAGCCTTTAGAGAAAATTGTTAGCAAATCTAGTCTGATTTGTTGCTAGAATTTTTCATTCAAGCGAACAGCGAGTTGCTTAAAATTTGCAGTAACTTTTCTTTAATCTGTAATTTCAGTTTCGACATCAAAATACTTGTTGTAAATCTTTTATTTCCCATTATTGCTGTAATTAATAGTTAGAAAGTTTTCATCCTTCTTCTAATTGAAACTGTTTTGATTAATTACTTTGTCGATAGATACAAAGACATTTTACGACTCGTAAAATTGCTCTGCATCTATTGACCTTAGTAATCAGTTAAACAGTTTTCATACTACTAAATAAATACTCAAAGATCACAACTTGTAAATCAGTTATCAATACTTTATTGAATGGAAATAAAGATATAATGTTGTAATCAACAAATGAGTCTTGTGTCCCTAATAAAAAGAAAATGCGCGCTTTTAAAGGGGCCTGGAAACTAGTCGAAATGTAGGCTATCTCTTTTACTATTTTTTGACTATGTAGGGTTGCCGACGCGGAAAAACTTTCTGCACTTTTAAACAGGGTCAGAAACAAGTCAAAATAAAGGTTGACTTTTGATGGGAAAAATTTGACTGCAAACCGCATGCAGAGATTTTTCCCGCCAAAAGACTTAGTTTACTTTTGACACATTTCTAGACTCCGTTTAATTGCGCAGACTTTTTTCCCGCCAAAAGACTTAAATTATTTTTGAAAAGTTTCCAGGCACCGTCTAAAAGCGCGCACTAATTTCCTGCCAAAAGACTTAGTTTATTTTTGTCAATTTTGGTGCTGCATTTAAAAGCGCAGACTTAGTTTATTTTTGTCAATTTTCGAGCTCCATTCAAGAGCGCAGACTTATTTTCCGCCAAAAGACTTCCAGGTGGACGACTTAAAATTTTTGAATATTTGTGTAACGTAGTTATTGCCGTTCCATAGTTTTTGTTTTCTTTTCCTGACACATTTCAGCCTTATTAAATGTTCAACGTGTTCGCGTTCTTTATCAAATATCTCTGTGCGTAATAACCATGCAAAGACGGAGAAAGCTCCATGATGAGATCGAGAGTTTGTAGCAGCTTCAAAATACAGGATTAGCCTACGATGCTTTTTATGGCTTGATAGACAACTTCCTGCAAAACAAAAAGGACAAAAATAAGAAGTGAAGAAATTAATAAAGAGAACGCTAATTCAATGGCGTAGCGTCACATTTAATTCCTTCGCAATTCCTTTGCGATGGCGTGCACAACTCACTCTTAACATTTTGCACATGACACGAGCATGCTTTGTAACGCTCTTGAAAACAGAAACATCGCGATATACCGTTGTGAAAATTCGGATGTGAAGAACGAAGCGTAATATTTACCATCTGTTTTTAATATCCAAGATTTTGAAGCCATGCATGCCAGAAAACAATTCGCGAAGAGTTTCCTTGTTAGAGATTCTTTGGATGAAAAGATTTAACTTCAGTTTTAAGGATTAGGCTGCTGTGTGCGTTGCATTTCTGTTATTTTGGTTCTAGCTGAGTCAAACTTGTTGTCTAAGCATTAAAATTCAGGTCTCTGTTGAAGGACTGGAGGACATCGACCTAACCTAAATCACACTTGCAGATTAAAATATATTTTTTTAATTTGTCCACGAAAAACTCTCACCATTTGCTGGTGAAACACCACGGAAAGCTTAATTCCGACCGTAAAAACTAGTTTGGATAATCAAACATGAATCTTAGGAAAAATCAATGTTACTTCTATATTATGAACTATAAAAACACATCACGAATCGAAACCTTTTTCTTCCGCATTTTTTTATACAGGATATTTAAAGGAATGAAAATAGAACTGCACAGATATAATTTTTTTGGTTGTTTACTGTCTTTTTCTTAGTCCTGCTTGAGAGGCAAAATTGTTTCAAAATCTGACTTGCTTTTTCAATAATTTGCTCTTACTTTCCCCAATCGATTAGTTTAAAAGCTTGTGCTTGGAGAACGTAGCTAATCGAAACTCTAAAAAATTGTGGCAAGCCAAGCAAATCTCCCATATACCTTCCCCTCACCCCTCTCCACAGTGTACGTCTGAGATCAATGTACGCCTTTCTCTTAAAACGTTTTTTCTTACACGTATGGCTAGTCACACACTCTTCAGGAGCTGAATTATCCTTAATACTGAATTCTATGAGAAGGCCGACAATTGCTAGAGTTTCTATATTTTGCTCGTTAATCTGCTGAGAACTCTGGGGCGAATCTTGATTTGTCACCAGAGACGTTTGGACTGCCTTGAAAGTTTTGCGCCGAATATAGCTTAATTTTGGTCAACATAAAAATCACCTATTAGCAGTGCACTGTGAACGTCAGTGATAATTTTAAAATCGGTTATATTAAAAAATGGAAAAGGGTTGATTTAAGAGACCTTCAAATGTACGCAAGTTGAAATTTCCCAACAATTTGGACTGGAGATGAGACTATACGACGCGTAAAATTAAATGACACAATTTCCCTATTTTCATATTTGGAGCGTTTAAACCATCCACAAAAAAGCATATGAGAATATCAATATAAAGAACTAAACACTATTTGACGGTTCCCGAGTCACAACAAGCCAATGAAAAACCTCGTGGCATTTTTACGTAATGTACTCCAAAAGAAAAAAAAGGCGCATGCCCAAATCCCAATTGTTTAGTTAGGGCCTGTTTACATGGAGATAGGGTGACCCCTCTTAGGAGGGTCACCCTTCTATTAAGGGGCAAAAAGATAGCCCCCCTTTACATGCAAAGTCTTGTCCCTAGGACTATCGCGATTATTGAATTTGGCGCCAAGGGAGACAACTGCGAGGTCGCTAAGTACAAAACAACCAAAAGGGCAGAAAAGGAAAGCATTTTGGCAGTAAATTCAATTTTCCTTGCGCTTTCCTCCTTGGCGGGGGTTTTTCAGTGCTGTGGGTTCTTGCAATCGTATATCCTAATGGAAAAATGCCGAGTTTCGCGGCAATCTGACAGTAATCCGATCCCACAAAAGTGGACCCTTCGAGGAGGGTGACCGTCCATACCTCAAGTGTTTACATGGCAAAAAGTTGGCCCTCCCAGGATGGTTACCCTACCAAGCAGATAGGGTAACCCTGGCTACCCCTAGGGTGACCCTACCTCTCATGTAAACCAAAACGGAAAATACAATAGGCAAAGGTTACCCTTCTAAGAGGGTGCCCCTTCTAGAAGGGTCACCCTATCCCCATGTAAACAGGCCCTTAGCAACACAAAACCAAAGAAATTTCAGATTACTTTAGACACTCTTTTGAAAACGACAAATAATAATCAACTTACCACATTAAATCTCTTTGGTATCATGGATGTGGATCACAATCATTGCGCTGAACAGCTCTGCAAAAATAACGCAATGAGAACAGTTAAAAAGGTAATTAAAGCTACAATATTTCTAGTTACTGTTTTATAATACTAAGCGCACGGAAACGGAAAGTGGCGTTCTAGATATTACCGCATAACATAACGTTTTTAGGGTTGAGTGGCAGAGTGCCACTCAAACAGTCAGTCATTCAGTCAGTCAGTCAGTCATCCGTCCGTTCATACGTTCGTCAGTTAGAGAGTCGTCACTACGTCCGTTTGTCCTTCAGTCAGTCAGTCGGTCGGTCAAGCAGGTGATCAAGCAAATAAGCTAGTAAGCAAGCAATCAATTAGCCCGTAAGGTAGACAGGAAGTCAGCCTGTCCGTTACTCAGTCAGTCGGCCAGTACGTCGGTCAGTCAATCAGTCAGTTAGTGGTTCAATCAGTCGGTAAATTAATCTGTCAGTCAAAAACTCAGTTAGTCGATTTTCAATCAATCGATCATTCAATCAATCAAGAAGATTATTTCGCAAGTAGGTAGTCCGTCAGCCACTTAGGCATGGAAGCAGCCGGTCTGACATGAAAATTACTTAGTCGCTCAGTCAGTTGCTCATTTGGTTAGTCAGCCAATAAAAGCAACCAGTCAGTCAGTCAGTCAGTCGGTCGGTCAGTCATTGAAATACACTCAATCAATCAATCAATCAATCATTGAGTCAGCCAGTCAGCCGGTCAGCCAGCCAGCCAGTCAATCATTTAAGCTGTCAACCAATCGGTCAATTAATCAATCTTTTAATTAACCAATCAGTCACTTGACACTCCCCCGCTTTGCAAACCATTAATGCAACAATAATTCATACTGAATTAAGCTGTCAATCCCTCAGTCAGTCAGTCACTCGCTCAGTCAGTCGGTCGGTCAGTCAGTCAGTCAGTCAATCAGTCAGTCAGTCAGTCAGTCAGTCAGTCAGTCAGTCAGTCAGTCAGTCAATTAATCAGTCAGTAGGTCATTAATGTAATCGATAAATCAGTCAATCAATAAGAACGAGTAATAAATCAAGCTGTCAGCCAGTCAGTCAGTCCGTCAGTCATACAAGGATTCCAGCAGTCAATCATTCATTCAGTCAGTCACGCGAGCAGTCCGTCTGTCACCTTAAGCGAGTTGGTCAGTCAAACCACCAGGTCCCGGTTGATAAATCACTATCCACTGGGTAAGTGTTAACAAAACAAACCACGCTATCCGCTGGATGGTGATTTATCCCGTGGATAACGTTATCCACCTTTCGAACAACCGGGGCCTGGAAGTTACTCAGTAGGCCAGTAACTCAGTGAGTCAGTTAATCCGAATGTCAGCCACCAAAGTAATAAATGAATAGATCAATCAACCTTTCAATCAATTGGTCAGTCAATCAATCATCAATCCAACAATCATTCAAGCTAACAATCACTCAAACAGTCAAAGTAGGTTGGTAGGCAGCAAGTGAGTCGGCAGAAGTAGCTCAGTCAATCAGTCAGTCGGCCAGTCGGCCAGTCAGTCAAAGGTCTCTCAAAGGTCAGTCAGTTAGCTATACAATCGATCAATCAATCAATCAATCAATCAATCAATCTGTCATTCATTCATTCATTCAGTCAGTCAGTCAGTCCGTTATTCAGTCAGCAGTCGATCAGTCATTGAATTATCAATTTAACGATCAGTTAATCAATCAATCAATCAATCAATCAATCTGTCAGTGAGTTAGAAAAAGAATCAAGCAATCTGTCTGTCAGTCAGTCAGTCAGTCACTGTCAGTCAATCAGTCCGTTAATTAATCACCCAGTCAATCAATTAACCAATATTAATTGCTTAATCTATTAACTAAATCAACACAATGAATCTATTAATCAGACACACGAACAGGCAGACGACAAGCAGTCAATATATCACTCAGTCGAGCGATCAATCGATCAATCAGTCAGTCGTTCAGTCAGCCAATTTTTCCAGTCACCTCAAGCCGGCAGGTAAGCAAGCAAGCAAGCAGTCAGTGAGTCAGTCAGTTATTCCCTCAGGTCATCACCCCGTAAATCACTGATCAGTTATCACGATAAATTAGAATTTATAGGGAATATTTTATCACCAAAGACGGGGCTACATGTACATGCAATAAAAATATCTTATGTATGGGTAACTAACATTATTATCAGTCATCCTTGGTCTGTTTTCTATTAATGATTTATACCTTTAAATGCCATGTAACAGCTCTTAATACGTGCTCCATGACGTATGATAATTGCTTTTTAAAATTGTGGCATGTTGTTCGTTGACGTCGTCACAGACTATTACCTTGGATATCGCAAAGAAACAAAACAGAGAACCAGAAGTGAGATGACTTAGAACATATCTAATACCACTTGACATACCAAAAAACACGGCAGGACAGGAATTTCAGATTCAAAGAGGTATGCAATCGGTTTGTCCCAACGGAATGTTCAGTTAGCAAGTAAAAAAAGCACAATCTCACTGAAGCCGAACATATTGACCTGATTGGCGCAAACTGTACGTGTATTGTTAAAAATGGAAAAGCTGAGTTTCAAAAATATAAAAAGGAGCTGCTTCAAAAATGGTTTTTATAGTTGTACCAATAATAATAATGTTAATAATACTACTACTAATAATAGTAATTTTATTTATATAGCGCTAAAATCCAATAATTGTCCAAAGCGCTATCTAATTATAAAATAAAATATAAAAAATCTAAATTATAAAATATCTACAATATACAATATAATTCAAATATAGCCTAAGTTATCTACCAACCTGACAAACATCAAACGAAGGACGCACCAGCCACATTGAAACCGTGCAACTGCTCGACTGAACCTCCAGGATTAAGCACGTGCACTTTGTGGCCATGTCAAATATATAGTTGTTCTTTACCTGGCGATGGAACACATCTGTCTCTTTCTCATAACACCGTAACTAGCAGTTTTATAAGCTTAGGTTAGCGACTACTTCTCTATTTTTGATAGAAACGCGAAGAGAACAAAAACCAAACCAACGAAGATGATGGCGAATAACTGAACATGAGATGAATAATTATCGCATTAGCACGTGCACTTTGAATAATTTTCGATGGAAATTCGCGACCGAGAGTAGTTCGCGCTTGAAATAATACTGCTTGGCAGTCATGGTTATGTTTGTTTATATTTTTCTTGAGGCGATGATAGGAACGGATTTATAATATTGTGTTACTTTTAACTTAAGAGAGCTTTAGATAGATCAGGAATTTGTAGAAGTCAGAGTTCTTCGCGTTCGAGTCCGGGTGTTCAAAGAAGAGAGGCTGGCTGAAGCCGGATTGGGGGATGGGGATTGTAGAAAGACATGCATAAAGAACAACACCACTGACGCTTTTGCTTTTCGGTTGCCTCTTCCTTCTTTGCCTCGTCATCGTAGGACGTGTCGCTAACATAACTGTTTGCGTCATAATGCTTCGAGGCGGACGCTTTAAAAACAACCACGACGACAACAACATAACCGCGCGATGTGACGATATGATTTCATTGCATTGTCGCTTTTATTAGGAAATCAAACCAGGAAAAACGAAAGTGATGAGTATTTTTCACCAGGTTGTGCAAATCAATATATTGACTATCTTTGTCAGTTTGTTGTCCAAAATGTAATGAAATAAGGAATGTCTCTACCAAAAGAAAGTGGCGATCCTTCCTTGCCAATATAAGGAAAATAACGGATCTATTTTTAAATAGACTGGAATGATAACTGTTGACGAAATAAAGAAAGACAAACAAGGGAGAGAGAAGAAAAAAAAAAAAAAACGAACCGTGAAAGAAGGAAGCTAAGGGAGCAGGAAACAAGCAATCACTGTATATTTTAAAATTGTACGGCTTCTCACTGATGATTATGTTTTTCTGCATTGTTCAGTAGATAATTTCATCATGTTCTCTTTTATCGTTATTTATGTTATCATATACGACCATCTAAATACTTTATTTTGCTGGAGCGAGCAAAATGAAATATCAACCGGAAAAAAGGACCTTGATGCAGATGTGTCTTATTCACTGAGTGTGGCAAGACTGCTCAATTCTTTGTCTCAATGTTTAATTAATTTCTTCTTATATTTACGCTCAAAATAAACTGGAGTCGAGGGAAGAGAAAATTGTCAACTGAGGATAGAGTTTTTTCCCTGCTTCTCCTATATTCTCGGAACTAGGATGATAATACATGAAGGTAAGGTTACCAGTATTGAGAAGTGGATAATTCGAATTGAAAGAGATGTTATGATAGTATAACTCCAAGGCTGACAATTAATAGAAGAAAATAGATTTCTCCTTCAGTGAAATCCATCTAGAAACTCCGTTCGCCTTGCCCCAAATCTATCACTGTTACGAAACAGAAGTGATTATCGAAAAAACGTTATAATAATACTAAGAGTAATAACATACTTCATTAATTAAGATTCAAAGGATGACTACTATCTTTGAAATATTGATGACGAAGTGTTTGAATTTCTTCTCCGTTACTGAGTAATTGGACCTCAAGTAAATTTACAATGACTATTTCATGAAACATCTTATTCTGTCAGGTTAATTCTTACTGATGTGGGCAAGATTTAATTCTGTCAAAACTTTTCAACAACAACAGCAACAACATTAACCCCAAGAAAATGCAAGACAAGGAAAGGCTGAGAAGTGTTATTATCATCACCAGGTGATCTTGATAGGTGGTTAGAGTGAAAATACCGGATAGAAATGGAAAAGTGGAAACTCGCCTTGTCGAGAGAGCCCTATTTTGAATTCGCAATTTAAACTTGACACATCACTATGGGAAAGAAGTAAAAAGAAACAAAAATTAAGGAAAACATAATTCACATCTCTCCACTAAATAAAGCTCTGTTAAGTAAAATCTTTTCTAATCCCGTGTTTTCATATCCGCGGCATGACTGCACGATCCAGAATGTTGGGACATCTTACGGTGGCCCCTTGAAGTGAAATTCTTTAATTCTTCTTCTTCCCGAATATTTCATTAAGTTTCCTGTTTGTTACTCGCGTTAACCTCAGTGTAAAGCGCGTTAAAGTACAAGGTATTTACTACAGCGCCACCATGGAACAGAGGATTATCTCCCTCGTTTGAGCCCCTGTTTGAATTCAGCAGAATATAAGCCGTATATTACAGGATTGATGGCAGAACTTGATAAATGAAGTATTACAGAGAGAATGGCGATTGCTGCTTGGTCCTTAAAACCGAACGACTTCATTAAGTCGTATAATTGTGGGACTCCTAAGCAAACCACAAAACCCAGGACTACCAACACAAGCATACGAACTGCCTTTCCCTTGGATTTCAAAGCGGCTTGATTAATCATGCGATTACGACTTTTTCTCCACAGGAAGACGGAGATTTTAGAGTACGCTACAGTTATCATCACCAGCGGTACGAGAAATCCTAGAATAAAATAAATTAATGCCACTATTCTTTGAGCTGAACCTGTATTTGACGAAACACAGAGTTGGAGGGCATAGCTAGAGTTTGCTCCTTTGGCAGAGAGAGTGAAGTTCACGGCGTGGGTTCCATTTCCACTGTCATTCATCTGCGGCAGCGCACACGCAATGGAATATACCCAAACAGCCAACAAATATCGGTAGAGTTTGGGTTTGTGTGTCAACCGCTGAAATGGTCTTGTGATGCTCTGGTGCCTGTCGAAGGCGGTAACAACCAAACTTGTAAAAACGGCAGTGTTGAACGTGTAGAGAAAGGTTTTGGCGACTTTACAGAACATCGTCGGCTCGGTTTCAAACGGGTAGAGTATGGAAGCCCACTGGCCGGGTACAACTATCAAGCGATAAGCAATGTCTGTAATTGAAAGATGAAAAAGCATGAAGTTTGAGAGGTGTTTCTTAAAGCGTCCGCCTCGAAGCATTACAACACAAACAGTTATGTTAGCGATAAGTCCAACGATGACGAGGGAGAGAAGGAAGAAGCAAACGAAAAAGAGAAGTGTCAGTTGTGATAACAAAGAACTTGTCCTTTGAATGGGAGAGGAAAGTATGGCAGAAGTGTTCATGATTTCGTAAACGGCAAGAGACCAGCTTCGTTTTGATCAGTTCGTGTTCTAAAGAAATTTAATTTCCTTTCGTGGAACATTTAATCGTGTTAGGACGCATATTGACTGAAGGTCACCAGTAGCAACCAAGTACTGACGCAAATACTCGATGATCCTTTTTTAGAAATTGATCGATCGGTTGCTTTCATACTTGCAGCCAGCTAGAAACTAATGGATTTGTCCATTAGAGTTCATCCGGTCATTTTGGGCTGAGAAAACCTTCAACTATTGTCTCGTCACATTACGAATTTCACCTTCATTTAGTAAGAAAACGTTCCAACGTTCGTAGGCCGAAACAAATTACTGCGTCCATGTATTCTAGCGTTTGGATGTTTCCTTATCATATGTAGTACTCTTTATTTTAGAGTTTTTGATTGAACCGATTTGAGCGTATTAAGCCAAATTTAAAAGGATTTGGGTAGGAAAGACTCGGCGTCATTTTCCCAAAACTGACAGCTGCCATGTTCAAGTGCATTTAAACTATGGACAGCTTTGACAGTCTCCAGAGATGCGCCGTAACAGCACAGACTACAATACTCCATTTCCAAATCACCTTGTGCCCCTGTTTCAACACGAGTGTTTGATTTACATAAAAGGTGTTTGATTTACATAAAAATGAACCTGTGGGCGATACCCATTATCATATGAAGATTCGCGCGTGACACACATGCAAAACGCAACTCAAACTTGGCCCATTGTAGCTAACTATTTGGGTATCTCAAGCTTCTCACAAAAATGAAATCCATGGGGTTTAAGATGGTAGATAACGGTTTCTAGGTTTCATGTTTAGCACTTCTGCCTTTATGGATTAAGACGGTACCATTTTTTATCCTATATAAGCTACAGTAAGGGCATCAAACAAATGCCCAATCATTTGTTAAGTTTATGAAAGTTTCAAGTTACCATAGCAACGGATTACCTATTAAACCGCCCTTAATTGTGCCTTCAAGTGTTTATAGCTCAAAACCTTATTACCACTATGACAAGGCTCAACTTGTTACAAAGCTTTCATGTGGGAGCCGTCTGAGAGAAACCTTAGATTTGCGAAAATTAGAGTGGCTCTGTTGAAAAAGCTTCAAAGGGCAAGCGTTTAATGGAGTAATAGGAACCTACGCTCTATGCAAAAAGGCTTGCCACTTCCTCTTGATATTTTTCAACAGACGCTTCGGCTAATGCTTAATTAAACCTTCAGCAGAGATATGAAAACGAAGTTCGTTGTCATACGCTATTCAAAGTAACAGCGCGAAGCTTGCGCGTGTGACCATGTAATTTATGCTTGCGCCGGCGCCATGCCTTTGTAGGCAACCACTTCCCCAGGGCCTTCTCCTCGACGATTTTCAAAATGAAAATCGTCGAATAGAAGGCCCTGGGACGAGGTTGCTTTGTACGATATGTTCTTTCCCAGCGTTTGGGTCTAAAGTGAACACTTGGTAATAGGCCATTTTACAGTTGTGTGCTTAGTTACCTGACCATGAATGCAAGTGAGGCTGGAGATGGCTGCTTTTTTGTGCTGCGCAATTCGTGTCTTTGAAGACCTTTCTGTTTGGCCAAGGCACACAAAATTACACTGTGTGCAATTGATTCTGCACACTCTGCCTGGTTACTGCCCTCAGAATCGTCCAGCTCTTTGGGGCGCGAAAAAAGCTAAGGCTGTTGATGGTTAGTTTTAGATTGTAAGCTTCTTTGACCTTTTGTTGTTTCAAAATGCGACCTATTGCTGGTTTTCAGTGTCACGCCATTCAAAATAGATCAAAATAAAAAATCAACACCGTTCAATAGATTAAGTCCAGAATCAGTGAAAAGAAAAGAAGATAGATATGCAAAGACTCTCGCCAAGATTCAGATCACAGCAATTTTTCTTATGAAAGATATGCGGAGAAACGTTTTCTCCAAATTTATAGAGATTTGTATGGAGACGCCATGCTGGTGCCCATCTCGATGGGCACCAACATGGCGGCCGGAAACCAGCAGGGACATCTGTCACTGAGTTTTGCTCCAAAAGCTGAAATTTATCTCTCGAAGAACTCGAAAACGTAACAATAATACTTAATGCTAATACAAGAACTGTTCAGATAGCCGAATTCCCCGAAATAAGTCACTTTTTAAACCAACATCACAGCTCTCTCGCCCGTCATGTAAATGCCGCGTCACGCTAAAGCTTAGAAATTCAAGCGTAGTTTATGGCTAAACCAAGGACCTATTTGGAGTGAAAAGTTCTATGAATATTAGTTTTCAGCTGCAGCTGCTCTTACACTTCATGAAAGTAAAGTCTCAGGAGGATCAATAGTTCTTAAGTTTGGATTTTAGTGACGTCATGTGAAAACCAACAATTTTCTCGGGAACGCCCTGTACATAGGGCAGCCGCTACAAAGCCATTGAAGTTGTTCTCGGCGGGTTGTTTGGTTAACGCCGTCTCGCAGTTTTGAATAAACGACATAGGATAATTGTTATCTCGCAGAACGCCTTTGACTCGTTGCGCTTCTACTCGTTTTTCCTTTATTCGTCAACGGAATGTTTTTCCCTCTCTTCAGCAAAGTGATAACCACGGATCTTTTGTGGCACAAAGAGAGGCCCGAAAAGAAATCGAGATAACGGTCGGTGTGTGTCGGTTTTCTGTAATCATTCACTTCACCTTGAATTTCTGTGCAGGGTCTACCTGTGATGGTGTCTAGAAAAGGTACGTTTTTCCTATTGGTGTTTTATAGTTCCAAAGTGATCGAACGTTCCAAGCTCGATCTTTTTTTAATCAAGAATGACTATCGTCAACATAGCGAAACCACCATTTGAGAGGGTGCGGGAATGTGCAGATCGCCGTTTCCTCAATTTCTTCCATAACCAGGTCGGCTAAAACTGGACCAATGGCACAACCCATGGCACGTCCAAAAATGTGTTCGTAGTGGTCAACATCATACTTGAGGTAATTGTTTGTCAACAGAAAGATTGCAACGTTTTGTTAGGTCCTAGGGTTGTTGTACATAGCCTTCTTGGTTATTGTTAGGGCTAAGTCCAAAGGTATGGAGGTCAACAGAGACTTCACATCAAAGGAGACCATGAGTTCTTCGCTGGTGATGGAGTGCTGTTTTATTTGCTGTGTGAAAGCGCAACTGATTTGGACTGCGAAGGTAGTTTTTCCTCAGAGAACTAAAACCAGATATTTGGACCGTGCACACGTCGGACTACCTATACTGCTTGACATGGGTCACAATGGCCTTCCAGGTTTGTGAATTTTCTGAAGACCGTAAAAAGATGCTGGCGTTTAGTACTGCAGTGCAGTTTCCTGTATAAATTTGAGCCAAATTTCGGTGCTGTGCCATTGTTCTCGTTCTTGATGTTAAGTAGAGTTTCGTTAAGATCTCTTTCAACACTGGTTATGGGCTTCAATCTCTTGGCCGTTAATTTCAAATACGTTTTAGTGCCATTTAATAAAGCGGCTACTTTTTCTTTGTAGTCATCGCTATCCATAATTACCATGGATCTTCCATTATCGGCTGAAAGGATCTTTAGTCTCATCCTATCTCAGGTTATGTAGAGCTTTCTCCAATTCTTTCGTGATGTTGACTGTCGCGGGTACTTTACAATTCTCAAGAATGTTCGCAACAGAAACACGTATTTTTTTTAAATTGCTTTATTTCAAAATACAAACATTATTTACAATACAATGAGGGGATACTTTAGGAATTTCTGGGTGGGGATGTGCCGCTGGGACCCTGGAACCCTTGGCCTATACCAAAGCTAATTCAGTTGAATTTTGCTACCCTATACTGTAGTAAACTCCCCAAATCACTCCTACCCTAGAGTAGCTGTTTTCCAGAAACTGAGTTCACTAGCAGTCTAAAGCAAAGCCAAAACAAAACCTTATACCACAATCGCTTCTCTCTTAAAAATGATTTATTAATGCTGAGCAACGCCAAGCACGTACGTGCGCATTATCCAGACAATATTGTTTAACCCTTTAACGCGCACTGTTGACTTATAGATTTTACTCTGTCTAACGCCAGACGATTT
>CM042747.1:25401382-25419713 GCA_022496165.2 Catalaphyllia jardinei
TCCCTCCCCCCATGCACTAATAAATGAAAGCCCCCTAAGTTGTAAAACTGAATGCTTTAAACAAAGTTTTTTTTTCTGGCAATATGCCTTTATGCTCATGGCATGTAATTTAGGAACTTATGGGAATTCAATGTATAACTTGATATAATAACTTGATATATATATTTCTAGTTTCTAGTGTTTTTTATCAGATAATTTTATTGTATTTCATTCTCTCATTATTGTAAGGCCCAGTCCATTTTGAAGGTGATGTAATTAGTTTTATCTTTGTAAAACAATTTTCGCAATTCGCTTATGTCTAAGCGCAACAATTTTATTAATATAATATAATTTTTATTAAACCAGACTTATTATTACATGATTGAAGTTAGTAAATTGTTCAAATGTACTATTCCTGGCATGATACAAAGCTACATAGGAACACCCCACCACAAACAACAATTATTTTTTACTACAAATACATATACATTGTACATGTACATGTACTAACAAATTTAAGGACGTTCGCGCCCAAAAACCTCCCCTGTAGAGATTATTTTAAAACTTTGACTGCAGGTAGAAAATGATAAATTAAATTAGATTAAAAACATAAAAAAATCGGGGGGTCA
Organism: Catalaphyllia jardinei; assembly: GCA_022496165.2. NCBI lineage: Eukaryota > Metazoa > Cnidaria > Anthozoa > Scleractinia > Caryophylliidae > Catalaphyllia > Catalaphyllia jardinei. The sequence goes on from CM042747.1 coordinate 25,401,991, forward strand.
CCGAACTCATTTTGAAGATAAGGCGTAGAACAGACCATGGCATTTCTAGGATTTCCAGTCACTCGATTCTGACCAGCTTCATTACTATCGGCATATATTTAAGTTGAAGAATCATATCTAAGCTATGTGTGTTTAACTCAGCATATATAGGCCTATTTGATAGATCTTTGCTACATATGTCATTAAATCAGCTAGAAAGAGCCTTAAAAAATACAACTTCTAAGTTACGCATACCTGTATTCATGTACCAATTCGACCCTATTTGAATAGTATATGAGAAATAATGAAAACTTCCCACGTACAGATTTTTTTGGTTTTTTAGTATAATGGAAAGAATCAGAAAGGAAGTGATCTGCCAAAAAAGGTGGGGGTCACCGAGCATCCAACAAAATATTCGTACACAAAGTTAACGCAAAGGTCATCAGCTCTATGTTTAGTTGAGTTTTCCAATCGGTGTGCGCGCTTGTAAATGACGTGGTACGCATGTGACCAATGAATAGCGTGCGCACTAGAGATGCGCAGTAGCAATGGGCGCGAACGTCCTTAAAATACATGTAACCTTTTCAGAAAATGGGACATTCCATGCAATGGTAACAAAACTGCAGAACCCTACTGCAAAGAACTAAACATTTGTTTTTCAAATTGGCTGAGAAATCTCTCTTTTTCATATTTGAAGGGGTGAGTGGAATAAAGCTTAAGTGACTTCTGGAGAATGTTGAGGCAGCCAGGATTGAAATACCTACAAGCACTTGTTACAGCTTACTCTTGTCTTCATTATTGTCTAAAAAGAACTTAGTAATAACTACTAGTTCTTTTGAAACAATAAGAAAAACCAGAGTAAACTGTGAAAATTGCTGGTAAGTATTTCAATCATAGCCGCCTCAAAACTTTTCAAACATCACTCAGGGCTTTATTCCATTCACCCCTTCATTTGATCAAAATTTGGTTGAGTATACGACGTCATCACTTGTCTAATTTACATGTTTTAAAAACTTGAATATCTCTGGAATGAAAAGAGATATTTGAAAATAGTACACAGCGTTTTTCTTCTCATACAGACTACTTGTTTATGTTTTAAAATCGCTTAGATAGGAAAGATTTGATTTTTGTCATAGTACCACTTTAAAGTGTACAAGCCATGTACCTGTTAACTAGTAAGGCAGTATGACCATATCGCCCAGCATCTTTCGGACTTCCTGACTCATTCATTCTATGCCACTCATCACAGTCTACAAAACATTTAATATTTTTGTCAAGAATACGCGTACAGTGAACAAGGGGAAAATGTTATAATTTAAAATAATTTTGTACTACCAGTTGGGTCCCTACGACAATTAAGTCAGCTTTAATTTCCTTAGACATGATTTTGTAGATGTATGTACATGTACAACAAAACAAATGTCAACATTGCCAGGAGATTCCTATTAAGTAGCAATTATCATTAATAACTACTTGTTGACCGAAAGTGAGGTCTCTACAGGAAAATCTCTGACTGAGACCTTTGCTCTACTGATATACATGTAGTGTAGTGATGACTCGGTCAACATGTTAAGGCCAAGAACTGAGATTTTCCTTTAAAGATCTTGCATTTGAGGTTAAGTCTATTTTACGGCTTTGTGCTTGGCTTTTGCAAGCCCATAATCAGCCCATGGACATATGCCCTAATATAAGCCAACCAGAGCACATATTTATTGTCAATCTGCATGTTTAAAGGAGCTCATTCATAGTGTTTTGAGTTGTTTTAGCTACAAACAAAATTATTACCTTTAAACTGAAGGAAAACTGAAAATAATAGTTTACTAAGAAAGAAAAACATCAGAGATAATAATAAACCTCATAGGAACAAGGACGGTTAACCAGGATGGAGATGATTTAATACAGATTACAAACGACAAATTTAAAAAAATGTAAGCCAAACTTTTCAAGATGCACAAACCATGACATACATCTAGCTCCTTTAATTTTGCAACAAACTCACTTGGTTCAACTCACCTATGTCATATGCAAGAAAATCCATAGAAAAGCAGGGTAACATAGACTGTGACTGTACTGTGCCATTGTGTGAATTACCGCCAAACACAAGCATTGCATTACCAAGTAAAATGGCAGAATGGAGGTAACGAGGAACACTGCTACGTTTAAGCGATTTCCTGAAAATTTTAAAGAGGGCAGACCACTAAGGGATGTACAAAAAATAAGTAAATAAATCATCCCTGGTAAGTCCTTTCATCTGAGTCATACATGTACGACACTTCCATAGCAGCTGTATTTTGACATCCAGATTACATCAAATGTCAACAATCTTTTTACAGTGAAACCTCTTTTAACCCTTTAATGCCCAATAGTGACTTATAGATTTACTCTGTCTAACGCCAGACGATTTTACTCGTCAAAGGGAGACCCCTCGGGCACTAAAGGGTTAAAAAACTATCTCATTTAACCCTTTAATGCCCAATAGTGACTTATAGATTTTACTCTGTCTAACGCCAGACGATTTTACTCGTCAAAGGGAGACCCCTCGGGCACTAAAGGATTAAGCGGACACCTTCGGGACCTTCCCGAGTGTCCGCTTAATAGAGGGCGTCCGCTTAAAAGAGGTTTGAAAAAATTGCGCAATGTTTGTTAATGATTAACATTCAATGGCTACTCTGTACTGTGATAAAGTTCCATTTTGTTAAGGAAGCTATCCAGAGTTGAAGTTCAATACCTTTCATTGACAATTTTAATTAGATTTTTAAATGCAAAAACATAACAATAAAACAGCAACGATAATATGCACAGTACATGGACTCTTTCAGTGTTTGTGTACAAATTAGTTACATTTCTTAAAGTAATCATTGATCGAAGGTTGTTTCTGGTTTCGAATAACTATTTCCTGAAGCAGATCTGTTGATTTCGACAGGACCAGCGAAAGCTTTGAATTCCCTTAAGTTTATATCTTGCATGTTTGGGAAGCTTTTCGGCCATTTGTAGCGCTTCCCGGTCCGAGTTTATTTCCGGTGCCTTTTGGATATCGGTCTAATGGACTGTTTATTGACAGCTAAATATGTTGCTTTGTTATCGATAGTAATCGACTACAATATATCAAGGATGTAATCCAGTACCATACATTGTCAATTCAGTCCGGTGTCTGCTTAATAGAGGTTTTTAACAATAGAAATTAGCGAAATACAATTTGCTTTAGTGTCTGCGTCCGCTCAATAGAGGTGTCCGCTGAATAGAGGTTCATTATAAAGGGACATATAAGACGTTAATTTCGGGACCTGGCTTAGTGTCCACTTAATAGAGCGTGTCCCCTTAATTGGGAGTCCGCTTAATAGAGGTTTCACTGTATCTTTTTTTTCAAAGTATCCATTTTTTTTGTTTTAATCACAAATTTTTCCAAATTGTTGAACAGCATTAATGGAGAATGTAAAGCCTTTATTAAAATGTGTGCAGTCCTTAGTATACATGAACTCACATGAACTCACATGAACCAACTGTACATGTACCACTTTTGTACAAGTTTATCAACCAGATTTAGGTTCCATCAGTTTCCTGATTTAGACAATATTTTTTTATTTTGTAACTCCAAGAAGTCTCAGACAGCAGATTCAATGTATGACAAGTCATCATATGATATTACAGGAACCTAAAAGCACCTGTGAAATGTTCTGGTCCAGAAAATATCCATGCCCCTCCCATGGAGGGTTTTCATTTGAATATACATGTTGTGCCGCGTAGCATTTATATGTACCCTTACTTTCTCTTCACCGCAATTCACCACCTTAATCACCCCCGACTTTCTCTGTCTGATCTCGTAGCTCAGTCGGCAGAGTAACGGTAGATCTAATCCGGAGGTCGTGGGTTCGATTCCCACCGAGGTCAAAAGATTTTTCTTTACTGTGTGTGGTTCCCTGATTCCCTTTACTAGGGCTAACGCCCAGTGGGTTATTCATGGGTTCAATTAGCACTTTAATTTACACTTCAGAGTTAATTCTCTGTTCCTCCATTTCATTTGAATACCCTACCCTCATCCCTCTGAAATTCTACTTTTGTACCAGACTTCCCTTTAACAATTATTGATCCTTGGGACTCACCCCTTCCCCCTCAGAATTCCCAATAACACCCCTTTGGGTGGGTACGGATTTTGTCTTGGACCACATTAATGCAAAAAGATTTTGATGTATATTATAAGAACAGAAACCAACAAGGGGGTGTCACTTACATATACCCCTCCCTCCCTTATACCTACCAAACTCTTGTTATTGGATTATACACAGTCAATACTGTGGAAGGTTCATCTTGTGAGTCATATGAAGCAAATCCACCATGAATGTATATTAGTTTTTTCACAGGATCATAAGCACTGCTATGTCCATATGTTGGTGGTATGATGTCTGTCGGGGTATCATATACAGTCCACCGGCCAGTCTCTGGAATGCCACCAATAACATTTAAATAAATTAATTATCAAAAATTTCTACCATCACTGTTATCATTTATGTAAGAATATCTATAAGGATGACCTTATTGGACAGCAAATGTTACATAATTAGTCATCACTTATATGTAATTGAAGTTTGAAAGACCATACATGCAACCTGAACTTTTGCACCCAAAATAGAGCATACATGTGTACACATGTACATGTACATGCAACTATTGAAGTTGGTATTGTTTAATGAGTTTTCAATATTAAGTTAAGTATAGAGGAAAGTCAAGACAGGGATTTTCTTTGTCAAGAAGGGAACCCCTGGAATGAAGTTTCATCCATAGAGGTACTATTGGAAGCAATTTTAACAACTACAAGTACAAGCAAATCTAAATACCATTACGGTAATAAAATAACTACAACTAGCAAAGCCACAGAAATTAAAAAGCTGTCACAGGCCTGCATGACTCCCGTTATAGGCAAATGTGTATTCTTTACCCTTACAGTTCGCCATGTGTACTCTTGCATTGTCAAACTCAGTACTCAGTACATGTATTGGCAGGGGTGGGGCAGGGGGGTTAAGCATCCTTCATAATCCAATGATGCATGCTCATCATATGAACAAAGCTTTGCTTGTTCCTCTGGCAATGTTACAAAACAATAACTACATGTAGCTGTGCAACATTTGGAGAGCACTCAATGGGTTACATTTATGGCTGCCTGATCAGTGCTTCTTTTGTGCTGCCTAAACTTTTCACATGTACATGTACCTCCACGATGCAAGCAAAGCCATGAATCAATTATCCTATATGTACAGCTGTGCCAGATTAGGCCACAGAAACCTAACTAAACACACACTCACTCTGACTCATTTAAAGCAAAACTATTTGGAACTTACTTAATTAACACTCTCTACAGTCCACATTCTAGAGTTTTTAATCACATGCCTCAAGGCTTTCACACGCATCCTCAAAAATAAACAGAACTCATAAAAATCTGACTTTTAGAATCTGAAAATGATAAATGAGTCATCAAAATGTCAAATTATTATTGCTCATTTTTATTCTCAATTAAAATTAACTGCACAAATTTAATTAGCGATTATTACCTAGATCGTATTCTTGAACTTTGTCTGTGTAGCCCCTCTCTGGACCATAACCAAAAAGGACAATCATTTTAGAGTCAACCAGAGTTGCTGTGTGTCCAGCAACAGACAGAGGTGAATCACCTTGACTGGATAACAAACGCCAATGTAATGTCCATGTGTCAAAAGACCAAAGTTCACTGGTGGCCTTTTTCTTTATTCTACCACCAAACACATACAAGGACGACTGTGAAATGAACAGTAACAAAAATTAGACAATGGTGACCCACAGTACATTTAAAGAACACATAATTCCACTCTTGAAAATAGAGTTTATGCACATGTACATAGCAGTAATACATGTAGTAATATCAATAATTCGAAAAGAGATGTTTGCTCATGTTCAAAAACAAACTCTAAGACTAGTTTTAAATCTCCTTGACTAACTCTAGGACAAATATCTAAGGTTTAAAAACATACATGTATGCAGTACACTGACTATAATAATTTACTACTCTTTTATAACAAATAAACTAACAGCTTCCACTGAAACAAAGTTCATAATACATGTACATGTACATCAGGGCAGTGCTCTAGCCACACCCAGGTGCCACAGATCAGATTACATGTAGTGTACAGGATTTCATGGTTAGGAACATTTCGGCTCCTAATAATTTTTATTAGACCTGACAGCCTTGTACATGTGAATGACTCAATAGACCAATTTCAATAGATCAAAATTCTCTTATTATTAAAGGACCTCAAAACGAGGCTCTGGGGAATAAACCCCACAAACTCTGTATTTATTCCCCAGAGCCTCGTACTGAGGTCTACTGTTGTAGGCTGAATTTTAATATATCAAAATTAGTCTATTACAATTTGCATGTTTAACTTCAGTAAAAATATATAATTCAATACATGCCCTGTGTTTTATAAGAATAAGTATGTCCAACACATTGTAAGGCATACAGGTACAGAATGTAGGTATCTACACTGCGGGGGGTCACTTAAGAAGAGAGAAGATACTTAAAGACCATCAAACTCTGTCCAAAGTCAGCACTTACATTATAACCAATCATAGAGTGACCATAACGGCCAGATGGACTCCCACTAGAATTGAAAGGTGACACTACTTCCCAACTGTCACTTGGAATGTGATATCTAGAAAATACAAACATATTTTGTATTTTTTTTTTACCTTCATAATATCATCTTACAATGTATGACAGTACCACATGTAAAAAATCAGAAAAGCTTTCCTGAACAGACACTGGGCCTCTTTGATTACATATTAAAAAAGAACACTGAGATGCATGTAGAGTATGTATGAACAGTATGAACAGGTGACACTACTTCCCAACTGTCACTCGGAATGTGATATCTAGAAAATACAAAAATATTTTTTATTTTTTTTTTACCTTCATAATATCCCCTGCAAGATCTCATGGCCTATCTTATCACTTTTATGCTGATAATACACAGCTATATTTATCTTTTGAAGTCATCGCCTGAAGACATGTACATCTGCTCTTGAAGATTGTGTTAAAGATATTGACCTTTGGATGTTAAACAACAAGCTGAAGCTGAACAGTGGGAAGACTGAAATTATAGTTTTTTCATCCTCCTATCACCCACGTCCTGCGTTAAAAAACCTGGTGATTGCCTCTGACACTGTTGACTGTTCAACCACTGCTAAAAATATTAGGGTTATGTTTAATAATCCTCTATAGATGTTGCCGCACGTTACTGCTGTTTGCAAGTCTTCGTTTTTTCATTTATGCAATATTTTTAAGATTCGCAAGTTTCTTTCTTACGATACATGTAAAACGCTAATTCATGCCTTTGTTACTGCAAGGATCGACTATTGTAACTCATTGCTCTACGGTCAGCCTAAATGTATCTTGAAACATTTACAGAGTGTCCTCAATAGTGCTGCTAGGCTTATTCACCTTACTAGTAGATAAAAGCATGTTACGCCGTTGCTTATTCAACTTCATTGGCTACCAATTGAACAAAGAATAACTTTCAAAATTGCAGTAATTACATTTAAGGTGCTTCATGGTGCTGCACCTAGCTATATCACTGATCTCATCAAGCCTTATACACCTGGTAGACTTCTTAGATCCTCCAATCAATTTTTACTTTCTACATCTAAATTTAATCTTAAAACTTATGGTGGCCGGTCTTTTACTATTGCCGCACCTTCTGTTTGGAATGCACTTCCATTCGAACTTAGATCTTGTAATTCCCTTTCTTCTTTTAAATCTAAGCTCAAGACTTCGCTATTTAAAATTGGTTATGATATTGTACATGTATATAGAATGATGATGTTTTTGTAGGATGACAATGTAGTTTTGTAGGTTTAGGATTTTGTTGTTATTTTTTATTATGTAAAGCGCTTTTGGTCCATTGGGAATTTTTATAGAATGACAATGTAGTTTTGTAGGTTTAGGATTTTGTTGTTATTTGTTTCTTATTATTATTATGTAAAGCGCTTTTGGACCATTGGGAATTAGTGCTCTATAAATACTGTATATTATTATTATTATTATGTGAACTCTGGTTTCTCTGGAAACCTGATCAAGTGGCGTAATTATCATGAGACTGCTTCTAAGTACGCAAAATAATACTGCAGAATAAGATACATGTACACACAGTGGTGGTAGCCAGTGCTTAAACACAGACTGCTTGATTCAGAGTCCAGTTACTAACCATGAGAAGCCTCTGTGTTCCCTACACATTAATAAATGGTTCAACTTGAAACAAAAACAGTACCTTAAGTTTACAGACATGTAGGTATTAATTGAGTTTAACATAACACAAACTCCTTGCATATACATATACCTGACTAAGTTGTCAAAAGGCTCAGAGCTCAGTGAATAGCCTCCAAACACCCACATATAGTCACCCAGTAAAGCTGATGCATGAGATGCCCTGCCTTGTATTAGGTCTGTAGATCAATGAACAACATATGTCGCACAATAAAAAGCTGTGATCTATATGTACGTGTAGCAAGTTAAGTCAAGGGTTTGTATTTCAAAATGACTAGCTGGCCAAAAAAAAAAACAATTAAGAATGCATCTCAGTCTTTACTTTGAGAGAGTTTACACTAGTTTTAAAACTGAATGTATGTTCTGTCTATTAACCCCCCTGTTGGCCATAAGAAAGAAAACCATCATATTTCAGTTACTTCTTATTATAGAAAAAACTTGTCTGGGCTCTTGGTGTAATAAACATGCACAAGAACAAACACTGCGGCTCGTGATTTACAAATTCTTCTTGTGTTCTATCAACATCCCACACGGTTTATCAGCCTATAAGCCATAGAAACTTGTGGTGTATTGCTTACCACCATTTTCGTTGATACGCAACTTTGGAAAACAAAACACCCTTGGAAACATTTCAAAAATTTCTGTCAGATCGGATCGAAATCCACCAATCACAGCCCACTAGTATGACGTATAGAAGGTCTGAAGGTCATGCTAGTGGCTGCGATTGGTGGATTTTGTTCAGATCTGTCGATAACACACAAGGCTGATGGAAATTTTGGAAATGTTCTGTCATGCTGGTGGCTGTGATTGGTGGATTTCAATCCGATCTGTTGATAACATACACGACTGACGGAAATTTTGGAAACGTTTCCGCGGCGGGTGTTTTGTTTTCCAAAGTCGCGTATCAATGAAAACAGTGGTAAATATTAATGTGATGTACATGTGTACATGTACACACTGTATACAGTACATATGTGTATGTGTACAATATACTGCATACTATCAAATCAACGTCAGTTAAAAGTACATGACAGCTGTCGGTAGAATTCAGATCAGCTAGCTCAGCTGTACAGTGTGTGAACATGTAGTCACTAGCTAGGCCTACAGCTATCTCTATCCCTAGAGTTAACACTACAAAGTACGGTAAAAATAGTATCCGATATCTAGGACCCTATTTATGGAGTAAAATGAATATTAGCTTACGTCAAAAAACGAGCCTTAAAGCATTCAAAGATGCAATCCGAGGAATGAATGTAAAAGGATTATTGGACGGGAGCTGCAATTGTAAAGTGTGCCAGTCCTGACCTAGATGTCAAATTTTAGTCCCTTTTTTAAATTATTTTTAACTAACTTCGTAATGTTAGTAGGATAGGTTTAGCATTGTAAATAATTTTACTCTTTTTACAGTTAATTGTAAACTTATTTAAATTTGTAAATTTTAATCTACTGATTTAGCTTTTTAATTGTAATTTTATTGATTAATTATCATGATTGATTAGTTTTAGCTTAATTAATTAGCTTTAATTTTTTTAAGTGTCCACAATTAGCTCTTAGCTTAGAGCTAAATACATATTGACACATTAATAAAGGTTATGTATGTATGTATGTATGTAGGTAAGTTCTTCAAAATCCTATATCCACCTTGGCCTTTTGAGGAATGTTGAACCCAGCGTCCTCTGTTACCAGTGATGTTACAAGATGAACCTGCAAGACAAAGAAGACAGTGTTGAACTTGGTTGTAACTGTACCAGATTTAAATAAAAATGTTTATGTAGTACATACTGTACCAACTGAGCTGTCAAAAGAGGGCACCAATTTAATCCCCCAGTTCAAACTACAGTGGTGCCTGGGTTAATGAGGAGTTATGGTCATATGACATACTTGAACACATACATGTAAACTAGACAGACAAGTAAATACAATGTACATGTACATGTAGGTGGGTTTATTTACTCAGTCTTTTCCCATAAGTTTGCTACTGACTTTCCTACCCAGCCAGCCACAAATAGTTTGGATGTCACACATACTTTTTTTTTCTATATATATTTTATTATCCAAGCACGAGGGCCGTACTGGGAGAATATCGGCCCGATGTCGTGACAGTACGGACCGAGCTCACAAAAAAGACCAAGGGCCGATATTCTCCCAGTACAGTCCTGAGCAAGCTTGGTTAATAAGAGATTTATTACATGACTGAAATGGTTTAGAAGAAAAGCCTAAATGATAGACTGCAAAGACATCATAAACTTTAAGCATGCAATTTTGACGTTTTCAAAAAGAAGAAAAACAAAGTTGGAAGAAAACAAAAAGAACATTTTATGTGGAGTAAATACTTTTAGAAAAAGAAAAGAAGCAAAAGTATGAGAAAATCTTCGTGCGGGATCATTCGGGACAGTGCCCGGTCCAATACTTAGAGAATATTGGACAGGCAACGGAGCAATCTGATTGGCTGATTTTAGTTATCAGCCCTCTGAACTAACTTAGTCGTGTAATAATTCTTCATACTGACCTTCATACCAACACCAAAATTTATTTGGTCTTAACTTACAGCAAGTATTCCCTTGAGTTCTCCTTTAACAGAATTGAAAGTACAACTCTATAATAATTATTATGCTTGACTTTGAATGTCAATTTGTCCATTTCCTTTTATTATAATTTTACCACATCAATGGCAACACTCACTGGACCAAACACCAATGATTGTTAAATTACCATTGTCAGTGACTAATAATCAGATTGTGAAAAATATTCCTTCATGTACTAGGTATGTACATGTATTTATAGTACATTGATTTACTGTGCTCTGCCACAAGTTACAATGCAGGCAATACATGTAAATTAACAGAGTGTAATTTTCAATATCACATTTACAAGATAAGTCCTGATGAGGTCTTTGTTTTACCTGTGAATCCAGAATCACAGACACACAGCCTTGTGGAGTTGTCACAATATCCATTCATGCATTCAGCCATACAGGTTTGAATATTACAAGTTGAACCAGTCCACCCTGCATCACACACACAGCTTTTCTGTTGGTCACAATGACCATGGAAACTGCATTTAGCTGAGCAATCATCTGATATACTATGTACAACAATGAAAGAAAATTATATCAATGAAATCAGCCAAATAATTATGATTGAACAACTTCACAACAATTTCATTTAAATGTACCACACCAGGACATCATGTGTACATAACTTACAACGATCAACAACTTCAAGCTTTTTCAGCAACAGAAGCAGCCACTTCTATACATAAATTATATTATGTAAAGCTTGCAATGTATCACCCCACAGGCTGATAAGCTTTTGGTATTATAATTTAAGTAGCAACCTCCACTTAGTGGGAAATACATGTAAGTGCATGAGCTATATATCTATAAACAGTACATGGATCTGTTCCCAGAAATTAACAGTTTGAGGATTTAATGACCTCTGACGGACAGTAACATCCAGAGATATCATAGAGCATGCGTCCAGAGATATCCATACATGTATTGTATTGGTATGCATACACAGCAAATGTATTTTTAACCAAATAGAGACTATTGTGTTTATATGTATCCCTCAAATTAATACAGTTATGCTGTGCCTTTTAACAGGGCATCTGATTTTTGTAATGAGCACTTGCAGAACCATGGATTTCATTAAATATCCCACAAAATTCACTGACAACAACATGCAAAATGCCACAAAACTGCAACAGGTAAACAACTGAGAACCTCGGGTCAAACAAATACAAACATGTACGATAAACGAGTTGCTCAAATTTTCCTGCAAAATCATCAGTTTTACAAAGGCAACTGTAACGAACCAGTCTAGTTTCCCGCGTTGTGGGTCACATGACCAGCCTGTGTGCAGTCAGCCATCTTGTAATGTTGTTGTTTTGCTCAGTGCATTAAACCAGTTTAGTTTGTGGACTCTTTGGTCTATCCGCTTTTTGTTACATGGTGTAAGAAGTGGGACAACAATAGCGAATTTCCAAATACCTCCTCCTGACATACTCGAGCTAAACGACAGTTCGACAGCGTCGAATTGGCAAACTTGGGTCTCTGCTTGGAATAATTACAGGTTGGCTACGAAGCTACATAAAGAGGAAGAAGCACGCCAAGTAGCAACACTTTTGACAGTAATTGGGAAAGAAGTGAACAAGGTGTTTCATACTTTCACATCGGCTTTGCCAGACAACGCGAAGAAAATCGCTGCGGTTGTAAGCAAGTTTGAAGAGTATTGTATTCCTAGGGAAAACACTATTTACGAACGTTTTCTTTTCTCTACGCGGGATCAGCGGGAATCTGAGACTGTTGATCAATATTTGACGGAGCTTTGCCAAATTGCAGCAAATTGTGATTTCGAGTCAATCACACCTGATCAGCTCCTCCGGGATCGACTGGTGACAGGTACCAAAACTGCCAAGGTACGTGAAAATTTGCTCAAAGAGAAGAAATTGACCCTCGAGAAAGCTATAGATATCGCTCGTGCTGCCAAGAGTACCGCTGTTCAAATGACAGTTATGTCTGCTGAGTCTGGATTGAGTGCTGTGAAAGAGAAAGAGAAAGAGCAGTCGGAAAATGTCCCATCTGTCAGTAGTGGCTGGATCAAGGACTGTAGATTCTCTGGTAGGAACCATAAAAGACACAGCTGCCCTGCCTTTGGTCAGATTTGTGTGTATTGTAAAAAGAGGAATCATTTTGTTGCCAAGTGCCCAGCAAAAAGCAAACTGTCTACTGTCCAAGAGCGATTCTATTTAAGTGCTGCAGGTGTTGGAAACAAAGGTCGGGAGATGGTGACCCTTACTGTATCAAAGGAGTCTAAGCTCTTTTCAGGTCATGATGTAAGTTTCCTGATGGACACGGGGGCTGAATGTAATCTTTTGCCTTTGGATGTGTACAAGAAGGTGACAGGTGATCAACACTTGAATTTCCTCAATGCACGTGGCAAGTCAGTTTTGGTTTTAGCTAATGGAGATGAGCAGTATAGCCTCAGTATATGTCTCCCGCAAAGGAAACACACACAAAATTGAAGTCAATGTAGTCAGGGGCCATGGGTATGAGCCCATACTGTCTAAGCAGACAATGCTGGAAATGAACTTGATAAAGATTCTCGACAGTGACTGAGATCCGACACAGAGCCATTGCTGGAAGAGTATGACGATGTATTTGAAGGTCTAGGAAAGCTGGACGGACAGTACCACATTGTAATAGACAAGTCCATCAGACATGTGGTGCATCCTCCCAGGTGTCTACCTGTTGCGATGACTGAGCGAGTTCAGCAGAAACTCGAAGAAATGGTAGCCGCCAACATAATTGAACAAGTTGACCATCCTACCGACTGGGTATCAAGTATGCTAGTGGTGAGCAAGCCATCCACTGAAGCTGAGGGGGAAACCAAGTTACGCATCTGTTTGGATCCCAGGGATCTGAATCTTGGCATAAAGCCTGAACATTTCCCGATGCCCACAATTGAAGAAATTGCAACTAGGCTGAATGGGGCAAAACTGTTCATTGTTTTTGATGCCAGTAATGGTTTCTGGCAAGTGGAACTTGACGATGAGTCTAGTAGTCTAACAACATTTAACACCCCGTTCGGGCGCTATCGTTGGAAGCGAATGCCATTCGGCATCAATAGTGCACCGGAAGTTTGGCAGCGCAAAATGCGAGAACACATTGAGGGGCTTAAAGGGGTAGAAGTAACTGCAGATGATTTTGTGATCGTTGGATTTGGCAACACACCTGCTGAGTGGCAGGCAGACCATGACCGAAATGTGTGTGCCTTCCTAGAACGCTGCCGTGCGAGAAACCTGAAGTTGAACAAGAAGAAAGCCCTACTGAGACAGTAAGAAGTTCCTTTCATCGGACACATTCTAACCCCTGAGGGACTGAAACCAAATCCACACAAGATTGAGGTAATGTGGGGATGCCAGACCCCACTGATGTTCAGTCCTTACGTAGGTTCCTGGGCATGGTGAACTACTTGGCAAAGTTCCTTCCACGTCTATCCGAAGAAACAGAAGAGTTGAGAAAACTCACTGAAAAAGATGCTGAGTGGTGTTGGCTGCAAAGTCATACTGATGCTGTGGCCAATGTTAAGGAAATGATTGTATCTGCACCTGTTCTTGCCTACTATGACGTGAATAAGCCAGTGGTCATTCAGTGCGATGCTTCCCAAAGTGGACTTGGTGCAGCTCTGTTGCAAGAGGAGCGCCCAGTAGCTCTCATGTGATGACTCAAACTGAACAAAACTATGCTCAGATTGACAAAGAGCTACTCGCCATAGTTTATGCATGTGAGAAATTCGATCAGTACATTTTTGGAAAAAGCAATGTAATTGTGCAGTCAGACCACAAGCCACTGGAAACCATATTCAAGAAACCAATCCACAGTTCGCCAAAACGCCTCCAACGCATGCGCCTCCGCCTGCAGAACCATGACATCCAAGTGGAATACAAGAAAGGAGAGACCATGCTCTTGGCTGATACATTAAGTCGCGCATACTTGGAAAATGAACTAGTGAGTCAGACCCAGGACAGTGACGTCCATTCTGTCAGAGAACGACTGTTCGCTTTTGAGTTAGAGCAAATTAAACATGATGAAGATCTGAGTGTCTCCCCCACTCGTCTGGAAAAGATGTGCAAGGAGACTGCCAAGGATGAAGAATTACAGATTCTGTCTTGTGTTATTCAAGAGGGTTGGCCAGAAAACCCTGCCAGGAGCTCACAAATATGACAGGCGTCAGAGGCAAGTAATTGAGCTGTATTGGAACAGCCGTGATGAGTTGACCATAGAATATGGATTGGTATACAAGGGCCATCGCCTTGTGATACCATTTAAAGAGCGTTCTGGCGTCGTGAAGAGCCTGCATGAATCACATATTGGAATAGAAGGAACATTGCGTCATGCCCGCGACATTGTTTACTGGCCTGGCTTCACTGCTCAGCTCAAAGATCACTTTTTCTAGGTGTGGAATCTGCAACCGTTTTCAGCCCGAACAATGTAAAGAGCCTTTAAAGCCTCATGGTGTGCCTAATTTGCCATGGGAGAAAGTTGGAGTTGATCTGTTTGTGCTGGACGGGCAATCATTTTTGATTACCGTTGATCACTACTCTGGTTATTTTGAAGTGCAAGATATGAGTAGCACCACCAGCACCAGTGTTACCACCGTCCTAAAGGCGTGGTTTTCCAGGCATGGTATTCCTGTGACCGTTATCAGTGACAATGGGCCTCCCTTCAACAGTGAAGAATTCAAGACCTTCAGTAAGGAATGGGATTTTCACCACGTCACATCAAGCCCTTATCATGCACAAAGTAATGGTCGTGTTGAAAATGCAGTTAAGACTTGCAAGTCATTGCTGACCAAAGCTCAGTCTGATAAGCGTAATCCCCTGTTGGCACAACTCGAGTGGCGGAACACACCAACTGAGAGTATGAATGCTTCTCCTGTTCAGCTACTGTATGGAAGGTGAACACACATCCGTCTCCCAGTAGCCAAGCAATTGCTAACTCCACAGGTTATATCTGATGTTCCCGAAAAGATCAAGATTAGGAAGCAGAAGCAGAAACACTACTATGATCGTCACGCACACGAACTGCCAAAATTGCGTGACGGTGATGCCATTAGAATGCAATTGCCACGTGCGAAAGAATGGTCATTGGGCGAGTCGTTGGAGAGGAGGGGACCCGTTCCTACTTGGTTGAGGTGAACGGAAAGCATTATCGTCAGAACCGCAAATGGCTCAGGACAACACCCGAGGAGTTACCGGACTCAGTGGAGACAAACCTCGACATGACCAATCCTACTGACCTGGTTGAGTCAAGCCCAGCTGAGCTGCCACAGCCAACGATACCATCATCACCATTGGTTTCTGGGCCGCACACTGAAGGTCGTCCAGTGCGGGACCACTGCCCCCCAGTGTGGCTAAAAGATTACAAGTGCTGAAATAAGACACTGACTCTGCCTTGTGCTTTTTTTATTTTGGCTTTATTATGTACATGTATAGTTGTGCAGGTGCTTAATGTACGAGATTCTCTAAGGCAGATTTGAACATTATTTCTTTCATTTTTGTATCATCATCAACGTTCTGTCTGCATTTACTGAACTATCACACTTAGGAAGGGAGATGTAATGAGTGCACTTACATGAAGAACCAGTCTAGTTTCCCGCGTTGCCGGTCACGTGACCAGCATGTGTGCAGTCAGCCATCTTGTAATGTTGTTGTTTTGCTCAGTGCATTAAACCAGTTTAGTTTGTGGACTCTTTGGTCTATCCGCTTTTCGTTACAGTAACACTTACTGTTTCTGATGCTTTTGTTATTGCATAGGCTAACAGCCATCATTTTCCAACCAAAATTTGGCAAACTGCCATCTTGTTTTTAGTTTAAAACATTTGTCAAATTGGTGCAAAACCAGTCACTTTCTGGCGAAATCTGCCTAGAAAATTTCTGCAAAATCGGTTGTTTTCTTTCAATCGTTTTTCAGCGAAATTTGTCCCGAAAATTTCCCCACGATATCAGCCATTCTTTTCCGCGAGTTTGTCTCTGAAAATCCCGCAAAATTTGACTTTTTTCACGACCTACCAGAAGCCCTGTCTCAAGTCATATATTTTGTAATGATTATATAAAATCAGATGGAATTCAAAAATCTCACTTGTCTTTTCATAACATTCCATTGTATTCAATCAGCACAATTTTTTCGGGAGTGGGAGGCCAGGGTTGAATTTGGATGGGTGAAGAAAATTTTTTGCAGCTGAACAGACTATTAATACCAATCTTGGCCATGTCACATAACTATACAGACCACATGTTGATAGTGAATCCCAAACAAGAGGAATGTTTGATTTGGAAACAAAAGTATAAAACCATGTATGCACAACCATTGGATGGCTTTAATTACTGTAATCCTGATAATGATGATGATGATACATGTAAGTTGAAAACTGTTGGTTTCATAACTATAATTTTCTAGTTTTTAGTGTTGTGTATTATTTCAATTACTGTAAATCAATACTGAAATGAGTAAAAGTCACAGCAGCCCACCTGTATTTAATTTTAAATCCATCTTCAACATAATGTTTATCGCTGTAAAAGTATAAAAATGCTGCCCCTGACTTGGCCTGCAACTTCAGAACTTGCCCATCAGAGTACTTGTCCTTTGAAGGGTCTTTTACAAGCCCACTGCATACATGTATTAACAAAGAGAAATGATGTTTTGTTAGGCACTACATGAAGCTGATTCCTACACATGCGTACAGTACAGTACTGGACAGAAGTAACCTAACAGGCAAAAAGTTGATTGAATGCAAATTGAACACGAAATAGAATGCTGCGGAAACGCCAAAATTTTTGGTGAGCTGGAGAGTGTCCTCAACAACAATGCGTTCAACTGAGAATGCAAGAATGCGAGAATGCGAGTATGCATTATACCCCCAGTCATACAAATGTCTGTAAATTTTTCAAT
>CM042747.1:25419723-25427223 GCA_022496165.2 Catalaphyllia jardinei
TGTGAGGAGTGAAATGATGTGAATATATGAAATATTTCATATTTTGAACTGCGGTTGTAGATACAAGTGAAGAATGATCATCGCAGTAAATTTTCCAATTTAAGCAACTGGAAAGAAGAAGCCTGAAAAAAATCAGGGCTTCAACAGGATTCAAACCCATGACCTCCGCGATACCGGTGCGATGCTCTACCAACTGAGCTATGAAGCCACACTTCTTTCCAGTTGCTTAAATTGGAAAATTTACTGGGATGATCATTCTTCACTTCTATCTATAATTTATTTCATATATTCACATCAATGCAAGATTGTGTTCTACTGAAAACACAAGAACATACGCGTTCCATTGAGAACTTATGGTTTGTGCAGACAATGTGATGTTAAAGCATGCTGACAAAATTCTTTGAAGTTCTACCGAAGAAAGTTCACTGTTTTTCTTTATTTCTTTATTGATTACAACAAATTGTCGAATGAAAATTTTCAGATTTCGTCCTTTGCATAATCAAGGCACGTTGCTGGCCAAATAAACAACTTCTTTGGGACTTAAAGGAAAAACACAAATCAATGTCTAGGTTGCCTAAGAATGGAAGATCAAGAAGCACTGAAAAATTCTCCCTTCCTTCAACCGCCGCGAAAACAAGACAATCCGTGCTCTTTTAAGTGAGTTTTTATTACGGATTGCAGATTTAAAGCAGCTTCCTGACCTTTCTTAAAGAAAAATGGTAATGTACAACATTTTTCAAAGATGAATTTGACTTTTCGAACAAAAGGTAAAGCCAGGACCAATAAATTGACTTAATAGTTGATGGCAAAAACTCAAGCTTTTGCTTTAGTGTGAAGAATATAATTTGAACAACATGCAGTCATGCAGTGCAGCATGTCTGTGAAATTTGTACATTTTTTGCTTTCAGAGAGGTTTTTTACCCTTATTGCGAATGAAACTTTACTTTTATTGAACTTCCTGTCATGTTTCTTTCATTTAATTGCCTTTATTTGTGAATTTTAGAAATTAAAAGTGAACAGTATTTTTGCACGCTGGATTTCGGCATATTTAATTTATGGCGACTTCTGCGGTTTGTTTGTTTAGTTTATTCATTTCATTCAAACATTTTATTTGAATCTTATTAATCTACTACAGAACTGCTGAGAAAAGAACTAAGTGGGCACTAATTTAGCATAGTTGAAATACGATTTATCTCAAAATAATGGGCTCATCTCAGAATAATGGGCAGCGCTGAAATATTTTGTATATTTTGATTTCTTGTTTTCAGATTAATTTTTACATGTGTCTTTCACTTTTATTTCCCATTGTTTTTTAATGTTAACAGTTATACACTGTAGTACAAGAATAGAAATTCTGTTGTATTTGGTTTCGTTTTGTATTTCATTTTTGCATATTCAATTTTCTCGGCTTCCGTAGGACATTTTGTCACATGGAAAAGCATAATATAATTTCTTGTTCTCTGATAAGTTTTTCACATCCAATTGAGTTCTTTTTGTTGACATTTTTTAACATTTTGGCCCTTTAATAATTATTCAACTTTGAATAAACAATGTCTTGAAATCTGATTTTGTGTCTGTGGTTACTGCGCAATTATGTTTTTTTTTTATGCTTCCGCTCGCTCTGAAATATTTATAACTTTCCCATTTTTCGAAAAGCTTGTCTTCAGGGCAGAACAAACAAGAATGTGTTCTACTGAAAACTCTAAAGAAAATTCAGAATGCACTCCTGCATTCCTACGCGTTCTGAAATTTTCTTTAGAACGCATTCTATTTTGCATTCAAAAATATTTGGGGACTACCAAGAGAATGCCAGAGGAACGTTAATTGGAACGCTCCAAGAACATGTTCCGTGTTGATTTTTTCTGTTAGGTTACTTCTGTCTGGTACTGTACGTTGTGTACATGTTGTGGTCCAATTTTTGCCTTGGTATAATTTTCGATTATCCTTTGTTTTGGTGTATAGTAATAATTATCTAGGCAGTAGGCTTGGGAGTATTCAGGGATTATTAAGTGGGCTCAAATGTTTGATACTGGAATAGCTGTTGTTGGAGTTGTCAAATATTCCATTTAGAAATTTTCCCTCATTTGCATGTCAAAAAAACTGATAACTGTGATAAAAGCTATTGTGCTTACTTAACAGGTACATGTAGCACTCACCATGTTTTGTTGACATGCTCAAGTATCAGGAGTGGTACACAACTCCCTGATTGGGCCCTTTGTTGTGTTACATGTATCTACAGGTCTATAAACATTTTAAATAATGGAACATTGGTGCAATGTTTATTAAAAAGTTTGTAGACCTGTAGATCAAGGCCAGGATTGCTACCTTAGCTTTGGTGAGCATTCATCTTTCCCTTTTACATGTATTTTCGTATCCAAAGTTGAGTTTATTCCTGCTTGTGTACAAGAGCAAAGAGCACCTGCATCAAGTTTACAACTGTGGGTTGCATTCTCCTACTGTTAGGCTTGGTTACAAGCCAGTACTTGAGGAATAAGCCCGCACTCCTCCCCCCAACTCATGACTGGATGTACATGTGTAGGCAGATTTACTTAAAATTGAAAGGCCGTATGCAAGAACGTCCCCTAGATTTTTTGGCCATTTTCAAAGTGCTCAAAAGTAGCTGATTTTTGGCATGTGGGCTTCGTTTTACCTGAGAAACATTGCTCTGAAATTTGTTTCCCAGGGTCTCTCTTTGTTGTCTAGAAATAACATATGCAAAACTCGCTCAGTTTTCCAAGCAGCATCTTTTAATTTGGGAGATCTATTGTTAAACGAAAAACAAAAGAAAACTTTTGTTTGGCTAAAGGATGAACGATTTCTCACTGTTGTTTCATTAGCTCAGGTGGATAAGCGCTGAACGAAGCTGATTCGAATTTGTTTTGTCGTTTCACTCGAGTGCTTGATTCGAGGTCGGTGAAATCTTTCTTTTTTTCTTTCTGTTTTTCTTCTTCTTTCAAAAACCTTCTCTGTGTCTTTGTAATTGAATTGCCATTTTTACTGGTGGGGATCTGGGATGGTATGTTTTTTAGCTGCCATTATCAGTTACGTATGCTTTTGGTGCGCAAAGCGATAACACTAAGTCAGAGCTGGCTTACCTGTTAATTAAGCAGAGTTTGCTCATTATTTCCACCGATATTCGAAGTTTATTCAAGGAATATTTGCGCCTGCCTGGTAGGAGATTTGGCATCATTAAGCCCTCTATGAGTCACCAGCATGCCTCAAAGAACCGAGCTGCGTTTTTGTTCCGAGATCATGGTCATGATCCAGGTGGTGAGCCAGGTGGTAGAGTCTAGAAACGCTTCTTCTTCCAAAACAAAGCATCCGTCGAAAGACTTATGGCTCATTTGCCAAACTTCGGCATGTGTCAGTTTTGGAAATTCGAACTGCTTTCTAGACTCTTATTATATTCTTGAAATGAGCCCTCTACCATCCTTCCCTGCAAAAATTTCTGGGATATCCCATAATAATCTTTGCTACATAAAGCGCTGTGACCATTGTGTGTGTGACTTACAGCGTGACTCAAACATGGCTGGGATCCGGGAACTGGCGAGAAAGGCTAGACAGCAAAGTCGTTGAATTTGACCTGTGTTTAGAAAACAGATTCAAAAGCCATTTTTATGGGCCAAACAGAAGCCAAAAGGTCGGCTAAATTGGCAAGCAAGCAAGCATTCCGTGAGTGTGTCTCGTGGATTTCCAAGCAGATGATTACTTTGAATTGCTATAGGATCGAGCCCGCCGTGAACTGAAGCAAAAACCGAAAAAAGACAGAACACTTGATCGCAGGTTAGCAAGAAGAAAACTTCAGCTGAAATGTAAGTTTTGCTTTGTATTTCAACGTTCCTTTGCTGATAAATTTTCCGTATCATGGGCTTTTTTTCAGCATGAGTAGCGTGTTAGCTTAAGGTTTCCTCTTTCGGTGTTGTCAGAACTAATCATTTGACAGAACAAGCAGTTTTGTACCAAAAAAAAGAAATAATTTCACGTAGAAACATTTTAATCGATCACTGACGTAGCCGATTTGCAAAAACTTTCAACCTCTCTCCCTGGGCACTACTCATTGACTTGTTTTAGGTATCGATTCATGCAATAGATTTCTAAAGTTGAGATTGTTTTCTCTGGCCTCACACTACGCTAACCCTAGCATGTCCTGACCTTAACTCTAACCTAATCCAAAGCACTAGCCCTAACACTAAGCGCTAGCGCGAACCCTATGCTAAGCGAAATGCTTTTCTGGCCGTGTTTTTCTCGACGGTCACGACATAATAGCAAACAACGTTACTTTGCTTGAGATTTTCAGTTAGTTATTCATCAGTTATTCTTCTTTAAGTTTAAAAAGCCTTTGAAGACAATTACGTACTCAGAAGCCAAAGTTATTTATCCGAAAACATACTGTTTTTACCTGATATGATTGAAATGAAATTCAATCTGTTCCTTGAGTATCGTTGCCTAGCACGTGACCAAAATCTACCCAGGCGGAAGAACACGTGCAGTACGAAAATTTCCCATCCATTTCAACAAACGGCGTCAACGACTGGCGTGCTACAGTAGGATTCACTGAGATTCTTATTATTACGGATGAAAAATCCGAATGTTTTTTCTTTTAACGAAATAAGTAAATAAGCAAATAACACAAAACGGTTAAGTCCGTGAAGTCCACAACGACCACAACAAATTCAAATGAAACGGGTGCCACTTATTCAACAGTATCATCAAAGTTACAGTACTAACTTGCGGCAGCTTGGTTGACAAAAATACTCACCCACTGCCTTTCTACATTCCCGCTATGCCAGCTTATTTCATGCAGCTGAAGGAAAAACTATTTAAAATTTTCTTAATCTCACTTACTTTAGTAGGCTGCTCTTTTCCTCGAGCACATGCGATGTTGCCTTGGGCTTGAAAAGCCGTTTTAATAAAATAACTGCAAAGATGTTTAGTGAAATGATGGACCGATTCTTTAATGTAGAAGAAATCCTACAAAACTCCGTTCTCTTCTTTGTAAATTAAATGTAACGTTTCCCGACAACAACTGAAGCTTTCAGCAGGATAATGGTCCAAAGCACACAAGTGACATGCAAATTTTTTAAGTATATAATATTAATTAACCCCGTGCGAAAAACGACCTCCAATTTTGCATGTCATGAGCTGAAGTGTTTTCTCCGCCGCGTTGTGAAGCCTTGAAACAAAGAAGAATTAGTATGTGGCATGGAAGAAGCAGTTCTGGGATGGCGTGACACCAGCCAAATGTGCCGAATACATTAACCACCAGCAAAAGGTCATTCCTGCAGTCATAAGCTGCGAGTGGAGAGCATTAGGCCACTAACTGTAACAGTGTATTAATTAGCTATCGGTAAAAGATACAATCAATGTATATTTCCATTATATGGACTGCGCCGTACATCGTATAAATTGCCGTTGTCAGAAGGTTAGACACAAATCTGATGAATTGAAAATAAACGCTTAGCTTAGATTTTGGTAACAAAAGTTTCGATTTTTTGCCATTTAAGCAGAAGTGAGGGCAATTAAGAGATTAAGAGAGAGTCTGCGAGTATCTATTTGAATCCCCATTTCATTACTATCGAAGGAACAGGAGTTGAAATCGCATTTCGTGCGTGGGTAACATTACGTTATGACGTACGTTGTTCGTATTTTAACGTAAATGTAAATGAAAGCTCGGCGATCTTTAAGAATTAAGTTTTGATGTTAAGCAGAAGTGCGGGATGTTACAGATTAAGAAAGAAGATTTTTTTGTTAGGTCCTTGAGCTTGTCCACTAATTTAGCAATGCTTGACGGCTTTTAATAATTCACTTTTTGTTGCGAACATCGAGAGTCGCGTGTTTCCAATGCAAGTTACAGATGTAGTAGTGGCTTTTATGTTTTGCAAAACACATGCAAATGCGTGTATTAATAACAAAGGTTTCTTCCTCCGATTTAAATACACGTATACGGGTGAAATTACCAGATCAGTAAATTTTACACGCTTCTAATTACACGCACATTACACACAGTGTCCACGCAGTGTCGACAAATACTACACGCAGACTACACACATTTTACGCACATGTAGGCGCTGCAATCCCTTTGACTCGTACTGTAACCCTAAGCGCAAGCCCAAAACCTAACACTAAGTGCTAGCCCTAACCCTAACACTAAGCGCTAGCGCTAACCCTACGCAATAAACCTAACCCTAAGAGCTAACCCTAACCTTGTTCTGTAAACCTAACCTTCAACGCTAACCCTAGTTTCGAGTGGTAACCCTAACTCTAATAAAACTGGGAACTCTTAACCCTAAGAGTTAAAGTCAGCATTTGAAAAAACTTAAAACAAAAACAACGCTAATAGTATTGTGTAGCAAAGCAGTTCCAAAAGACGCCGACTGTGACATGCAAGTGTTTTGCATACTTTATTTCTGGAATACGCAACAGAAATGAGGGGAAATAAGTGCAAGGCAGTTTTCTAAAGGTATAAACAAATCAGCATGCGAAGTTTGGAGCTGTTTTGGCCATTTTCGATTTTAGCAAAAAATCTAGGGACGTTCTTGGCCGCGGCTTTTCAATTATTTTGATTAAATCTGCCTAGTACATGTATGTACCTTGATCGAGCAGGCTACTCACGTACATAAATTGTCTTTCTCACAGTAGCAAAGATGTTGTACATTTGCTATGAAGTGTGATGGTATTGGTGGGGCATTTAACTAAATACTGTTAACTACAGAAATCTTGCCAGATCTACAAGAATTTACATATATAAAGTGAATCAAGAGGTGCCAGAAAATGGCTCTGCTATTCTAAAAACCCTTCCATGGAGCACAACAGAAAATCTCTAAGTTATACAGCAATAAAATGTGAAGCAAAATAAACCGCAAGCCTGAAGTTAAAGGAAATGGTGTACATTATTTTTCAAATGTTACAACGTACAATGCAACACATATAAAACAAACTGGACAAGTATGTACCTTATTACTGCTATCAAGGGGCTTTCTACAGACTTCCCATCATAGATGTACAAATTATCCCAGTTACATTCAGTTGCAAACTTTTCAAAATCCAGATGAATAGTGCTGTTTGGCCTGTAACAATGAAAATGCAGGAAACTTTATGAAACAGTAATTATTATTGTGAATTACAGTAAGGTGAAGTACAGTACAGTATGAAAGAATTTATAAAATGAGAGAATTTCAAAGTATGTAAAAAGTTATATACATGTACAGTGAATTAAGAAGAATAGCAATAAGCAGTTCAAACAATGCAATCCACATGTCAAGTGACCTATTAACAATTAATTAGAGTAAGGGCTTGAGATTTCTATCAGGCCAAAGGCTGAATCAGCTATCACCTCATAGAAATCAAGAACAAATAATCTAACTGTTGTTATTAGTAGTTCGAATTCTAACTGCAATTTACTAATAATTAATCATTAACACTTTACAATTTATCTCTCTTAATATTATAAAACCTCGTGCCTTAGAAAGATACACTGAAGCTTGGATTGAATTGTCATTT
>CM042747.1:25437223-25455350 GCA_022496165.2 Catalaphyllia jardinei
TTCCAGTGTACGCATTTGTAGGACAACCATTCTCGAAACAGCTGTTTATTACGTAATATTAGTTACGACCGGTCAGTAAATAGTGGGTAGGCCGCATCTAGTCCGCTGTCCGCCTTTAATACCAGAGTCCGTGTTTTATACCCTGTTCATAGTCCACAGTGTTGTAAACGTAATATGGTCAACTTCAAAAAGAAGTTATATCTCATGGTCCCAGAGCCCGTGTTATTGATTATCGCCTTCCCGTTATACGCGTTATACGCGTCCAGAGGTTATAAGGAGGGTCTCAATATTAGGGTTAATTGTTAGCCGTAAAACGGGCCAAGGATTTAGCCGTCGTGCGCAAAATGAAAACATTTTTACCGGTAGCCCTAAAACTGATATTAACCGTAGAAAAAATAGTCATGAAAGGGACATGTTAAGATCAAGATAAAACAAAAGTGAAGCTGATGTTGTTGAAGTGCCAAAATCTTAACAAATGTCAAGATCTAGCTCTTTGTGAAGATTTTTTTGCGTGTTATGTCTTGAGGCACTTACAGCGAGTGTCGAAAGCAATCAGGCAATTACTTTGGTTTTGAGTTTTTAGGTATTTGTCGGCACGCGTGTAAACAAACAAACATTCACGTACGTATACAGCGAAAATTTAAAATACGAGAATATTTGACGCATCACTCTGAATTATTTTTAGCTAGTACTGCCACGAAAATCTGATTGCAAGGGAGGGCATTGGGAGGGGTGGCTAAGTGAGGTGTGGGGTTGCAGAAAATTGATTCAGTGCTTAAGAGAACGATGCTTGTATATGTAACAAATGCACTGTGTTGCTATTCTTTGGTCATTGTATCAGATGCAATTGAGCATGAGGTGTTTTTCTGCAATCCCCCACCTCAATAATGATAGACCACGATAAAACCCCATCCCACCCCTGGAGAGTGGGGCAGAGGGTTGCTTTGTTTAGCGACTGTTGACCTTTTCAGTCTTGGAACAATTCTATTCTGAAATATCCTTAAATTGATATAAGTGATGGCAAACATCTTATCAGTGCTCACACTCAATGTTCAAAACCTAACTTAATAATTCTGATTGTCCTCTGCCTATTTTGATGAACATATGTTTTGATTTTCAGCAATTATTTCCATACTTGATTCTGATGAAAATGAAGCTGGGAAAGTACGTTGGCAAAAGGAAAGATTTTCAGTTTGGCTACAACAACATAAAGTTACAATGAACATCATGCTCAACATCAGGCTTAAAATAAAATTACATGTCGAGTACTATCTTAGTTACATAGTCACTATAGTTGAGCATACAGTAATTGGATAGAGTGCATCAGGGCCAGGAGTATCTCATACAAGAATCAGCAATGTCTAACTTTTTTCCACATTGAGAGCAATACAAATATTTCTGTAACACTACAGGTCCACAGTTGTCAGGTAAGAACATTTTCGTAAAAACATCTCCTTAATTAGCAAATAGATTCCATGTTGTGTGCGTCTGTTCAGTGATAGAGTGACACACAAGGCGATCACTGATCAGATATTCTTACCATGAAGTTAATTTGGAGACCACTTTTGTGTTTGGTTTAGTCTTGCTTGACTGCCAACTGAGACTGTTCAATTATTTTTTCTGAATCATCTTCTAAAAAAGAAACGTTTTTTTTTTCTTCTTCCCGCTTCTTGTACCTGTTCAATGTCTCGACAAGACATTTTGGATCTTTTCTTTCACCCAGTCACGTAAAATGTTATCAAATCTTTACGTCATTTTAAAACACAGAGGGAAAAACTTTGAAATGATGACGTCAATCGTGCGTCTGTCCTCTAATAGATCATAAGCGAGAACTAATCAAAATGTGAAAATAACTCGAGTTGTTATATAATGAACAATTGAGCTCGAGATTTCTATGAGGGGATAGTTGATGAGGCCGAAGGCAGAATCACCTATTGCCTCATAGAAGTCAAGAGAGAATAATCTAATTGTTTTAGTAGAATTCCTGCTGAAATTTCTTTTAAAAAACAATTTCAATTATTTCGCTTTGTAGAATTCCAGCGGACTGAATTGTCAATTTGACATCATCAGTTGTACATGGGCGCTTATCAATTTCTTTCAAAAAGTTTGACCTTTCTTAATTCAAAAAACCGTAAATGCCCTCCTTTTAGTCTTCTCAGGAATTCTGTTTATTCGTTTGTTGCTAAATGTTATTTCAAAACTTCAGAGAAATGAGGAAACGTTGCACTTCTGTCGACCACACCAAGCCACTTCACAATAATGGCTAATAATATGCAATGGCTCAGCCAATCAGATTACAGCATTTGCATTAATATACAATATAAAATAGAGTGTTTCTGTCGAGGAACTATCCGCTGATAATTACCCCGCGAAAATTTGATGTTCCTAAAACAAATAATTGCCCGAGAAGCAAAGCTTCGAGGGCAAATATGCTAGTTTTAAGAACATCAAATTTCCAAGGGGAAACTATCAGACCCTTAGTTACGAGACATTAACACTCTATTGTCTTTATTGTTCACCACTAAATTTTCTTCCGCGCGCTAGTTCAAAAATAAATTAGACTTCAATTGAATTATTTTCAACTTTTTGAGATGAAAGCTGTGAAAGCCAAATGAAAAATTTCAATAGGAAAACAGGCAAAACCCCCTTCATAGAATTTCAATTGTCTATTTTCTACAAACCCGCTTGTATAACCAATAAGAATCGGAGAAAATTTAGTGGTGAACTATAAAGCATAATGGAAGTTGCCTTTTTAGACGCGGAAAATACTGGGAGTTAGTCCCTTACAGGCTCTCTCTGACAATTACAGAGCAAGTGCCCAGTCTTTTCATTTGTGTTCGAAATTGAAAATGATTTGTGTTTTTGAGAAATTGATTTGAGTTTTAGAAATTTTTTCGTGTTTTGGTAAACTGATTTATGGAAATTTTGGGAAAATGATCTGTGTTTTGGTAAACTTGTTTGTGTTTTGGTAAATTGGTTTCTGTTTTGATAAACTGATTTGAAATTGATCCTTTTGGGCCACTGTAGAACTCCGCTCTAAGTTACATTAATTATATTAGTCTGCAGTTCTTATAATAACACCTTTTTGCGGCCAGGAATATTTAATAGTGCTAAGAACTTACTGTAATTAAATTTTAAACCAATTTTTTAAAAAATAACGGTAATTAATTTTTAAGATTAGACTATAAATTAACAATTTGCCTTAAAAAAAGCCAAAAATCTTCAGTAACCGTTAGCCGCAGAAGCCACCACCCCATTGACTGGCCATCTACAAACCGAACCAATGCCTCTGACCCCGCACAAGTGATAAGAAGAAACATTGATACCCCATTAACTACGGTTAAGGGATTCTTTTATCTCGTGCTCCGCTATTAATTGATGGCCTGAAGCGTTTTATACGTACATAGAAATATAAAACAAAGTTGTAGCACGAACCCGTCACCAGACCTCCACCATTGCTAATTTGGAATTTGGCCTTGTAATCCATCTTTAAACCGAGGACATGTGCAATTCATTAAACAGATCATCTGTTCATCCATTGTAATACGCGCTGAACTCGAAGTCTCATTGTCATATTAGCATAAATTCGCCGTCTGGCTTACAGCCTGCCTTGATTTCGGCACTAGTTCTTGTTCTCGCCGAATGAAAGTCTCACCAAAGTCTAAAGCTTGCGTCGGTTCTCTGAAGCGGCAATACGTGGCTGGGAAAACGAGTGAAAAAGAAAAACCCATCTTATGCATGTTGTGGACGTAACCCCGTTGCAAGAGGTGAGGTTTAAAAGGCTTATCTATTCGGTCTCTTGCTGAGTATTGTACCATTTTTCAGATATGAAACTCTGACTGATGTTTTATACATTTAATACTGAAGCCCTCTAAGCGGTTGGCGAGGCTTATTTAAACTACTTTCTCGTATTTTTCGTATCTTAGTGAAAGGCTTGTCGAAATTCAAGAGTTCATTATTCAAACCATCTCGTGTATTTGACGTATTTGGTTTCATTTTCACCACAAATTGCACGTGTACTCAAAGCAACCTTGTTCCGGTATAATCGATCGCTATTTATGTTTAACTATACACCATAAACTTAGTGTTTTTGTTTTCTGTTCACACAAGGAACTGAATTTTGATGATTACTAGCTAACCAAATAATGAAATTTGTTTACTTTGGCGTGCTGGAAATTCACTTACGAAATTAACCAAGTCACGACATATGGCGATCAGTATCTGTCGAGATCACGCGAAGTTTACATCCTTTCAAGTTTTAACCCACCAAGTTGACTGTTACGGATTTTATTCAAGCGAACTGTACTTTGACTGAAAATATCGTCAAAATTCTTTGAATTAATCGGAAAGTATAATCATCAATGGTAGGCAGAAATCGGCAGATGTTTTTTTTTAAATCGTCGTAATCCTTTATTACTTTGAAACTAAATCTATGCTTTGTTTTGGTTGAACACGTTCTTTCAATTTCATTTGAAAACAAATGCGACTTCTTTGGTATATTTGATGATGGAAACAAGCTAGAACCTTTTCGATGATATTTTTATCATTTTCTTTTTCTGATGTACAAAACTAGGCTCAAATATTGAAGGAAGCTCGACTGTAGTAAAGAGTCGGTAATAAACAGAGAGGAAATAATGTGTTATAAATGAGATTCATGGGAACATTGATGAACTTGAGAAGAACTGGGGAGTTTGGGTAGCTTAAGCTAGGCTTCTGTATATTAAGCTAGCATTTTTTTCGAGCATTTTGGTGAGGCAAAAGCATTGAAAATTATTCGAGCATTTTAGTGGCATTTTCCCGGAAAAGCAATATTTTTTTTCCACAGAATATAGAAATAAAGGTTATTTTTTTACGAGAAAATGGAGACTTAACCCCTTCAGTTTAGCCTGCGTAGCAGCCGTTTCCTTTCCTTTTCCAAACGCTCGCGAACGGGAGGAAAACTGCGAGAGAGAATCGGTTGCTACGCAGGCTACTTCAGTTAAGTATTACTGTAAGAGGACAAGGGGATTAACAGTACAACAGATCATTTTAGATAACTGTCTTCTGGTGTATTAAAACTTTTACACACGTTGTTGTTAACGTACTAAATATACATTTTTGTTAAGCACTCTGAACTGTTTTGTCTTAAAACGTTAAAATCATTATGAACATTTGAAATCTTCTATGTTTGAGCATTAACTGAGGATTTTAGTGACTTTTTGGGGAAACCGAGCATTTTAGCGGAAAAAAAATGGAGCATTAAAAAGTGGCAGGATATTTCGAGGAAATAGCTGCATATATCCATCTGCGTGTGTAGGATTGTCCGATCGATTACGCGTGGACTACAATCTTGGACAAAATGAATGAGAAATTAAGACCACCCCTCCCCCCAATTCAATGATGGAAAAAATGGCGCGCTTTCGTTGTTGCGCGAGCACATCATTGAATTGGGGGGAGGGGTACTTTCATTTCTCATTTTATTCTGTCCAAGATTGTAGTCTTCACTCTGGGACTCGATCGTAGAAACAGTCACGTTTTTATAGTCTTCGCCAATCATCATGTGTTGGTAAGGTAATCCGAACAATTTTGTAGCAGAATAACATTCAACGTTCAGCATTAACATCGAAATAAAGAAAGAAATTCCGATTTTCACGGAGGTCCGAACAGCACAAGAGATCGTGTCAACTGAGAGCATATTGTAATATTGACCCATAATGCAGTTCGGCGCGTGGCCAACCTCCTTGGCGTGCTGAACAGATCTAGACAATTACATATTTCGTCGGTAAAGTGACCAGGCGTCATCCTCAGCGACGTCGTTGCTTTAACCTCCCTAACAGTGACGTAGCTTAGTCACGTCTTTTTCTTTTCATTTTGAGGTGTTACTGGGTAATAGTTTATTATCCTATACAGAACTCAACCGGGGTGAGTTAACATACTAGCTCTGAATAAGGTCTTATCGTTAGTTACTGGTGGAAGCTAAAAGGGTAAGAGCGAAAAAATGTCGCTAACTTATGACAAACCCTTTCTCTCTCTCTTGTTGCATCGCCCTCGGATCTAGCCTTTGAAGCACTAGTGCCGGCGATATTTAACATACTGAAATCGGTTTTCTTGAACTTTCAGTGTTCTTTGGCGGTCTATTTCTTTTATGCCGTTAAGATTCTCAATCTAGTTATTAAGAGTATTACGGTTTTCTCTGCATGTGCTTCGTTGATTAATCAGTTTCCCACTGATCTTCATGCTTCAGAGATACTTTGAAAATCACCATACCATCTGTCCCCCTAGCGTTATTGTAGCGTCTAGAAAATCTATTACTTTCCAAAGGTTTTAAAGTTTTAAAAATTGAAATTGAACCGTAGCGCAAATGGCGATCCGGGCAATTCATCGTCAATATGAGTATATTAAACTATCAATGTTCGTGTGTTTTCCACCGATTTGTGTTTTGTTTCAAAGTCTTTACTGCATGACCCACAGATTTACCTCGTGTGTCTTAAGGAAGAAATAATCTTTCATGAATGATCTAATCTTTTAAGCTTGACATCGCCTGCTGATGTTTTCTTAGTGGTTTAGCCGAAATTTCAGGAAGCAGAGTCGAGCGCCTAAGACCCACGTTTACTAGTACTCTTAAATCGATTGACTTATTAGTTACATTCGCAGGAAATTTTGACGGTAAGTGCTATATATTTAACTAAACACATCTTTAATTTTTTTTTTTAATCGTGCAATCCGCTTTTTGCCGTTTATATTTTCAAGCCGGAATCAGATGTACTAAGTGAGGGGAAATCATGACCCGAGTTTAGTCGACCTCGCCTATCACGGTGCCTCTTCGATTTAATCTATATTAACTAATTCTCGATCATGACTGCTTCCCCCGCGCCCCTTTTTGCAATAGTATTGAACCAAGTGGAGTCTGATTCAGCTAGGGAGTAATCGCACGAGTAATTTAAAAATCGGACAAGCGCGAAGCGCGAGGCCGATTTGAGCGCTATTACTCCCTGAATTGTACGAACTGAGGATGTCAGGTCAGTAAATGCGGATTCTGATTGGCTAAGGAACAATTTGGGTACGGTAATTTCCTTAATCACAAAAATTACAATTTCCTCGATTGTGATTGGTTAAAAAAACTCCTATTTCCCACTAATTATTTCACCTGCCAGGTTGTTATTGGACATTTTGTTATCCGACATTTTGTTATCCGACAGTCTGTTATCGGAAAATGCAGTAAGACAATCATATCATTTCAAGTGGTAGTTTAAATCAACTAATCGCATTCAAGTTGCAGTTTGAACCAATCACAAACTAGGTCACATTTAAACAATTTACGCCTCCTTTGTCAGCTTTTAATGCAAACATTCCCTTTTTCATAACTTGGCTATTCTTATCATAAGATAAGAGTATATAATAGAAAGGACTTACTTACTTTTCGATGGTTCTTTGACCATTGATCGCACCTTACACTGGGAGTCAAGCTTTTAGAATTTGTAAGACCCCGTCCTCAGTGTGACACAACGCCTGAGAAATTTGAAAACAGAGCTTTCACTCTGAAAACACGTCAAATGTTTTCCGTGCACACTACGACAAAAAAACTCAAAAAAGCAACAATTAATGACCGCTCTTTTTGGATTTGTCTTCGAAGAAAACTCAGGCAGAGAAATCACGTGATTACATGATTATCGCCGACGTCATCGATTCGGAAAGCTCCATTATCCAAATATTTTCCGTGCTCACTTAAATGCGTAGCCGCCAGCGTTTTCAAATTCCTCCGGATTGAAGAGCGTTTTCGACGAGCTTCGTTTTCGTGACGGACTAGTGCGGACGGTAGGCCTAACCGTAAAAAAAGCTGACTTTTCAAAAGGTCTCAAAAGGTTTGAAAGCCTCTCCGGCGTTGTGTGGACGAGGCGGCCTAAGGCGGCCGGCGTAAACGGGCGAGCCTGTGATGGAAAATAATTCAGAGGGTGCGTTTCTTGATCAAATTCTAAAATTCAAGAACTCATTTTGCGTTTTTTTACTAACCAGATCAATCCAAGATCACTCGGATCATGATGCTCAAAGGAACCGAAGAATCCTTGCTCAGAGTGGATTTTTCAGTTCCTTTGACGTACTATGATCCGAGTGATCTTGGATTGATTTGTTTAGTGAAGAAACACAATCTCAGTTTTCGGATTCTCTCTCGGATTTAAGAATCCAATCTTAGATTTTCTTAAAGAAACGCACCCTTAGGTAACAGAATCAGGATTTCAAAATCAATTGTCTTTTTAGGGCCATGAAATTTATACTGCTTTCGATTTGAAAGCCTTCTGGTGCGGTGTAAGAGAGCTCCATGAGGATGATCCATAAAAGGCTATTTATGTTCATTGGAATTCTGGGCTGTGTTTCATTTATTTACTTATATATTTCATCAGAGAAACAGAGAGTAAAAGGTAAGAAATTTATAAAACAAAGTAACCCAGTTTAGCGAAGGGATCAAAGGCATGTATGTATAAATAGCACCAAGAGAGAACATTAAATGACCGAACATACCCTTGAATAGAATTTGCGGAAAGACAATTAAATTTTGGCTTGATTTTCAAAATAACTGGAAAAACTCTCGGCTGACTTTCAAAAGTCGACTGAGAACTTTGCTTGATCGATGCGAGTGTCAACCATGAAAATGTCCTTACCGACTAAAACTGACTCTAACACAACGGACTATTGTTACTTTACGTTGCCAATGATTCAATCGTACCCTTATTAGAATCTGGTATGTGCAGATTGCGAAATTGTACCTAGGGAAGTAATCTAGTATTCTAGTTTTGCCAGTTGTCTGAATTTCAGCCGACATAATGAACATTCTTGGATTATCATTCATTCTCTTGTATTGAAGAACAACATTAATTCTGACATTAGGGTCGAACTTTCGGAAGAACGTCTAACTGGCAAATTTTCATTGCAAGTTTGTAAATAGATCTGTTGGCGGAAACGCCAGCAACGTAATCCATACTTGAGGCATAGTGGCCCTGGATGGATTTCTAACTAGATTTAATTTTCTTGGCAGGTTATTCCGTTCTAGCATTCAGGGATGCTTCATTGGGATCAGAAAGGTCAAATTTAGCCCAGGTAAGAAGGGCGTTTAACCGGTTATCAGGAAACTCAAATGACAGACTACTGATAACAAAGTATGTATATAAAGAAATAAACACCAACAAGGGTAGATGGTCGATCGGACACTTCGGTGGAGGTAAGGGGGGAAGGGGGGATGGTATTAGAGATTAAGTGTGCGTTTTTAGGGAAGGGGGCGGGCTGGAAATTGTTTTTCAAGAGACAATTTTCGCATCGTTATATCAGTGTTCTGGCCGATCTTTTCTGAGGTTTGATGGGATTTGCAAATTAAGAGGCTGTCTCTCTAAAAACCGACCACTGATTTTACTTCGAAAATTCGATTTTTCTCATAAGCCCTTACCTAGACAATCACTAAAATGAGTTTTATTAGATTAAAAATTGTAATTGAATTTTCCTAGGCTTAGTTGAAGTTCGGTCCGCTCGACTTAAGTTTCATGCCTGCCGAAACTGGAAAAATAGCACATATTGCCGGCGCTCTAAAAAATTTAATATTCGCTCAAAAGTCCCAATTCTTTTTTTTCAACTATAGATATATCACAGCAGTTTGTTTAGCCATGTTGCAATTATAATTCAATGTTGTTCCTTCAACGGTTAAAGGCAGATTTTCTACCCGTTAAATCGAGTTTTGAGCCAACCCCAAAGTAGCGCTACTTTGAAGGCACGTTTTAAAAATGTGGCACCTGTTTGAAAGTGCTGAACTACATGAATAGAAAGTATAAATGACACTTAATTTAAAACAATAATAAAATTTGTCTGCCCAATAGGTTTTAAAAACTAACGACCGCTTAAAGTTCAGGAAATTTTGAAATATTTCAGTGAGTAACTGCATACTCGCCTTCGTAAAGTGCGCCGATAAATTCACGTAAATTTCTTACCTGGCTTCAAGTTTAAAGTTTTGGTCCTTTGTAGCAATCCTTGAATCCTAGGTAGCATTAAAACTGCCAGCTTTTCCTCCCAGCGGTAGGTTTGTATACAAGGTACATTTACACGTTCCTGATCTATGTCGAGCGTGACGGTCACATACTTCCATACTTATATGGGAGAGAACAAATCGCTTTAAGTCCGACTGTTTTCATTAACTCCAGCCACCATAGAGCCACAGATATGGCGTATGAAAATTGTGCTCCCAAAATGTGGGCAGAACCATTAACGTTTGTGACAGATATCTTAGGTAAGGAATATCTCACAGACCTGCATATGAGACTCGGGAGAGTTAATTATTTATTAGTATTTTATAAATTTCAATGCAAAACCTTTTTTAATCAGTGGTTTCGACTTTATGTTGTTCCGGCGCCGAGCCTGCTCTTTGCTACGTTAAGAAATTAATGCTTTCTCTCCTGTTAGGCTCTGAAAAATGGAGGTTCTCCAAATTGTTAAAGCTTTCCACAGTTAGGCGAAGCTGCTTACATTAGTCTTGGAGTAACCCTCCATTCCGTTCAGTGTCAGTCAAATGTTATGGGTGAGCACTCGAGCGAGCACGAAATCAAGCGTAACACGCAACGCGCGAGGACCGAGAAAAAGGCGCAGGTCTCGCTCGCCGCGTCTCCTCGGACTCGTAAGATAGTTGTTTTCGCGCGGTTTTGCGTTCTTGACTGCTCGACATGTGGGACAATAAAAAGACTAGATATATTATTATAATGTTTTTGTATTTTTAGCTCACTAGCATCGTGGCATCAAGACAGCAGGAGCGGAAACGCCAAGTGTCAGCCTATTGCAAAATGGCAAAAACAAGTGCTTTGCAGCCAAGGGCCCTGAATCACTTCATAGTGGACAACAAACATAAGGTTGTTTATTGTTATATTCCTAAAGTCGCTTGCACCACGTGGAAAAAGATCATGGCGCAACTGGTTGGACTTAAAAGCAAATCCGTGCACGAGCAGAGGTTTAACTTACGCAGTTTTCACTCGAAAGCCAAGGCACGCTCGATTTTACAAAGCTATTACAAGTTTCTCTTCGTTCGAGAGCCGTTTGAGAGACTGTTGTCGGCCTACAAAGACAAATTCACGAGGAAATCCAATGTCTGGAAAAAATACGCAAAGAAAGTCAAACGATCCGTCGGACTAAGACTGGGTACTAATTCCAGTACTATAGCGGACAATGGAGAAATCACTTTCCAAGAATTCATCACCTATCTGATTGACGTCAACAGTAGAGGAGGCCGCCTTAACGAACATTGGCGTCATTACGACTCACTCTGTCATCCGTGTAATATAAACTTTGATTTTATTGGGCATTACGAGACACTGGAGGACGATGCTCCGTATGTCTTACATGAAATGGGTGTCGATCAATTTGTTTCATTCCCTCCTGTTCATTTCACATCAACGAAGGGCGATTTGCAGCGCTATTACTCCAAGCTTCCACGAGAAGATATTAAACGACTACAAAGAATATATAGACGTGACTTTGAAATGTTCGGATACAAAGCTTTGCAATCTTTTGGAAATGTTATTAATCCTGCTGACGCCAATAAGTCATAGTTGCCCTTCGTGGCCATGCTTGCGTGGTATATTGTTGTTCAGTTGCGTTACTGGAACCATAAAGACCATTAAAAGTTGAAGTCAAAGGAAAGAGCTTATCATTGATGATGTGCGAATGTTCTTTACGTTGTTTAATTAAAAGGAGAGTGAAGCCCAGTAACCACAATGATGGTTAATTATCACCCATTTATCGATATAGAAGTGTACGAAAGTTTAGTTCCCATGCAAAGGACGCTAAATTGTTTTTCAATTGATTGGTTATATTCTTGTTGTTGTATATTTTTTCTTTGTTTCCGAATATAATTTCTTCATTAAAACCATGGTGTGTCGCATTGCAATGCGTTGTTATTGCGTGGGGTGTTTGAAACTTTTCCATCGGTCGCATCCGAACTCAAATATACTGACAACGAATCTGAGGCAAAGCAAGTTCTTGTATGCTTTAAAATGGTGTCATTAGTCATTAGTTGGTTCCAAAAGCTGTAAAGATTTGCGTCTTAGATTGCGCCAACTAATTTAGTGTCAAAAAATGCGTCAGTCTTCAAGCAACCTGGCACCCTACCAGACCCTTTCAAAAACGAGAAAAAGAAACGAGCTGCTTTTCCTTTACTTTTTGCCCGCAAGCTACCTGAGAAGTTAAGTTGCTCTTGTAGGAAAGGCAAGATTCATGGTACAGTGATTTTAACTTTATCGGTTAGTTAATAGAAAGGAATGGTTATGAAGCAATCGGAGGTGCAACTGAATGGACACATGCCAAGATTTAATGTATTTACATTCATCAATTCAATAGAACAGTTGGCTAAAGTAAAACTGACTGCTAGAAAGAGAGCTTTACAAAGGAAAAAAAAAAACGAAAAAAGACCGCCAAGAAAACAATCACCATGTTTTCAATTACATCAGGATTTGAGTCTTTTGAAACAGACGGTCTCTCTAACAAGTGTCCAATGCAGAAATTTAAGAGTTGACGTCTTGCCCGAGCATGTAAATGAGCAATGTATTTCCCGCTGATTCACAGTACATATTTTCGCAAATCATTTATGAGAAAAAACAACATCAAGTAGCTAGTAACAACCTTCAGGTTGCAGAAAGTAACAATCACGAGAAGAATATTTCAAAGTTAGAATCTTATAAACAAACCAAAAACAACAGCCGTAGTTAATAGAAGGGGATGGTTATGAAGCCATCAGAGGTGCTGTTGAAATGAAACGTACGTGTGCCGTCTTCCGTTATATAAGCATAGTTGAGGTTTGACAGTTGTAATGTATTCGTCTCAGCTCTCGAAGTTTCAAAGTTGATTGAAATCCGGTAGTCACCTGTAGCCCCCAGATGTTAGTTCGCCGGCATTTATTTTGTGGAATGTGTTTTCATTTTTCCCACTGGGTTTAATGTTTTTGTATCAGGTGGTTGCACATTGTTTTGTTTCTTTGTCAGAAGTAAAAAAAAAAACTGTAGTGATTTGTGCATGGTCGAGGCTGAAAAAGCATACAAAAGCATACAACAAAGGACTCTGTCAAGTTTCATATAATCCATTTCGCTCTATTAACCATGCAACAGTGAAGATTGAATAAAACAAAAGGGCCCCAAAGATATATGGAAAAGACCGCTGGGTGCTATATAATTAGTGAAATTTTATAACACATTAGATAAAACCTATTGACATCTCGACCTTGAACAGTAGGATACATGCTCCGCTTTTTTCAATTAAAGAAAACTATCAATTTGATTTGGACCAAGTTGAATGATTAGCAGGTGCTAAGATGATTCTGTATTTTGCACTGTGTCTTCTTGCTTCTTGGAGTTGTCTACCAAGGATGGTCAGCTCGATGACTCGTGAGTATTATATAGCTGCCGTGGAGAGAAATTGGAATTACGCTCCTAGCGGGCAAAACAAGGTCAAGGGAGTACCACTTGATCAGGACAGGTAAGGTCACTGCCCCTTTAGCTTCTAATGTGCGGGAAGTAAAATGGACCGTGTGGTGTTGAATAGATCTTGATGCGTGTCACTTATCAACAGCTAGGTTTAGGGCCAAAGCCACTGATGCAATCATCATGCTGCTGTTATTGAGAACCGTTTAATGTTTCGTTAAAATCATATTAAGTTTGGCGATGTTTCTCGTTTCATGCCACTCTAGCGATCTGGTACTTGCGTATATGCATCTCCTCGCTGGCAAAGACCTGTCCTTAGTTTTAAGCATTGGACTAATGTTTCGAAATATAAGCTGATTGATAACAGAACTAAAGAGTTTCACTTGCAGTATGGCCTACAGATACAAGAATTGTTTAAACACATTTTTTTTCCCTTTCTACGCCAAAGCAATTTTCACGAAAGGAAGACAAAGGATAATGGCGGCATCTGTCCACAGTTTCATTACACGAATGATTAGGTTGTAAAAAGAACATCAAATCTGAGAAATGTACATGAATCGGCTGCACCGCTAGGTGTTTAACATTGTTTCAGTTATAGTGTGGAAAATTCTAACTTCAAAGATCACACATTATTTGCAACAACGCACATTTAACTCGATTGGGCAGGTTTTGTAAACTGACGAACTT
This sequence comes from Catalaphyllia jardinei, assembly GCA_022496165.2. NCBI lineage: Eukaryota > Metazoa > Cnidaria > Anthozoa > Scleractinia > Caryophylliidae > Catalaphyllia > Catalaphyllia jardinei. Next base: position 25,451,329 of record CM042747.1, read on the forward strand.
TTCCTTTCATTATTTTGCTCTGGGTGATAACTAGATATAATTAATGATATTGGAATCGCCCGAGTAAGATCGCTTAGTTTTGTGTTTAACTAGTCGGGACAATTTATGTATGTTTTTACATTTGAATAAGTGTGTTAAACTTGTTGTCTGTCGCCTGGCCAGTGAGAAACATGCCAACAGAGAGTTGCGCCATCTAAGGTACCAAATGCAGTTCTCGTTGCAATGGCTAAATAACAGTCGCCTTAAAGGGCCCTAGTCAGCCACACCTTTGTTTTTGTTACGTGCGAGAATTTCATTGTTATATTTTATTCGGGGCTCGTCGAAATGATGAAAAATCACTCTGAAACTACTCAAAAGCGACTCAAGATAATAAAACATACCTTCAGGAACACAGCTTACAGCAAAACAATAAGAATTCGCTTCACCATACTATATCAATAATTACGATGGCATCGAAAATGGCGGAGGCTGACTTGGGCCCTTTAAAGAAACTCTTATTGAGTCGCGGGCTCCAAGCTCGGTTTGGAATGTTCTTGCTGAAAGTTCATTAACAGATAACAAAGAAATTTTCATAACTTGGAGGTTATAAAATGTTTCAGAAAACAGTTAATTAGATAGTAAAGGAAACTTAAACATAAACTTTATTTCAGTCAGTCAGTCAGTCAGTCATTGACTTCAAATGCTACGTCTTTGTAAAAGCAAAAGGTTATAAAATTTTTACGACGTCACGAACATAAGCTTATACTAGGAGAGATCTTTTGTGTTTAAATTAGAAACAAAAAATAACAATTTGTCGATGCCTCGCGTCATTGATTCTGTGGTAGTGCAATTAGATCAAGCTTTTTAAAATTCAGCACGGTTTCCAGGCTTGAGTGCATCCGTACTTCAAAGCTCATTATATTATTCTACTGAGACGGGATTTTAGGGGCTTGGTCAGTCAGTCGGTCGCTTAGTCGGTCAGTCAAAAATAATTGTCAGTCAGTCAGTCAGTCAGTCAGTCAGTCAGTGAAATAATCTAACCGTCATTTAGTCAGTTAGCAGGTAAGTATTTGATTGACTGACTGCAACGAAATTGTTCTTTTCTCAGCTATGCACGACCTTTCACCCTACGCGGTGCAACCAGGATAGCAACCGAGTACAAGAAGGTGCTCTATCGAGAATACACCGATGGGACCTTTACACAGGAGAAACCCCATCCACCGCACCTTGGCTTTTTGGGTCCGATAATAAAAGGCGAAGTAGGGGATACAATAAAAGTCCATTTCAAGAATATGGGTCAGAGGCCGTTCTCTGTTCACGCCCACGGACTCTCCTACAACAAGGCCTCGGAGGGATCCTTTTATGCCGACCGCAGTAGTGATGTGCAGCAGCGAGATGACAAAGTAGAACCTAACAACGTTTATACATACAATTGGGTTGTTAATGAACAGCACGCGCCCACGGAAACCGACGAAGATTGCGTCACAAGAATGTACCATTCCCACGTGATTTCCGTCAAAGATACCAACACTGGATTGATAGGTGTAGAAAAAAGTAGTTTATAAAAGGCTTACCAAGTCAGTCAATAGGGTCTAAAGTTTTGGCAGCCATTTTGTCTTGGGAAACATGCCATCAGTATTTGAATCCGGAACTTGCAAAGTCCAAAATACTCAAAGATTCCTCGCTGGTATTAAAGCGAATTTAATGTTCATTCTGTTACTTTTCTTGTCCTAATAGATCTTGCTTTTTTCTTCCAAAGGCGTTTCTTGATGCAACAGTATGAAAACAAATAATTGTGAAATCTGTAACAGAGATCGTTTTTGATTTCTTAAAGCATGTTCAAAGCAAGCTCTTGTTTCTGATTGACGAAAGCCTACGAGGTCGCATTAATAATAATAATAATAATAATAATAATAATAATAATAATAATAATGATAATAATAATAATAATAATACCGATTTTACAGTGGCATTTCCACGAGGTGGCTCTTCATCCACTGATTCCAGATCGAATTAGAATTTAGAAGCGTTGATTTTGTGGAGGGAGGAAAACCGGAGAACCCGGAGAAAAACCCTCGGAGCAGGGAAGAGAACCAACAACAAACTCAACCCACATGTGACGCCGGGTCCGGGAATCGAACCCAGCCCACAGTGGTGGAAGGTGAGCGCTCTCACCACTGCGCCATCCCTGCTCCCCATTTCCAAGTTCTTTTGTGCCTCAAAACGAGTCTTAGTGCGAAACCTTTCATATGAAAATGAGTTCTGCATGCAGTTTAATTTGCATGCAAATGAAGGTCGTTTTCATGAGAATGGTTTGGCAATTAGACTCGCTTTGAAACAGAGGCACAAGGGAACTCGGAAATGGCTTATATAAAGCACTGAAGTGCCCTGAAAATTGCACAAGGTTAATACGAAAGCTGAGTGTGATTGCTAAGGTTTTTGTTCCCCGCTAACGCAGCAACAGTTTCTTTAGCCGATTATTCTTTATTTGCACAGGTCCACTTCTGATTTGTAAGCGCGGTGTCTTGGTGGAAAACAGTGACGAAAGAAAAAATATCGACCGGGAATTTGTCATCTTTTTCACTGAAATGAACGAAAACGAGAGCTGGTTGCTAGATGAGAACATTGAAAGCTTCTCCGGCGATCCGGCGGCTACCAAAGATTTGAAATCTGACGCCGGATTTAAAGCGAGCAATAAGATGAAGTCCATTAATGGATACATATACGGCAACCTGCCGGGTCTTAGCATGTGTCAGGGAGACACGGTCAGCTGGCATATCATTGGAATGGGAACTTGGAGTGATGTCCATAACCGTAAGTGTGTGGTTATTGTCTTTCAAAATAAAAACTTCAAGTTGATAATTTTTGCAGAAGCAAAGAATATATTCCAACTAGTAGCGCAAGTGACCGCGTCTTGAAAGTTACGTTAATAATTATGTGATAATTTGGTTTTATCAACTGAGTTGATAATGTGAATTAGCCACCGTAAAGAGATTCAGAAGCTGACGTCTCGAGCGCTAGCCCTTCGTCGGAGCGAATCGAGGAATTGTGGGTTGTGTGTGGTTTATGTACAGAAATATGGAGCTACGGTATTGGTTGGTGCCTGGCAACGTGAAAAACAGAATAAATTAGTTGAATGAAAAGCGTTCGTTGATACCGTGAGGATTAAGAGTGCCGATTAGAAAAATAAATTTTTGTTCTAGAGTTTTGCGACTTTCTGTGCTTCCTTGAAGTAGGGAGAGGCCGCAGACTGTCATATGTCGCGTAGAATGATTCGGCAGATTAAAGTGTCTAGCGACCGGTTTAGATGCTTTTTTGTCGTCTTTCTCTACGTCGCGAAGATGTTCTCGAAATCGGTCGCCTAGTCGTCTACCTGTTTCGCCGACATATAACTTTTTGCAAAGGGTGCAAGTTATACAGTAGATGACATTGGCTGAGGTGCAGGTAAAATGATCAGTGATCTTAATGGATCGCTTGGGTCCCGACAATTTCTCAACGTTGCAAATGAAAGGACATTTTTTGCATCGTGCGCGTGCACATTTAAAAGTACCGGGTTCTTCACTCGTTTGAAAAGCACTTCTGACTAAAAAGTTACCTATGTTTTTGTCTCGTTTGAATGAAATTAATGGCGGTTGCGAAAAGATTCTGCCAGTATCGGGATCATTTTGAAGTAATTTAAAGTTTTTTAGAATGATGGATTTAACTGCGTGGTTGTGAGGATGAAATGTGAGAGTGAATGGAATTCTATTGTTATTCTCCTTCTGAGACGTTTGCAGTGCTGACTGCCGATCAATTTGTTGGGCGCGATGATGGCCTGCTTCAACAACAGAGGCAGGATAGCCACGTTTGTCGAAAAACTCGCACATTTCTTCTGATTTTAAGGAAAAATCAGAGTCTTCACTACAATAATTATGTGTTTTGTAATTAGTATTAGAAAACAGTCCTAAGAAAGTGCACGCGCTGATTGGTTAATAATCGTATTTGTATAACTCGATTTAGTATAAATTTACCGTAGTCTATTGTGAATGCGTGAATTTGATTGG
>CM042747.1:25457860-25485573 GCA_022496165.2 Catalaphyllia jardinei
AAAGATAAGGGAGTGGATGACAAAATAAGCTGACATTCCTTTCATATTTTCACATCTACTTTTGAGATGAAAGTGAAAGATTATGCACCAAACTTTGAAGAAAAACTTGACACTGTTACCCCTCGAACAGTAATTTAAAAGGCAACTAGATTTCCGCCACGGGACGAATAAGAGCATTTTTGTTGAGTCTTACATTGAAGTCTGACATATTTTTCCTAGCTTCATTCCACGGCCACACGGTGAAGATCAGTTCTCACCGAAGAAACTCAGTAATGCTCCTTCCGTCCACTTTCATAACTGCTTACATGAAAGCGTGGAATCCGGGAACCTGGCTTCTGAACTGCATGAATAGCCAGTTCTTTGACAATGGGATGTCGGCGCTCTTTAATGTCACAGACTGCGGGAAAGGTGTTGAGCTGCCCTCAGTTACCGGTGGTGAGACCAGGATCTACTACATCGCAGCTGATGAGGTGATTTGGAATTACGGACCAACTGGTGAAAATAACATTGATGGAGCATCGCTAACCTCGCCAAAAAGGTACATAAATCATTACCATTTTCTATTTTGTCCTCGTTTCTTAAGGTGCCTCCAAACAGTTTCCAGCACATTCCAAGGCTTAGATTGTAATGTGTCATTAACACCACTCTTTATCAATTGATGCTACAATCATGGTGTCAATAAACTGCCCGATCACTGGTAAACAGGTTGGTATTATTTTCGTGACACAATAGGCTACCATAGCAACACTCTGACGTGCTAAAACACCCTTAATTTCAGCTTTAAGCTCTTATATTTAAAAAAAATTCGAACATTTGAGGTAGCTCTGAACCCCATGTACAGAATTTTTTTAAACTTGGCCAAAAGTTGCAACTTATCCTGCTTATCAAAAATTCTATAATAAGAAAAAATTTCACCGTGCCGTTTTTGAAATATAAGCGCTTAAAGCTGAAATTAAGGGTGTTTTTAGCAGGTCATAGTGTTGCTATGGTAACCGATTGGGTCACGAAAATAATACCAACGTGTTTACCAGTGATTGGGCAGTTTTTTTGATACCATGATTCATCAGATTCGTCAATTGATAAACGGTGGTTATAATGGCATCAAAATCTACGTCTTGGAAAGTGCTGGAAACTGTTTTGAGCAACCTTAAGCAATAGTATTTTATCTAATTTTGTTATTATAGATATATTAGATTTTTAAATGCCGCAATTTTAATTGAAAAGAAAAATGATTTTTTCTAAAAAATCTCTTGTTAAGGTACAGATGGAAAAAATGTGCGGAAATATACGCGAGACAATATCGATGGGATACGTTCCCTGGAAGTTTTTACTAGTATTACGCGTACTTTGTGCTTTAAAAAAAAAACGATTGAAAAGATATCCTTTTAAAATCGCTTATCACTGTTTATAATTTTGGTAGGTCTTAGTTACATAGGCCGTTTTTTTATTTTACTGTTTTTATAGATCTTTGTTTTAATTTGTTAGCTTCTTTTATGTAAAGAGCTCGAATCGATTTCCACGTTTCTGATTGGTTACCACCACACGCATAATTCACCATAACCAGCTGCTGTTGACCAAATTTGGAAAGAACTTTGAATCAATGACGTCAAACGTTTTGTCATATTGAACCAATGAAGTCAAAATGACGTCAAAAGTGCAGCCCGCGACAGGTTATTGTTGACCTGGGGACGAGGTTTTGGTGAGCAGAAAAACAAAAAGCGAAAAGGAAAAACTCCTAAACATTTTGAATGAATAATAAAGCAATTATTGAATTCGGCTTTCGTAGGATATGAAGAATTCTGAAGATCTCGGAGGGCTTTATCCATCCTCCTAGATTTGCAGAATTCTTCATATCCAACGAAAACAGAATTTAATAATGGCTAAGTAATATTGCTATATAAATGTACAGTTATTATTATTATTAGCATTATTATTGTGTTATAACCTGACCTATTATTATTATTATTATTATTATTACTATTATTATAATTGTTGTTGTTTTTCTTATTGTTATTACTGTATACTAGACAACATCTATGAAAATCGCATCGATAAAAAAAAAATTGCATTCCTTTGCACCAAACGACCTTCATTCCTTGATGTCACGGTTCCTAAAAACCTCAAAATCACTCCTACTAATGTTAATTAAGGAAAAACACGAACAGAAAGACAAGAGAGTGGAGAAAAAAGAAAAAAATGACAATTCTTTGAACGCCGAGATCGTTTCGCTCGATCGAGCAAGGTGAAATTTCATTAACACTGTTTTCAAAAATCCAGACATTATTTATATCTCTTTAGATCTTTTTGTTTTGTTGTCTTTTGCCTCACAGTGACTCTGCTAAGTACTTCACCCACACTGACGACAGAATAGGAGGAGAGTACAAGAAAGCAGTGTATGTGGAGTACACAAACGACACTTTTACTACTAAGGTGAACAGGTCGTTAAGTGAAGCTCATTTGGGATTCCTGGGTCCCGTGATTCGCGCTGAAGTTGGTGACGAAATCCAAGTGCTTTTCAAAAATAAGGTAATTGAAGGATTATAAAGAGCACATAGTGTTATTGAAAATTCCTTAATGGAGCTTTTAAGGGTTAAATAAACAACTGAAACGAACTAATGCAAAAAAAAAAGAAAACAAACATTTGACCTGAAAACGTTTGAACTGAATTGCGTGTATTCTTGGTGATTTGACAGAGAGCGATCACAGTGGGAGCCCGGTCAACAAGGGTCCGTGGCCATGTTAACGGGGTGGCCGTATTCACGACAAAGGGTCAAGCCTCCTGACTGGTCTAAATTAAGTGACGTCTTAACAGATTTATCACTATTGCACTTCAAAACAATCCAAAAAATTGACAACATCAATCAGTATATACAATATTAACAATGGCAAGATGAACACAACTGGTTCGAGTGACAGTATAAATGGGTTACAGCAATGAAGTATTATACAATTTGGGATTTCAGAATCTGGCTGTTGGCTGTATCAATGGGTGACCGCATTGACGCGGTTTTCTCATATGAGAGTTATTGGCGTATTGCAGGAACAAAAACGTGTCTGTAATATTGAGGTGCATGACCGTATGGTTTCACTGTTCTTGGTTTTGGTTGGAACCTTGCCATTTTAACCTCCGGTTTGCAAAACGATAAGACAATCAAACAGTGCGTGCGGAGATACAGCCCCGTTCACATACCCCTCGTGCTTTAATCTTTTTTAGACCAGGATAGACACTGCTATTATTTTTTCCTTAGGCAAGTCGTAATTACAGCATACACCCTCTTGGTGTATTCTATAACAAAGCAAACGAAGGAGCCCAGTATCAAGATGGCACAACTGGGAATGACACCGCTGATAATGCAATAATGCCAAATGAGACGTATCTGTATAAATGGATCGTGCCCGACGCAGTAGCACCGACTGAGAACGATCCCTCGTGCCTGACTTGGATGTACCACTCAAACGTTCACTCCACCAAGGACACTCACAGTGGTAAAGTGACGATCTTGTGGCCATGTTGTAACGTGAAATCCTGTTATTGTTCCAGTCGATCCGTTTTGAAAACTAAAGTTGAACCAAGTTTCGGTAGAAACACAAGGTGTTGTACAAGAGCTTCTCAACGCATGTTCAGTTCCATCGTATTGTGACGAGGGTGACGTGACTCTCCCTCGAACTTTCAACCACACGCGCCAAAAGAAATTGCCAAATCAAAATTTGTAAATTGTCTGAGAGATTCCTGTCAAAGGAAATAAAGTCACAGAGAAATCCATACTTCTTAATTCAAATTCGATCTCTGCGTGAGATGTGCCACTGCAAATTCTCATTTATTTCTTTATATATTCTATTTATTTATTTATTTATTTATTATGCAGGACTTATTGGCCCTCTCCTGATCTGTAAAAAGGGAACCCTGGATGGAAATGGTAGACAGAAAAACATCGATCACGAGTTCTTCCTCCGTTTTGCATTAACCGACGAAGGAGTTTCCTGGTACTTAAATGATAATAAGGAACTAGCTAACAATGCTTCTGCAATTAACGAAAGTAAGTATTTACTAAAACAACCATGCAGTAACAAATAACTCACGGTTTTGATGTTCTATGTGCGATGTGTATGCGAAATCTCCCCAGCCTTTTAAACTTGTTATATGTATTACGTTAACTGTGTAATCTGGCGCGTTCATTGGTCAAGAAAATGGTGAATAAGAGTACATGCCATAAAAATGACGTAGCCTGAAACATAAGTAAGCGCAATCGACGAGACGGCTTAAAAAACTGTGATGAGTTTTTCCAACACACTGGAACCGTCGGGTTTCATTTTTGGAAAAGCACGAATGTCAACTGAGACATTTTGGATGAACCATCGGAATCATGCAAGTAGATTTTCCTTGTAATTTGAAATTGAATCGCCGTCATTTGTCCATAGTCTTTTTTTTTTCATTAAAAAGAATGGATCATTGGATATTGTAATTCAAGAGCTTTTATTGGCTTGGTCATCGTGGTATATGAGCCATTATACCACGCTCCACAAATATAACAAGCGTGGGATAGTTGTTTTGAGGCGTTTTAAATCCTATTTTGTTTTAGTTTTCTATATTTTGTGTACGTTTTAATTAAAACAATTATTCCTCTCGCGCTTGTTCGATATTAGATGAGTATCCTGACCAACCAGGCGCTACGTATCTCGTAATTATATAGTTAACGTTTAAATTCAGATGTATTTGTAGGGTAGGGTGAGAAAGGTCCTCTACTGAAACCCTTAGCAGTCAGTAGTCGAGAAATTAAAATCAAGAGAGGATGAGGGGCTAAAGAGCATATCCCCCATATAGACGTTGCTCTCAAGTTAATCGTTATTTCTATACTCGCGAATTTCGTCAAAAATAGTTCGCTGCGGGTCGTATTTTTGCACTCGGCTCTCTTCGCGGTGTTTGGATATCCCGATGGAACACTGTCTCTCGTGTTTGATATATCACTTCTTATTCTTGTTTTTGCTGTTTTTCTCTCTCATTTTTGAGATAATGCCGATTTCAAGGAAAGTAACAAGATGAAAAACATCAATGGTTACATGTACGCCAATCTGCCAGGGCTGCGCATGTGCAAAGGTGATAATGTATCGTGGCATTTCATGGGTGGCCCCTCAAACCAAATGCACACAGTTTATTTCTACGGAAACACTTTCATTAGGAATGGAAATAACCATGATACACTTGGAATTATGGAAGGTTAGTCATAGATTATCACCAACTTCAAGGGCGAAGTCTGCTACTAGCAGAATTAAAGCCGGATTCCGTTGCACAACTATTGTTATTTTACCTGATACCTTTGTTATGTCATTAACTAGGAAAATACTTGAAATTGATTCATTAGAGAAGAAGTGTTTAAAATATGCTGGGAAAAGTTTTGAGTTACCCTTGATGGAAATTTAACTCTTACTTGGGTAACTTTGGGCGGCAAGTGTCATTTCTCACAGCCAAAGCTCAAAAGGTCCATTATCTCTCTTTGTGTGTACGGAAGTGGCGATGACTCTTCGTAAGGTGGATTGGTAAATCTGCTCGACTCAAGTTCATTTTAACACATTTTTTGGAGCTAACTAAAGAACGTTTTGTCTGATCCCAAGGATCATTAGCCAGCGTCAATATGACCCCAGAAAATCCAGGTGTGTGGAAATTGATTTGTCGGACTAACAGCAACCTCAGAGGTGGAATGACTGCCAAGTATAGCGTGTCAGAGGACTGTAGGAAGGCGTCTAGCGGGCAGCCAATGAACGGGAGGAAAAGGCTTTACTACATTGCCGCAGTTGAACTAACGTGGGATTATGCACCATCTGGGAAAGATTTAATCGACGGAGTGAATCTTGCAGATAGCGAGTGAGTCAGTAGCGTTTTAAGGTACCATAAACATTCCACTATTACTGGAACCCGTGAAGGGCTTGCTTGCTTGCGTAACAACAATGGAATGTTACTATTGTGTTCTGATTGCGCGTTGCAAAGGGGAGGGGGGGGGGGGCAAAACTTCCGGGAGGTCAAATCCCCCAAAATAAGACCCGAGATCGAGTTGACTCCAAGTGTCAATATAAGAGATGCAGGCTCCGGGTAAATTATAAGTAACATTTCCACAATAAGCAAGTTTAAGGGGCTTGTCTGTAATCTAGGCGTAGAGCTTTAATCGGACTGATGTTTTCAGCACATAAGTTTGAATGTCCTTTTTGATGGTGAATCCGGCCCGAGATACATGTAGTTGTACATATGGGTTATTGACCAAGTGTGAGGTCAAGATGGCTGGATATTGGCCAAGTTCTTTTTTGCCTGTTTATGGACCGAGACGAAGTCGAGGTCCATAAACTCGCAAAAAAAGAACGAGGCCAATATCCAGCCATCTTGACCGAACAAACTTGGTCAATAAAGGATTTATTATATGGCTTTTGGGGAAATGTTTCTTGCGGGATACATCGGGTAGTCCCGAGCGTGCGAGATAGCTCCATCTTGCCCGCTCGGGTAGCGAATCACAGCGCGCGATTTGGGTCATCTTGCCCGCTCGCAGAGCTAGCCATATAATAAAAGTCACTATTGAATGTTTAGACTGGGAAATGCAAAATAAGTCTAATTAAAATAGGGTTAAACATCCATAAAGTAATATTGTATTAAAAACAAGAAACGAAAAAAATTGGACTATTATCAATTCTGGATATTACCATTTACTTACTTGGCTGGAGATGGTATGGCTTGAAGCCATGTCTGTAGCAAGCGTCCTGGGATTTTGCCACAACACATCTATTAACATTCTTGCTACAGCTTTTTACTTGACTCAATTGCGCTAGAAAAATAAGCAAATACTTTTTAAGAACTTGAACTTGTTTTTACAATACCAAACGCTTTGCACAATAGATTTCTTAATTTTGTTATGTTTCTTTTACGATCCCCAACAGGTTCGCTCCTCGTTACACTGTACCAGGCCCTCATTTTATCGGGCGCAAAAACAAGAAGGCTATTTACCGGGAGTATACTAGTGGCGAATTTAAACAACAGAAACAGCGAACCACTGAGGAAGAACATCTGGGAATCATGGGACCTATGATTAAGGCCGAAGTGGGAGACACGATTGAAGTAGTATTTAAGAACTTAGCGACAAAGAAGTACTCGATACACCCTCATGGAATCCTTTACAGGTATCTCATTAATGAATATCCACGTTAAAATTTCCCAATTTAAAATTTCCCGTTTTGTTATATATCACTGCGATAGTCCTTTAAAACCAAAGCGTGGCCCTTAAAAATCATTAAACAATTTTCAGCGTCCAGTGTACTCAATAGGGAGTTTAAGTAACCACGACGGCGACAGCGAAGACAACGTCGATTAAAATTAAGTTTTAATTTACCTAAGAATCTCTCGGTACTCTTAAGTCATTTACTTTGTTTACCAAAATCTGACTCTGAAGATGACTTCCGCTCAGGTTGTCGAAACGTCAGTCACCAGCAACAGTTCTTTTCAGAACTTCCCTCACTCGCCATATCACACAAAACAAACTACTCCGATACTGCTGGGTTCAAACCATTTTCTATGACACTGTCAAAACTGTTGCAAAACTAAGTATGGAACATACCGATAAATTTGTAATAGAAATTTTAAAAATTGTACTTCGTGTGATTCACGTTCTCCAGACAATGCAGAATTTGGTCATTTTACGCTGTTGTTTTGCAGAAGACGGCAAAGATATCTACCAAGAATTATAGTGCACGTGCACAGCCATTGTCCTCCTCACTAGATATTTTTGTTTAGCGACATTCCCGTTGCTGTTGATGTCGTGGTTTTCATGAACTCCCTAATAAACAAAAGCATTGCCTCTTGTGAAAATAGCGTCCAAAGCCAAACTGTTTTCCCGCCAATAATGAAGTACAGCTTTCTTTAACATGCTTCGGGAAAATCGCCGGAAAAATATCGCGCGTTTTATGGATTCATGATACATGTACACAGAAAGGACAATAGCATAGTGATTGGAGACAAAAGAAAATGACAAAAAACAAAATGAGTGAATATCAGCGCAATACTTTTCTGAGTTGACGCTGAAAATTAACAGCCTAAATGTGTCTCAATTAATTTGAGGCTCCAGAACTACTTTCAATATGGATTAATCGCATAGAGGGCCAGGACTAGAAAAAATGCATCATTTGTTTTAAATTTTGAGGCAACTTTTGATAGGAAGTATTAACACCCCATACCAGTTGATATTCAAGCCAATGTTTCTGAAAATCAAACGAAGCGATTTCTCTGAGATTTTCACTCTTAACTATATGTCATAATGCCATTTAGTCAAGTTTTGTCGACGTAGTTTGCAATAACATTTAACACAGTTATGTTTTTGTTGTATATATTTTGACATCGTGAAACTTCATTCGTATGTCGTATTTCAAAAATTAGGGAGTTTACAAAACCACGACGACAACAGCAACGGCAACGGCAACGGCAATGTCGCTAAACAAAAGGTTTAATGAGCAGAACAATAGCTGTGCACGTGCGTTATAACTCTTGGTACATTTCTTTGCCGTCCTCTGCAAAATGACAACTTGAAATGGCCAAATCTTGCGATGTCTGGAGAACGTGAACCACGACGGCTAATTTTTTTAAATTTTTATTTGTTCCGAATTTAATCTTGCCATAGTTTTGACAGTGACAAACAAAGCAAATGACTTAAGAGTATCGTGAGATTCGTAGATAAAACATAAATTGATTTTTTAATCCATGTTGTCCTCGGCGTCGCTGTTGTCTTTCCGTAACCTCGCTAATTATCCCTGGTGGCAATTTATTCAGCCTTGTGTAAAATGGGGTAGGCGTCATTTCGTTGCTATGGTAACTCAGATCCTGGTCAAATGTACCCCATTTGAAACTTTCATCTTTCTCTAGCACACCAAAAACGTTTGATTTTCTGTTGGATTGATAATAGTGTTGCACTAGTCACTAGTTGAACGGTATCATTACTTAAAAAATCCGATCGAGCCACCTTAATTAGCTTATTAAGTGATTCTTAATTATAATTTAATTATGAAGCAAGCAAGACGAGGGATCTTCTTACAAGGACAATACGACGGGAACCTATGCCGCTGACGATGCAATTGCACCTGGAAAAATTTATAATTACATTTGGGAGGTATCTGAACGAGCGGGACCTGGCCCCAAGGATACCGCATGCGTAACTTGGGCTTACTACTCTGATGTGAACCCTGTCAAGGACACCAACACCGGATTGGTAGGACCACTGGTAATTTGCAGAAAGGCGAGTATTTTGCTGCAAGGGTAAAGATAGCAGAAAAATCACTTCTGCTTGAAGGCCAGAAAGCAGAGTAAATTTCGGTGGAGCCCACCGACAGCCAAAAGTACGTCTGCGTCTGCAGGCCGGCTAACCGCATGGTGACATCAATAAGCTAGTGCGGTGAATAAAGATAATTTCGGTATCAAGCTAAGGTAGCTGATGTTACATTTCATTCCGTTATTATATCAAATGGATGCCAATAATTTTGTACCCACCTATACACTTGGGCTCTCTCTCCGATTGTTTCCATTGCCACTGCTAGTAGTACTTCAGTAGCTTATCGATGTTAAGAAATTTAAAAAAAAGGGTAGCTTAATGGGCCAGCTATTATTAAACAAGCTCCTTCCCCTCAATTTGGAGCCAAGACCTTGATATGGTAACTGATGCCAACAGGCAGAAGACGGAGCAGTTAAACTTTTGGGAATCACCCTGTTTGGGTCAATGGCTAACCGAGGGGGAAAATCTCGTATCTGCATGGGAATTGATTGGTCTTGACCAAGGATTTCATCACCCGTTCAGAAAATCTACCGGTAGGTACTTCAACGAGGAGTGACACCTTAGTAGTTCTGCAATACCTGCGGGCGTTGCATGATAACCCACTTAATTTTGCACTTGAGCTGTTTCACAACTAAAGCAACCAGTTTTGCATTTTTAAATTTTTAAAATTTGCTGATAGAGTGCATTTCACTTGAGTGCATGGCTAAAGCTTGTGGCAATGTAAACCAAAGCAGATACGAACGATGAGCGATTGGCTTAAACAACACCCGGGCTACTCTGTCACACAATCACAAGTTAAACGACGTTTTCCCGCTTTTTCCGTCGGCTGCATTTATTTGCTTTGAGTTTTGATTGGTTCGCCGGATTACCCACATGTCGTTTGTGATTGGTCAGAGTGATAGCTTTAGTCACTGAAAGGAAAATTGTTATTTGTTGTCGTTGTAGGGAACACTGGACGAAAAAGGCAACAGAAAAGACTTTAATAAAGAGTTCGCACTCTTGTTTGACGTGTTTGATGAGAATAGTAACTGGTACGTTGATGAAAATATAAACAAATATATCACTGAGGTTCCAGAATCTCTGGACAGTCTCAAAGCAACTTTTGACTTCTGGGAAAGCAACCTCAAGGCCACCATCAACGGATACGTGTATGGAAATCTTCCCGGTTTGATGATGTACAGCGGCGAGGAGGTGGTCTGGTATCTACTTCAAGTTGGGGCTTTCACCGAAATGCATACAGTTCATTTTCATGGCCAGAGCGTTTTGTATGTAAGTAATGGCGCATTTTATGATATTGACAAAGAGATTATGGCTTCGGCATTTCTATAAGGCGTAGCAACTAACACCTATTAGTATAAATTTACCGTAGTCTATTGTGAATCCGTGAATTTGATTGGCTATATTACTGATTTCTATCTGCTGATAGAAACCAGTTACGCATCAGTGCACATCGCGCGTAACGTTTGAACCTCACGTAACATAATAAAACAGTTCTTTTCTACGCATTACTTGACATTTTTTTCTTTTTATGCAATGAGACTACGGTAAATTTATACTAAAACAATTAGACTACTCGCCCTCGTTTTCTACGAGCGATAGTCAACTCGGCTGCGCCTCGTTGACTATCTGCTCGTAGAAAACTCGGGCTTGTAGTCTAATTGTTAATTAGTATAAATCTACTGGTGTTCTATCACGAATGCTGTTCTTTGATTAGCCTCGCTACTCTCTATCTATTCTGTGATAGATAGTGAGTACTGTAGCAGTGTGTCCTTGTTAACAAAATGACGGCCGCTTCTTTGCGTTTTGGAAGTGTCTGTGAAGAGGATTTAGATTTTGAACGACTCATAGATGAACGCCCTCGCCAACTATCATCTCTTAGTGTGCGGTGGGGGTAGGTCGGTCTAGCTAGCCAAAATAGAGACCTTTCCCTCATTTTCTAGAGTTTCGAGGGAGAATTTAGAAACATCGGTTTGTTGACATTAAAATCTTGAAAATGTTGTACAAAAATCTGATGCGCGACAATACAACGGAGAGAAATAACTGAGAATCGTCATTTAAAGGAAATTGTTGATCATGTCAATTTGGAATCAGGTTAAATCGCTTGTAATAGGTCCTTTGCACAACCCGGTCACATGGTACGAAATTAATTACACTGGGCCGCTAGTTACCCAGTGAGACTTCCGAACAAAGGAATTCGTACCAGTCCAGCCAGAATTTCCTTTGTTTTGGAAGTCCCACTGTTTAACTTGCGTCTTGGTGCATAATTAATTACGTGCCATGTGACCGGATGTGCAAAGGGCCTATCTCTACAGTAACTATAGTATTACCTATTAATACAAGAAATACCATGTTCTTAGTCGGGATTTGGGATTTGGGATTTTCACGTTTGGATGAGTTTCGTCTGTTGCATGTTAGAAATCACTGACCTACCATCGAGGAGATGTGTACGACCTGATGCCGGAATCATTCGCCACCGTTGAGATGATTCCTGACGCGGTTGGAACCTGGATGCTACACTGTCACGTGAATGTTCACTCGACTGGCGGGATGAATGCATTATTTACAGTTATGGACCCGAAGAGTAAGTTTTCTGGGGTGTTGAAGGGGATTTCCTCAATTTGTTCAGACTGAGATCTTATTTGGGAGCTCTGCACGTCCGGGTCTATGTGGAAAATCTTGACCAAGTTTGTGAGTATACAAGTCGAATACACTTTCTGAACGATTTCGCTCTTCTTTTCAATTTATTATTTCGAGGGCGAAATAGGTCGATATAGGTCAGATATCCTTTTTGGTATATTTTTTGGTTTATGAAATTCGATTGTCACTTATCTCATATTATACTAAACGTCCTACTTTGACACAGAAACAAACACCGGATTTGATACACCAGACCCGCGGGAATGCTTGTCGATACGTTTATAGCCGACATCAGCTTAAGGATAACCTCTTGTTTTTGCTTTCAGGTAAATCAACTAAGAAACCTCCTCCACCCAGTGCCGGATGTTCAAGTAGCGGCTCTATTTTCGCTCTGTTTTTGACGACGTTTACTCTTTTCTTGGTGAAGTTTTAAAAACTTGTGTTAACCCCATCAGAAGAGGGAAGGGGAAGGGACGGAGTGAGAAAATGAAGGGTGTTGGGGGTGGGGGGGGGGGGGGGGAGGAGGTGTTTGTGGCCATACTTCCACTGACCGGGTAATATTTTAGAGTGTAACTTTTTTCAGGCAACCATTGTTGGGACAGGCGTGGCTAAGATGGCGCGTGTTGATCGTCTTTGATCTCTGATATGCCATTTCGATGTGATTAATTGCACATAACCGTCACGTCAATAAATAAACTTAGATGCTCTTTTGATCGTATTACCGTTATGATATAGTTACGTTTGTAAACACATTTGGCTAGAATTGAAAGTGTTACGCACTTAAATGCAAGATTATTTCTCAAGAGCTCTGTCCTCGTATATGCAATTTTACGTTTACATTTATCAACTTTGCATGTTTCTTTGCATTGTTATTAACTAACAACTTAAGTAAACAATGTTGTTAATTTGTATACTTATTATAATGCTAAGTAATTGAGCCTATGTTATTTTAAAAATTCTTAAGCGAGTTATATCCAATAACTGTTTAAGCTAGCCTAAGGTATCCAGTGCTGTGTACACCGTTAGTGTTCCAGAAACCATAGTTAGATTTCAATTGCAACCTCAGCTGCAGTGGCTTCTTATCCAAACAATCACCCCACTCCTCTTCCTTCCACGATTGAGTGGCTTCTTTAAAATATCATTCTGGGCTATTTGGCCTTACGAAAATCAATGATTGTGTAAAACAGTTGTATGTTCGTTTACCTTTTAAACCAAATTCACTGTCAAAATTTGTCCGGTTCAGGATTTCTTTTGGCATACGTGTTAACACCTCCGTGGGCATATCATGTCCTCTGAGAACTCTCCCAGCCAATTAGGACTGGCTAACTTCGGTCTTGTTTGGTGACGGCGAATAATTTTGTTATGAATCTTTCTGAAGTCCTCAGCTGCCATTCCCCGTGAAGGTACCAGGAACCATCATATTGCTATCTTTCGAGCGCTGGTTATTTTATCTTCCAATACTTCGACGGCAATGTCAAGCTCTCTGAAGAATTCAGTCACTTTTTGAATTCCATCCCCACTCGAAATCATTTTACTTACACGGACAGATTTCGTACGCTACAAAGCAGGTCGAAGTGTGTGGGCGAATTGAACTTTTCTTGGCGACCAACTTAGATTTTTGGTACAAAGATTCTTCATTTTTTTTTTACCTTGAATTTTCTCTCATGATACACCGCGCGCCTCTGATGAATCATTTAAGGGGTAAGTTGGCCCTACGTGAGTGTGGAAATTCGAATAATTCGCGGAAGAAAAGTACTTCTTGAGCTTGAAACCCTCGTACATGATTTTTGGCAAGTCTTCTTCTATCGATGGATAGAATCATATACATCCATCTTTGTTGCCAAAGGGAATAGTGCCGCGCGAAGAATGGCTTATGCGAAAAAATTCTCGATCGGCCTTTAAAAGTGTAAGTGTAAGGTGTAAGATGAAACAATGGCTCAGTTTAAGCCAATTGCAAGACGGAACTATTCGAGCCATTGTAGTTTTTAGCCAATCAGGAGGCGCGTTACATCTAGACTTGTCTCGTGAAAGGTAATTGTTTTCTTTGCTGTTATGTTTATCCAACTGTGAACAATTTCGTAGTCTCAAAGCATAACGAACTAGCGTGTTTCCTCTCTCACTTTATCGAACTGAAACTTCAATCGGGGAGCGTGCCCTTTACAAAACTCTTCCTCTAATTCGAATATTGAGGAAAACTGTTAAACAAGAGCAAATCCAAGACACAAAATCGACACGAAACCGAACCAGCGTGTTCACCACAGAACTGAACGAGTGTGTTTATTATGCAGTCGAATCCAGTGTTCAAAACACAAATCGGACCTGTTTGCCACAGAATTAAACGAGCGCGTTCATCAATCAAACTAGCGTGTTCACTTTCACTTTGACTTTGCCCATCATATTGAACTGAAAGTACGTTCGACCGAGCAGAAGCGATACATTGCAAAACTCTTGATATTCAGGGTACTCCTCGAATTCTCAATATCCTACTGGATTGCGTGACTAACATTACCGGCCGGCAAACGCGTTATAATTTTCTCTCGGTAATGTTTTCAACAGAAGAGAACCAAAAATCCGTCATGTTGTATTAATAAACCCCTTATTATAACACAAATTATTTGCTCGTTGGCACTCTATCGATAGGTATACCTAGTTTTATACCAAATTGTATTTAATTTGTATGAGAGCAGCTGCAATCCAACACAAAACCCTTACTCCGTTAAATGGAACTTTTTTTTCAGCTTTGGCGATTTGTTTTCCAATACAGACCACATGGATACTCTCTAGAGGATAGTTCTTTCATCCATCTAAAATTTATTCATTCACACACATACAGGGGATTATCTGAAAATTTGAATTGAAAGCAAGTACTCTCAAGAGTATCATCATATGGTCTGAAATGGGGCACCAAACCGCCCAAGCTAAAATGGTCTAGATCTATTTCAACCGGACCGTTCTCGAATTTCTCGCTGTCGGCCTTAGCTCATAGTTAAGCTGTATACCTGAAGACATAACATTTACTTCTCGTTAACCTGTTAAAAACGTACCTAGCATTGACTGAGTTCGACTGAATTGCTTTGCATGCAGAGGAATTGAATTGCTTTGCACCTTGTTGCTGTCGTTGCTCATAAAACCTTCTTGTTGTTTCTCTCGATTTTCGTTTGTTACGTTTCGGTCCACTTGAACTACTGAATTACGGCCCGCTTCATAACATGCCCAAACTCCTCCTAGTATATTCATTTCCAGCCTCACACGAAGATAGCTAGACAAATCTTGTTTTATGTGAATGAATTTGCCACGTCACCAAATCTGTCGAAAGAGGACGATCTCGCCATTTGTAGAAAATTTCTTGCACTGGCAACAATATGAAAAACACTATACTGTTTACCGTTGGAGCCGAAAATCATATGTTTGCATTTCAGTGTAGAACGCGTAATAATCTTGCGCATGGGTTGGGTTCGCGAGTGAGTGTCGCGTGTGTGGAATGTATTTTTGTTGTTCATCGTGGTCGCCTATTGACCAATGACGTCGCATTTTTAAAAAAGGTGGGACCGCTGATCAAAGGCGATGCGAGCTCTGCCTGTTGCGTGCAGAAGATTTCTTGCCTAGCTAGCTATGCTATATCTAAACCTGTTTATCATCTTTTGACCATGTAATTATCAAGTCACGGATAGTGTAATCTATTTGGCTATTGTCTAGTGTATTGTGGGTTCCTGCGTGCTGGAAAGTGACGAGGAGACCGACACTCACCAAATTTGTTAGAGGCACTTAGGCTGTGGCAAAATATCTGCAAGCTTGGTTTAATTTTTGACTCCTGACTTTGTGGAAAGCTAGGATTTGTTCTCCTAGGTAAGATGTTCGCTTCGCGATAGGTAAAAAATTCCAATCATTTATGTGACATCAGTAATGTCACAACAGGCAATTTATAAACAATAATTGGATGAGGTTTTTGTGATATCGGGAATAATCAAGGTCGAGGCAAGTGTAATCAGCCGAGACCGGAGGAAAATATGTGTGAAATGCAAGTAGATTTTATTTGTACTTCTAAAAATAAAAGGACAAACGCACCAAGCGGCCGCATCTTTCGAAACCATTCAAAAAACGTTTTCCAAAATGGCCGCCATTTTAGCATTCCTTTGTTTTTCTGCAAATTAGCCCTTGTTGCCTCGTTCTTAAACTCTAAATTCAAAAGAATATTTTCCCTTAAACGAGGCAACAAGGCCTAATTTGCAAGTAAACAAAATAATACTCAAATGGCGGCCATTTTGGAATAAGGTGTAGTGCTCGCGCTCTTAAGCCAAAGATGTATTACGCATGCGCACTGCGCTAGGTATAATCTGCACATATAATTGGATAGCAGATTATACCCTAATCATGCTTGTCCACAAAATCACGTGAATTCTCAAAATAAGCAGGGGGCTCTTGGCCAATCAGAATGCTGATAGTAAGTACAATGTATAATATTTAAAATAACTGTCTTCCACATGATTGATCTCAAATATTGAATTTACTTAAGATTATGCATTGAGTCGTATCAGTGACAACACTCTTGTGCTGGAATTAAATAAGCATAAGTGAGGTACAGGAGACGGCAGAAATCTCCTTAAAGTAGAGAGCTGGAAAATTTCCCAGGCAAAAAAAAAACTTTTCTAGTATAATTTTGATTTGTGCGGCATGCCCCGGAGCTGAAAAGCATGACGTAAAGGCTGCATTGTGTTAAGTTTAAAAGCGCAATAAAAGAACTGGATCTGACATATTATTGCTTTAATTTAAAGTGTTTGTTGACGTAATATCGACGAAGTATTGGTCAATACGAGACAAGAGCATGTAGTTTTAACTATGGTTATGCAGCAAACAGGCACGCTACTCTACAACGCGCCATACCAACTACTTGAGGCGAAGTTTTTAAATCTAGAGGTATGAGAAACCACAAAGAAGATTCCCAAAACACAAATCATTGCTCGTCCAGAAGACAGAAGAAATACGACAAAGAAATGGATCACGCGTTCAAGCTTATTTTTCACAACATTAAGAGGCTGCAAGATGGCCGTGTGTGTCACAGTGCTTCCAGCCTGGACGAAGCTGACATTCAACAAGAGGCTATGGCACTTCTGAAGGTGCCTTTTCACAGCACACTAAGCAAATCAGATTCTTCATTAGATAGACTAACAGAAGACGACATAGCGCAACATGTGGAGCTTTCAGGCACTCGTGCTAAATCCGGGTCTTTTAGCAGCACTGATGCCAGTCCAACACAGAGACGAAAAGTTAGATTCGCCGATGACTGTGCAGCAAAGGACACAAAACGTAAAACTCGGCCACCATTAGGCAAACGATCGTGGTCAGATCTACCGCCTGTTATTGTTGTTACAGAGGAACGTTGATATTGAGTTTTAAGCTCAAAATGTTTCGAAATAATGTAAACTGAAAAGTAAATTATCGACACTTTGGATTCGAGTAGCGCGGACGTCGGGACTAAGCAAGCTATTTTGCAATCTGACACCACGCTGGAGGTAACCTGTAATTGAAAAGCATTCGATAGAAAGAAACTAACATCAGTCAGTACACTCAGCTGTCTCAACGTGCTGACGCTGAAATTTGGCGTGGTGTTGTAGTATTGTCAGTGGTCAACAGAGCCTTGTTGGTTTGCAAGCTGAAGAGTCATCTTCGCAACACAGAATCGCCGCTATGCATAAGCTGTTACTTCAAGAACGCCCCATTCAGGAACTAATTAAACCTTTGCTTTGGTTAAGGGAACAAGATTTAAACCAAGTTGAATATTGTGACTCAAAGCTGGCCTGTGGATGATGACCACTGTATAAAACACTTTCTTTATGTCTACTCTTCCAAGAGAACCCTCAGTTGTTATAATTATACATTTTCGACTCGATTTCTTTTCTGGTCATTAATTTGTCACTCTCGAGCGCGGAGTGTGCTGTCGCATTGCAGAGCACTAAATGTTTGGAGTGGATTGTACTTCCGTTCATGAAATGCAGAAAAACATAATTTTACGATAACAGCAAAAATTCTCGCGCGCTCATTAGCTAATTTTTATCGTCAATAAGCAGACAGGCACATGAATTAATAATTTTTGCGAAGCGGCCCGGCAACGAGCGAGAGCGGACAGTTTGTTATCGTACAAAAACAAATTGAAGTCAGTTTTTCATGCCTCTGTCCTGTTATTGACAATGAATTTCGTCATAACATTGTCAAAGTAGTCTGCGGATCCACTCGGCTATCACATCGTCGTGGATCCACAGCTACTTTGACAATGTTATGACGAAATTCATGATCAACAACAGGACAGACGCACAAAAAATGACGTCAATTTGTTAAATAGACAATGTAGACGCCGTAAAGGTGAACTGTTCACGTAAGAAAATGCCTGAATGCAAAAAAAAACAAAAAAAAAAAATTAAAGATAAAGGCAGTTTTTGCGATAAATGATACGTCTCTACTGGGTGTTCAGACTAACCTGAATTTACACTGAAATGAAAGTCGTCACGTTCATTACAGCAACATATAATAAATAAATACTATGAGAAACGACAAACAAGTCGGGATCATCGCTGCCATGCAGCGGTGGCAACTTGCCGGGGGCAACCAGCTCGACACCAACAAATATGTTAACCTCAGTCTACACAAGAAATGAAACAAGCGACGGTTACCATCCTCTTTCAACACAAACAGCTGAAAGCATTTGATAAAGAGAGTGTGTAGAACAACAACAAAAAAAATTAAAAAACAAGAGAAACAAAAGGATGGGTGAAATTTAGATTTAAGATATCATGACTTTATCATCCATTTTCTTGAAGCACGTAGTGGGAGGAATGTATGAAGAAATTGAGGAAGGAAATTAGACCGTGCTAAAAACAAATTGCTTTAATAATAAAGCTGCTTCAGTATAGGAGATCAGGGACACAGTACAGGAAAACCTAAAATTTGAAATAAGCGCAGGCACCTCGTCGAAAAAGATCGATCGGCATGTAAGGGCGCTAAGAGGCAGAAACTCAAGGTCATGCATAAAGCTTTCATTTGCATTTACGTATTCGTGCGTGTGTTGTCCCTACTTGTACGTGACAGAAACGCCGCTGACACTGCCCTTCGGAAAGGATGGGCGAAGAGATCATAGTTAAAGGTCAGAGAATCTTATCGAACTGAAATTATATTTTGAGATCCATTCTAGAAATGACTGATCTCGGGGTTATGAAGTCTGGGCGTTTGATTTAAGCTCAGAATAACCATTAAAACCGGCATAACTGAGAATGATTTTAACACAGATCCTACTGAAATGTGAATCTTTTTTTTCCCGTTTCACTTAACCAAGATAAGGGCACTGAACCAACCACGCAACCATAAAGGAATGACACACGACAAAACAGATTAGATAGCTGTGTCTGAAACACGCAAGTACGTGCTTCGATTGTGGTCCGTCACTTAAGGTGAAGGATTATTACAAAAAATACAGTTTGACGTATTAAATAGAATGTTTTTATTACGCATATTGCTAGATTAACACAGTTTTTGCTGGATTAAAAGGTCACACTTTCTCCCCTACTAGAATGTATTTGGAAAAGTCAACAAAACGCTAAGCCGGTTGTCTTTGTTTCGTGACTAGCTTCAAAAGTTTGTTTTCAGTTTATGGCTGATCTCGCGTGTGATTGGTAGGCGACACAATGAATTTTCCGCAAATGATTTGACCGATTCGCGTGTTTTAAGTACGTGAGGTATCCGGGAAAATAACAAAGAACACATCGACGCAAGGATTCCAGGACCCGCTTGCACTCAGGATTGACGGTAATGTTACAGTCGTAATGAGAGACTCCAAACAAGCCCTGAACATGAATAATAGAAGACAAACCAGCTATGACAGATACGACAAAGACATGGACTATGCCTTCACTCTTATCTTCCACAACATCAAGAGGCTTCAAGATGGTCACTTGTGCAACAGTGATTCTTATCTCACTCAAGCTGAACAGGACGTGAAACAAACTACGGTACCGAAGGTACCTATGAGGAAACGAAGCCGGTCTGAGCCCTTTCTAGGATTCGCTGAAGGACAAGCGGTACAAGAGAAAGCGGAGGTTTCGCCCCCTCAAAGGAGTGATTCGCGGTCTTTACGAGGTGAAGGCAACTCACTGGAAAAGAGAAGAGTACGATTTGCTGACGATTGTGCAATAAGAGAACATCCCAAAGAACTACATTTTCCTTTATCCAAAAGTTGCTTTAAAACTGAGGATTTCATACAAGTTTAGTGAGGACACAGGAAGGCTATTGACATCGATGAATTAAAAAACATGCTATCACAAAAACGCATGGTGAATATTGCCCTCGATCTCATTCAGTTGAATTGAGATAGAATCGCCTTTGAGATCGACTTCAGCCGTGACATTTCTAATGGACCCGTTTACCTTACACACTGGGTAAACGTGGAGGACACGAGCACTTGACTGTGCCGCATTCTAATCAGAAAACAATAAGCTCACTAAAACAGCCTGCCCACTAATTCTATATCAGACAGTTTGACTTCTTATGTTACCACCATGACCTTGAATAAGTCATGGAGCAACATATAAGTTCATGCAGTATAAACATAAAACTCGAAGGACTGGGACTGGAATCGTTTTAATTTGGGTTTCTAAATTAGTTGCAAGAATACCTAAAACCATTTCTAAGTTACACCTGAATGCTCCTACAAGCCATGCATGGAAATTGGCTCAACTTAAGGATTGAGTGCCAAACGAAACTTCTATGGCTGGTTAGGAAAACAACATAGAACAAAATGGTCTAGATTTATACCTCAGTTGGCTCCATTCAGTTTCAAGATTTTATGACGTTGTTGGGTTAATACCCGGTTAATATCTGCGGTCGAGCTCCTTAATATTCCTCGGCCGATAATCTGATCATATTAAAGTCAATTACCAGCTGAGTGTCGGCTAGCAGAATTGATTACGAGCAGAGTGGCTAAGTTTCCCTTTATGAAAGTTGAAAACTTTTAATAAACACAGTTCGGCTATAAAACAACGCTCAAATTGGTTTTTATAAAGATCAAACATTAGCGCCTATAGTTTGGCTCTGGTGTTAATTAGATATTTGCCCTGCGGCTGATTCCAACTGTTTTGATGTTTGCGCATAAGCCGAAGTAAATAAAGATAACCTCGTGTCTTCAATATCACCTAAAAACAATACCGTACGTAAGAACTACACTAGTCTAACGTTAATTGGTACATCTGATATCACGATATTTAGTTAGGTACATCCAACGACATCCTTATATTAATCTGGTGCGTTTCTTTAATTCACGACGAAGTTGAGGAACAGCTGAGATTTCAAAATAGCCTGGTTAGCTCGATCTCGATCGATCGCGGCATTTTGCGCGTGAGTGATTTTTTGCTTCGGCTTCGCGTCGGCGCTTTCGAGCTCGAGAGGGGCGAAATCGCGCGGAGACTGAGGTGAGTCAAAGTGGCCATGCAAGCTAGAGGTAAAACTGGTTGATTATGAAAACTCTTCAGGGAGAAACACTTGTACTTGCAGTTAAATTGAGACGTTTTCACTTTGTAAATACTCCGTCCTTCCATATCTGCACATTTTCTCACATTATTATATTTGCATTTTCTTTGTGGTTCAGCTTGTTTGTTGGTTTGCAGTATCTCAGATTTGGGTGAGTGATTAACCGACTTGATCACCTCAGTTGCTTTTAAATTCCTATTTCCCATTTGTTAAAATTTGTTACGGTTGCTTCTTGCACTCTATTCACGAGGAACTACATGTAAAATCAAAACTTTGGCAAGAACGTACAGTTTTCTTTTTGCGCGATAAAAGTATCAGCTACTCTGGAATTTAGCTGTGTATCAAGTCTTTAAGGTGGCTTGATAGAGGCTGAAAGAGTTCAAAACATTTGTTTAGATATTGTGAAGAAAAAAACAATTTGATGTGATAGCACACACGAAGAGAAAAAAGTTAAAATGGTCACTATCGCAACCAGCCACACCATTTTGATGTTTTATTTCATAGCATTGACGCACCAACAGGTTCTGTTGTTTTACAAACCAAGATTGGACTCTGAAACTAGCATGTCTTGTAAGTCTCTGTTTTGTTCTGTGCAATGAACCAAAGTTTTGACAGTTAACTCTTGCTCTCAGTGCTTTTATTGGTCTTGTTTGGAAACAACCTTACTTTGCACCATGCAAATTCAGCAAGATCGTGTCGAAATGCTTTTTACAAGTATTCAAGGACTCTGAATCTTATATTTTCATTTTCATGTTTTGGCCTATCGAGCCACCTACTGTAGCCTTCCATAGCTCTTCTTCAAAATGCAAGGCCATGTATGCCACGCCTATATATTTAAGGCCAGTGATTCCAGTCAGATTCGCAACAGTTTGCAATTGCTGTATAAAGTGAATATTTCTGTAAAATCTTTGAATTCGCCGATCGACTCAGTGTCAAAAGCCAAATTTTGGCGAAACCTGTTTGCGTCACCACGGCCAATTCGGCCTTTCCTGAATGTCCCCCTCTGGTCCGCTATTTTTATTTTGCACCAGAACTCGGTGAACATTGTGACATTAAGAAGCATTTTTTTCTTTTAGCAACCTTACTGAACATAGCTCCGAGAAAGAAATTCCTTCTGCAAGTTCATATGAATTATACTTGCGCGCCTTTCGCTCTGGTACGTGACTTTAACCTGACAAGCTGTTATTACTTCCGAAAAGGATAATTCTATTCAAGGTTTAAAAATCCCATTTAATCACATTCCCTTGACGTAACTGAGTATATATAAACGCCATGTCGAGGAAAGAGGCCAAAAGACGTAGAGATAGATTTCGTCCATGACGCATAAAAGATCTGTCATCTATAATCATATCGTTATGGATCCTCAAAATAATTTTCTTGTAGACCATTAGTAATGCCATTTAGAAAAGATGGTCCCCAAAGGGTACTTTGTGTTCTGCCTGGGAAGGTTAAAATTGGGAACAAAGGGAATGAAATCAGAGGGAAAATAATGTAATAATGAGATACTTCAGTCGGAATGATTTGTGGCCTCGCACTGAAAATTAGAGTTTGGTGCGAATGTCAGCATTCCCCCTCCCCCCCGCCCCCTTGCTATGAATTATTGAGGAAGTCGGTTATTATTGCTCTTGTTAAACCTGTTGTTAATAATTTACTGTAATTGGTACAGTGAATTGAAGAGTCATAAGAGTATTTTAACCCAAAAATGCCTCTTTTTTATTAAATACAATACAAACAACAAGAAACATGTTAATATGTAAAATAACTATGTAGTTTTGAATTCTGCTGTTACATGCGTCCCAGAATTAAGCAATGAATGACAGCCCTATGCAGTGAATATTGCATCCTTACTGAGTTATTATTCAAGGAATGCATGTTCTATTTGAAATATTTAGTCACTTATTTGCAGTGTCCCCAATCAGCACTACAGTGCTAAATACATACGACACTCAGTAAATGAAGTTATTTTTATTATGGTAAGCTTTATTGGTAAGATCATCAGTGTACATATCAACATCATTGAGGGCACAGCCTTAGCAATGTGGACTAGGGTAGTAAATATATATATGTACACGGTAGAAGTTAATATAAATCTAAAATAATGAAAACTACACTCCTGAATGAAATAAATGTGCTAAAAAAAATAAAATAGAATTTCATTGTTCACTCACTTAAAAGTCTCAGTATGACAAAGCCTAAATCTGCTCTGCCAACTATTATATCGCTATATTCATAGATTTACATGATTACATGAACGAAAATCTCTTAACAATCTCACAGTTCTGTGAAATAACCCATTTCTGGGAACGTTCAATTGTTACCCTTGCTACTTTCAGCCCAAATAGCCTGTTCAGTTCTTTGTCTGGGTCTTTGCTGTATGCACCAAGACAGTCAAATACTATGGTGTAACCTGGATGCAAGTTCTTTATCCCCAATCTAAGGTCTGCATACTTATTCTGTTTGTACTTGGTTCTTTCAGCAATTGTTCCTGGAGTACATATCGTGCCTTCCACTAGAGACCATTCTTTGTTCTTCTTGTCTAGTATACTGATATCTGGCTTATTGTTATTATTTTTATTATTATATACTCAACACAATATCTTGTTTCTGATTGGCCAATGGCGAATGCATAAATAGGTTATAGAGCGCAATACGGAAGTTGCTATGGAAACACCGGGGCCAAATTTGAATAAGCGCCAAATTTGAACACCAAATTGAAAAAAAAATGGCTGACAGTCGGTTTGCTTTGCCAAAACAAACATCGTTGAGCAACTTAAAGAAAATGAAAAAAAAAAAAACGCTGAAAGCTACACAGACCTGGTTGAATTTCTGGCAAACATGGGCGACTGAAGCGTTTTATTTAGTACGTAATGCGTACAAAGTAGTGCGTTTGAGTAATTTTGTTGAGAATATAATAAATAAAAAATCGTATGAACCTGCTCGTACATTTCGTGATTTATGGTCACTCTTGATGTTATGAAGTTCATAAATCACGAAATGCACTCGCGTTCATACCTTTTTCCTATACTTATTATTATTATTATTATTGTTATTGTTATTCTTCTTCATCTTCTTCTTCTTCTTCTTCTTCTTCTTCTTCTTATTATTATTATTATAACGCCGAAACCGACAAATAATGTGCTGTTTTCAACGTATCATCAGTTCCTGAACTGCCAGGTTATGTATACAGTGTAATAGCACAACAGTTATCTGGAAAAGAAAACTATACCAAGTTTCAGTTCCAGACATCTTCCACCAACATGCTTAAGGCTTGCTCCCGAAAATACAAAGTCACTGACTTTAACTGAGAACCCAGTCAAGCCTAGCAACTTCGAATTTTATGAATCGTTCAACAATATTGTCGTCTACAAACATACAGTCATCCAAGAACACCACAGATGCCAACCTAGAATTTCAACCATCTAGTACTTCTCATACCACCGTAACAAAACAATATAAAAACATAATAATAATAATAATAATAATAATAATAATAATAATAATAATAATAATAATAATAATAAATGCATTCGTCAAAGAACGCTTTCATAATGCAGTCGAAATCGACATTCTTGGAATTTTACAAATTTGCCCCCCCCCCTCCGAAAAATTCTTCAGTGGCAAATTCTTCAGATGCAAATGACGTCATTACAGTCGACCATGTGCTTTGTCTGTCTCACGTTTTCTTCTCGTCTCGGCCTGCTTGTTTTAACTATGGTCACGGCCAGTAAACTGGTACCGTAACTGAGACACGCGATAATACATGTGATGAACATGTGAGCACGTGAGTTGGCCATGTAGACTTTGGCCTTTCTTTCCATGTGCTCTCGATCGCAGCCAGAGCTAGCGTTGGATACTTTTGCCGTGGAATTTTGAGGCGGAGTAGTATTATATTTAATAGTATGATGTTATTTAAACGTTCGTTCGGGCTCACGAAGTGCTTGTTTATTTTATATCTTTATTTTGGGATGTTAACCGTGGAAACAGCTGTAATTCCCGGGAGCGTTGCGTGACATCCCAAAAAACGGTTGCGAAGGAGACTACGGCTGTATTTGATTGCATTCCGATTTGCGACAAAAAAGGTCGGTCATAACCGGTGGAATACTATTTGGAATAGGTGGAAGAGTACTCTGAGGGCAAGATCCATAAGAGTGAACCTGAACCAGGGAACAGAAATGTAAATACTGTGTACTTTGTTAATCAGGCTAGGGGAAGTACTCGAATATGAGTCTCACGGTCGGCACGGAGTTCGTTTAGGATGAACGAGGGGAACGAGCACTCGATTGCAAATATCTATTTATATTTGAGCTTCCTGCCCAGAATAGTTTTCGTAAAAAATATACTTTTACAAATTAGCTTTTGCACTTAAACATTACAAGTTAATGTGAGAATATTTAGCACGAAATCTGGAGGCTGATGTAAATATTTTAGTCCTATTATATTCAAGTCTGGATCCTATTAAAACTTGTGAGTCTACGGAAACTGGGGCCGTCACGCAACGTAGTTTGTACCGGGACCTCTTCAATCAGAATGGCATGGACTTTGTCACTGAAATCTGTTTCTGTAAAACCCCGGTTGTTGATGAAAAAAGGTTGGGTTTTAGAGGTTGAAAGTGAGCTAGGGAAATCATTTAAGGTATCTGTATAAAAGTTTATGCGGCGTCGAACGCACTCTCATAATCTTTGATTACTGTACTACTAGTAATAATAATAATAGATACTCTTATTCTTCGGCCATTTCAACTTGAGTAAAAATAACACACAAATTGCGGATATAAACATAACGAGACAACGCATGTTGTAAAAACTTTCATTTATGAACTTAACGTTTCGTATGCTCGTATACATCTTCAGAAGTAACGGCTACCAAAATTACAATTAAATTTAAAGACGAAGGCTAATACCAAACAAGGAAAGTAATGACAATGAAAAAGTAAATGAAAATAAATAAACCTAGTTAAATCTGCTGGAAAAATATGAATGGCTAGTAGAGAAGTGGTTTCTCACTGCCAACATTTTCATTGAGCGCTTGCGTTGTCTCGTTATGTTTGTAACCGCAATTTGTGTGATATTTTTAATAATAATAATAATAATAATAATAATATTAATAATAATAATAAAAACAACAACTTTATTCACAGTTTAAAAGAAATAACTTACATAAAAGGAAAGAAATAATTGATAATAAAGATTCAAAATTCTATAAAATTACGAATTCCGTGATGCAAAGATATTAAAATCATTACAAATCGAATTATACTAATGAAGGCTAAACCAGTGTCCATAAAACGTCCTGAGTATAAAAGCATGTAGACCGTGTATTTCAAATATCCGCACTAGCTACATTTATTTTAGTCTAATGATTGCTCTATCTTGCTACGAAACGGCGTTTGCGAACCTCTAGCGCATGCGTGTACCGATCTTAAAAGAAACATAACTCATAACTTTGGTGAAACAGTAACACAACGATAATAATGATAATAGTAAAAATAATAATAATAATAATAATAATAAAATAATAATAATAATAATAGTAATAATAATAATATTGATAATGATAAGACATTTATAAAACGCTCTTTCCCAAGGGTCCAATGGCGCTATTTACAAAGTCAAAGTTAAAAAATTAAAAAAAATAGTTTGGTTATTAAACACTAAAATCATGCCATGAATTTAAAAAAGCATGTATAAAAAGAACAGTTTTCAGCCGTCTTTTAAAAATGTCAAGTTTTCCAGCATCCTTAATATGCAGAGGAAGACTTTTCCCGAGAAACGACGAAGCAACAGAAAAATCACGACGGCCGTGACTATTTGTGTTAAAGGCAGGGACGACAAGTAGATTTTTCTTTGAAGACCTAAGATCGCGTGGTGGATGGTAGTTTTTAGGAAGATCTTTAATGTAAGTAGGAGCGAGACCGTGAAGAGCCTTGTAAGTAATGGTAAGTATTTTAAATTCAATTCGGAGTTCAATCGGAAGCCAATGGAGAATTTCAAAAAACAGGTGTAACGTGGCAGAACTTTGGTGAAACAGTAACACAACGAGCAGCTACATTCCGTACGCGCTGGAGATGTTTAATCAGGTACTTAGGTAAACCATCTAGTAGCAAGCTGCAGTGATCAAGTTTTGATGTGACTAGCGCATGAGCAACAAGCTGAGCGAGCCGATCAACTAACGTTTGAATTATCACGCAAATTGGGAAACCTGCGAAGTCCACAATCTTCAGTCACTGATTTCAAGTCAGAAGTTATCATTTCTGTGTCATTTCTACCGCTAATA
>CM042747.1:25534382-25545380 GCA_022496165.2 Catalaphyllia jardinei
GAGAGGCTGAAAAGAACTGAATAGTCTATGACATATTTTTCGAAGGCATGGAAGAATGGCACAAATTGCCATTGAACACTTTTGCATGAATAGCTTTTAGTTATGCAATGTATACAGGCAAAAATCTCAAGTAGTTCTTCAAGATCAGTCGTCGAAGAGCTCTTAAAAATAAAGTTTCAGTAGATTTTAGTGATGTTAAAAACACTCAGTAAAACGGGGGCAAACATTACCTTGCCCTCTGAAGATTAGTTATTTCGTACAAGAAACTATGCTTATGATATCAATTTTACGTGCACGACGGATATAGGTACTCTGTAAATAAGCGAGTGAAATACCTTCAGAGTAAGGTATTTTTGAAACAAGAAATGAACGGCCCCTTTCGGTTTTCATGCAATTTTGTTTTTATGTTATTAGCTTATCTCTGATGGTAGGAACATATTTTCAAAATTAGCCTCTCGTTAAGCAATGACCACGTACTTCAAGTGACAAGCAACTTATTAACAACCTGTTACAATATAGTGTCACTTTACTATTCTTTCCCAAGCTGGACTGATCGGTGAGGCATCCGTCAAATACGTTTGCCTCGCAGTAAAAGACGACTTCAATGGAAACGTCTGCATTGCAAACGGAAGGGTTCTCTTACATGGATGATGTGTCAAAGTGACTCGCCCCAAACACGTTCTTCATAGTAATCAAGTATATTGTACTTTTGGTCAGTCAAAATGACAACACTATCTTTGTGTTTTTAAAAAAAAGGCAAGTACGAAGTGCGACCTACTAAAGTCTCCTTTGTAATCGGAACGACCCCAATGAAAATATATGTATGTACGTTTTCATTGCGTTGCTAAAACCTATCATTAAGGGTAAAACGATAATGAAATATTTCACCTTCCCACGTAATAACAGCTGTCAATCAATACCTATAATAGCTGCCTCTAAGTACCTGTCAACACTTTAGAAAATGGGAGGAGGCTGTAAACAGACTCTCCAGTCAGTGACAAATAATATTAATCTAGTCTTAAAAGATGATTGTGCAGATCATTGTGCGTGCATAATCGTTGTGAGGACCAAACGGGGTTACGAAAGGGAATCAAGTTAGAGACACACCAGGAAACATAGGACCAAAGTTTGAGATCTTTGAACAAATTTCATAGCTTATTTTAAGAGATTCTCTCCATAAAAAAAACCTTGTATTTTGGAGGTTTGGCCAAGATGTCAATGAAGGATCCTTACGATTCGTTATTTAGTACTTTTTGATTCAATATATTTGTTTTACAGCGCTCCACGGAAACGCAAAAACTTTTAACGTGGGATCCCCAAATATCTTTATTATAATAAAGCCAACACTAAACAACAGTGAGGCTAGCAAGTAGCGCAACCTTATTTGTATCCGGGGTAGACTATTCTGATCAATTATTTCCGTGTCCTATTCCCTCTGTTTTCAACATATTTCTATTGTCTGAAATAAGGTATTTGTAATTGTAGAGAGTTTTGGAGTTATTGCCACTTTCATTTCGGAAAGCTTATCGTGCAATGGGTTTCTTTTAAACATGCCCATGTTTAGGGTCGCTTTCTTTCAACTTTAAAATGAAGTCTGAGTTTGAAATTAAACGTTCTTTATTATCATCATTTTTTTTTCAATCGTGAAATGCCCATCGAAGATACTGTTCATGAGATAAGAATTCTAGTCTGATGAATGCAATCATTTTCTTTTCAATCTTTGTCTTATGCCAATTACAAATTTCATTGTTAAGTGGCGTGCACATTCAGAAGAAACAACAATCCAGCTTTTGTCTGGGCACTACTTCCTTTCACCCACACGACTTCCCTTCCATTGAGAGCCAGAGATTGTAAAAACAAACACTAAATATCACGTGAACGATTGGATAGACTGACCCGATGTAACCATCTCAGGACACTGAACTACCATATGGACCTTCTACTCATTAGCTGCTAGTACAATGGTTCCTTGTATAGCGCATAAAAGTTAAAAAATAAAAAAAAGCAACTACACCCGAAACAAAAAACACGCACAACAGCAAAGATTTCGATTACAAACGTAACACACCAGGTTGTTCATTCTCAGAACTGACTAAGTTTCTTGAAATTACTGAATTGCATTTGTAAACGGCGCCTTATAGAAAACACTTGCCAAACAATTCCACTTTTAGATTTCAGCTAGCATAGCAACCACCATTAACCAAACCGAGATTCGGATGAGGGTGTACTACAAAATGGAGTATCATGAAAGACACGTTACCTTTCTGTGTGGTCTTATCTACCAAATTTGATCAGCCGGGATCGACAGGTCCATAGGAACAACAACTTTGCAGTGTCAACCAGATAACAAGACAAAGATTGGGATTCAGTTAGTAAACATCGCCAACAACAGGCCTTGCAAATACTGTATCACTAACGCATAAAGGTTAACAGTCGTTACGCTGTCTCCTCGAGTTTACTCGTCGTGTTTTTGACGAGTCGGTACAACAGTGAGCGTAAATTGTCACTCGACTGGAATTCAATCAATATTGGACGCGTCTCACGTGAACACTGCTGTAAAACTTCACGTGCACAAACACATACGTAGCTTGGACCTTAGTACTCTTGACTGCATAAGTGTTTGTTGGGTCTCGTCGGTCCTGAGTTCGAACGTTCAAAGAACTGCTAACTGCATCGTGTAACTATTAGGTTAAACACAACCCTTGGAAGTAAAACGTAGCAACGGACACTCAACTATCAGCTTTCAAAGTAGGGGCCGTTCATAATTGTGTCAAGTAAAAGTAAACCTACGTTTTTATACCGATTTATTGGAAGTGCCGCTCTAGATTTGAGCCCCAACCTGCCAAAGTTCCATAAAATAACCAATGGCTGTCCCCGCATGTTGTTGATCATGGTAACGACGGTTTTTCATATTCAAAAACACATAACGCAAAAGTGAAATAATATTAAGCAGTACAGTCAACTGAAACACAAAAGAATAGCAAAGCTCGATGTCTACTGTTGTGCGCAATGAAAACATTTGTCATCATCGATTTAACATTGCCTATGGCATTTCCTTGGTACACCGATTCCTTCACACTTCTCTTAAATTCCTTGGGTTGGCGTGGAAAACACTAACGTTTCTCACCTTAAAGATCTATGTGTCTCCTCCTGTTATTACACCGTCATCATACAGGAAATATACGTATTTCAACCTTGCCTCCCTGCGCTTGAGTTGTTATGTCATCGTATGACAGTGAGTGGGCTGATACCGGATCCGTGCTTGAAAAGTCAACGATGTTTATAATTAGGCTGGACACCAATAAATCACATATCGCACTCTCACGATGTGATTATTCGGCAGTTATCGGTCAAAATGCACTTTGCAAGAGTCATCTCTTTTCAGAAAGTCGCAGTTTTTTAATTGTTATCTATACAATACGATCCCATCGTTGCGTAAAATTAAAGTGTACTCGGTTTATTGACCATTCAGCCTCAGTGCTGTAATTTATGTTAAGTAACTGATGTATTCCCTGCACGTATCCGCGTGGGAAAATTTCAAAGAAAAACCTCAAGAGGCTTAGCTAATTAACACCCTTTTGTCAAGGTGAAAGTGATTTACGGTCATGACAATATGCACTCAACACTCTGCTAAGCGTGTTTATGCTGCACAGTGGGACACATGGTAAGGCAAATGTCTTTAATAGAAGACTAATCGGTTTAGCATCACAGGTTAATCATTCAAACATCAAAATCGTTGCCACACTAAGGATTACTCCTTTCATGGTATAAGCCTACACAAATACTGGTAGATTTGTAGGCAATACTGACCCTTGGACTAATACCGTCGTTGGAAGTGAACAGAAGATCATAGAACTCCATTATATCAGTAAAACACTTAAGAGTTAGACACTTATGGTAAGTTTACTATCACAAGTACCAGTTCCTGATAAGTGTCTCGGCTAGAATGCGCACTCAAATGATATTGGACTCCCGCCAACCAGTTTTAAGATTTTCCTTTTTGTCTTTTTTTCCTGTTCTTCCCTTTTTTAACCCCAGGGTTTGATGCGCTCAATCTATATGTGGTACAATTACAACAGTCTAAAAAGGTGGAGTGGCATGTAAAACGACGAGGAGAAGGTTTACTGGAAATGGGTGAAGAGCCAACAACTTAAACCATTAAAAGCGAATGGGGTTTGCTAAAATACGGAAATTCCGCATGCAGTAAACTTAAACGCTTCTGACTACTTTGAAGTTATATTTCGTACATGTGGTTGTAAATGTAGATATTAGTCTGCGCATTACTCGCGCTTTTAAGCC
This sequence comes from Catalaphyllia jardinei, assembly GCA_022496165.2. Lineage (NCBI taxonomy): Eukaryota > Metazoa > Cnidaria > Anthozoa > Scleractinia > Caryophylliidae > Catalaphyllia > Catalaphyllia jardinei. Next base: position 25,538,682 of record CM042747.1, read on the forward strand.
TCGGTCCAGCCTGTTTTTAAAACGCGTGCCCCGTATTTTACTTAAACGGAAGAGTTCACTTCTTTCAAGTAACTACATGTGGAAGTGTTTCCGTGTATTCACCACATAATATTAACAATGCCTGAAGTTCCAAACATATTTTTCTAAAAATATTTGTAAGCGAGACACAATCTCAAGAGTGTTTTGACAACAACAGCCTCGGGCGTGGATACATGCAATACGGCTCAGTAGAATAAAGGAAATATATCATTTTTTTTTCTTCTTACAATGTATCTCGTATTTGGTATAATACGAAGACAAGTGAAGAAACAGTAAACATTGTGCCAAGCTTCAAGCGACAAAATATCATAAGATATGCATGTCGTCATCTCATAAACATGTACTACAAGGTATTTACTTCTTTCGTAAGTCAATATTTGACAGTTAAATAGTTCCTACACACAATATCCGTCTTACTAAGTCACGCTTTATAGGGGGCATTAAAACTGGAATTAAAATAATTACTTAAACTTTATATCTTTCTCTTAATTGTATCTGTATTTGCTTTTTTCCCACCAGTAAACACGCCCACTAATGCAGGATCAATATGAACTTTTGCACCGCCTACACTTATCGCCTGCACCTTGCCAATTTATGGTACAAATTTAAATCAAAGGGCCCTTTTTCCCAATTGATTTACAGCCTTTGGTAGTATACTGGAATACCACCATAGGTCGTATTCAAGGTTATTTTCATTCGTTCCTTGAACAGTAACCTCATCGGCAACTTCAGATTCTTGTAATTTGCCAAGCCCACTGTTGGCAAAACCAAAAACCAAACGAACGTAAGACCTGTTCGGATCGTCCATGGCCCAGGAACTAGAACTCGTGTCATGCGGTAACATACTTGGATGCTTTCGACAAGTAGTCCTCTAAAATGCCAAGCATCCTGGAAGCTTCATCATCCCATTGAAACATCACATATACATTGCTGGCAGCAGTTTGTGCTCCTGTTGCACACTGTTCTCTTGGGTTGATGTTTACAACCTAAAAGAGAGGCAGCAGTCTAAAGGAGCCAACCTAGTAAACCTAGACCAGCTAGAAGTTAATTACGCCAAAGAGATTTGGTACCATCCTTAAACTATTGCGCTGAGCTGTAAGTGATGCTCCATATGCCTTCACTGCTGCAAGATCATCTTCCACTTTCTGTAACAAACTCTGCAACACGGAAAGAGGAAGATGGTTATGCACGTATATCCATTGCGCCATGTCAAATAGTTATGAATAACACACTCAGCCAAATGTACCTTGAGCTCTTCCATTTCTTTATTGAGTGAGATGTTCTCCTCCTGTGACGAGAGAACCACTTTACGAAGCTCCCTTAGTTCAAGCTCCCTGTCTGTGAATAAGTCAATAACGTAACTGATTGGAAGCAGCAACAGCATCGTGAATAACAAAACCAACTACTAATAATGATAATAATAATAATAACAATAACAATAATAATAATAGTGCCGTGTGTATTTAGCACTGTAGTCCTAATTGGGGACCCTGTAAATAACTAACTAAAATAGAACATAAACTATTAAGAATCCCAACTGGCGAGAGGCTGACCAGAACAAGGTACAAGGTCAAGCACATGTATCAGTTAATACAATAAGCTCTCATAAAAGTAAACACCCCATCTAACCCATGGGAACCATCAGAACTAGAAGTGCTTTATTCAGTGGCCATTCTTGTACATATGTAAATATACTCACTCAAGTTTTGTTCCAAGAACTTCTCAGTAAACTGTGAGATAGTGAGCAATGATTCAGATGGTATCAAATTTGCTCCTACAGTATCTACCACAGCAGTACAGGGAGTCAGGTCAGGAGAGTCACTCGCAGTCTTATCAGTGCCATTGGCATTTTGTTCAGCTTCGCGTTCAAACTCTCCAGTGAGCATAAGTAAATGCTGTTTTCCAAACAAATGTTCTTTCTTATTGTGAGGAGAACTGAAGAACTGGTTGCAGACCCTGCAGTATAATTCGTTAGAGTCATCTTCCTGCAAAAGCCATAGACAAAGCAACAATTGTGTCTGCGGACTATTTGTGACATGTTTCTGACAAATAGCCATACTTATGGCAGAAAGATTTTTTTCAATCTAGCTTTAGCACAGTTACGCACGGAAAACACTCAATCTGATACTTAGGTCCAAGACTCTGGAGTAAGATACCAAGCAAAGACAGATCGGCTGCCAGTCTTACGCAGTTTAAGACCCGGATATGAAGTCTCGATTTGATTGGCATCTTAGATACATGTAGTGGCTGCTACCTTTGCAATTCATAATTTTAAACTTTCTTAATTAAATTATTAATTTTTTTTTAGAATTTTTATAATTAGAATTAGAGTTTTGTGGTATTTATGTCAGTGAATTATCAATAATAGTTTTCAATTCTAGTCTTAGTAGATTCTAGTTTCAATTTGTTTATTAATTCGTTTTTGCATTTTTTTAAATTATATTCTAGATAGTTAGGTGTCCCCTATTAGCAGTGTGGAATCCCCTCTGCTAGACTTTGACTAACAAGTTAATAACGTCATTATTATTATTATTGTTATTATTATTGAAAGAAACAGAAAAGAAACAAACAAAAAAAACCGCTACAAAAGCATAACAAACAGCAGAGCCATTACTGCACACATTAATTATGCAAGTTTCAAGTTTAAGTTTCAATACAGCACGATTAAGGAGTTACCAAACAGAGAAAGTAGTCTCCTTAAACGCCCACAATGTAGGTACAACCAATGGTCAGTCATGTGGTAAATTCAAAGGCCAAGCAAGTCAAGAATGAACGTTCACGACAGCTGAAGACAATTCAAACTAAGATGAAACAAAAGCGATAGTTTGGGAGTAGGGGTGGAAAGAAAGAAAGAGAGGAAATCACAGGTTACAAGAGAGGGAGTCTAGAGCCTTAACCACTTCTGGTAGAAACGTTAACGTGTAATAGTTAACAATTATTCACCGGAGTGGAGTTGCATAGTGGTAGATATTTACCGAGCCACCGCGGCTGAATAACTAGCGGACCAAAGGGTAGCTTGTGACAATATACCGACAAAGGCCATTTGGTTTTCTTCGGCTGCTCGGAGGTGAATAGTACTTGGCTAATCACCTCCGAGTTAGCCAATCAGCGTGTGTGAAAAGTACAATTCACTTGTGTGGTATATACTTCAATCAGATATGAGTACTCGTAGCACTAATCCAAATGCGGAAAAGAATAAAAGTCGTATAGAGAATCTACCACGCATTCACTTACCATTTGTTCGCTCAGTAGTAAGCTCGATGGCACTTCCTCAGCAGTATCTACCCCTGAAATTTTCGCAACGAAGGAAATAAATATTTGTATTTCCTAAATACACGCTGGAGTTTTCCAAGAGTGAATTGTCATCTCTAAAGGGAGAAGTACGGAAGCTCAAATGACCGTGTCGGTTCCTTTTGGAAAAGAAGAAGACAGATAAGAGTCCGAGGTACAATTTGACGACTGATAAAAACATTCAAACAGAGATTTATTGTGATTGTTCGACGTGATTTTATGTTCACTAAGCAATTAACTAAGTCTGAAAAATACTCAAAGTACACGAACTCCTCGATTTACTTACTCCCGTTTAAAGTGCCCCTGTGATAAAAAAAAATCACTTCTTTTTTTCTTGAGATTCTGAAAAAGTGTCTGCTTAACACTTGATTGGCAAAATTCTGACCTTTCATTTTTATCCAAAGGCCGTTTACTTTGAGTGTAAGTTTTGGATTTCACGATCCGCCATCACTCACGTTCAAACCTGACCGATTTGACCTCAGAGGGTTGGATCCGGGAAAAGTGATGTCAAAGGCTCACCAGCTTAAAATTTCTGCGTGTGAACGCAGCTTATTATGTATGCAAAGTGCGAGTTTAAAAGTGTGAAAGCCCAAAACTCCCGTGCTGCATATTAATTCTGCAGCGTACACACGCATCGCATTCTTAAACTAGTGAGCCTTTGACGCCATTTTCTCCTCGATCCAGCTCTCTCAAGAACTTAAATTTAGTAATGGCGGATCATTAAATAGGAAAGTTCCAGTTAAAATAAACAGGTGCCTTTTTTAAATCAAGGATCAAAACTTGGGTCACTTAGTGTTTAGTTAACATAGTTTTGAAATCCAAAGGAAAAAAATAATTTATTTTTTGTCACAGGGGCACTTTAAATGTACGAAAATTACTGAACTAATCATTTTTCAAATTAAACTTTTACATAGAAGGCTTGCTACGAAAACTATCCTCAAAAAATAAGCAATAAAACAAAGTGACTTGTGCAATTTCTGCAAACTGAGGTGGGGCGTTTGATTCATTTCCTTCTGTCCTGTGGAGTATAACCCCGCACTTTCAACAAGAATTTAAACAGTGGATAACGATAAACCAAGGAAACGTAGCCAGTAATTTCAGCCAAGCAATAGTATCAGGCTTTAATTACGCCATTTGTCGTTCATAAAAATCGTCATATCTGCTAACATGCTACGTACTAAAGTTGGAACTGCAGACCGAGAGAAGACTCTAAGATTAGAGAATTCTTAACTTTTCAACACCGAAACGCTATTCAAAAGGCAGTGTGACAGCTATATTATTATAATTTATTATATACTCAACAAAATATCTTGCTTCTGATTGGCCAATGGCGAATGCATAAATAGGTTATAGAGTGCAATCCAGGTTTTTGAGTGCAATACGGAAGTTGCTATGGAAACACCAGGGAAGTCGGTTTGCTTTGTCAAACCAAAACATCGTTGAGCAACTTAAAGAAAATGCGAAAAACAAAAATACATTGAAAGCTACACAGACCTGCTTGAATGTCTGGCAAACATGGGCGACTGAAAGAAAACTAAACCCAAAACTGGAAGAATACGAGCACGAACAACTCGATAAAATATTACAATTCTTCTACACAGAAATCCGTACTAAAGACGGGTTTGAGTACGAACCTGAGAGTTGATCATATAATAAATAAAAAATCGTATGAACCTGCTCGTGCATTTCGTGATTTATGGTCACTCGTGATGTTTTAAAAGTTCTCAAATTGCACTCGCCTACGGCTTGCGGACTCACTCGGCTGCGCCTCGTGAGTCCACAACATTTTGACCACTGTGATGACGCGTATCGTTGTCGATAAGAGTACACACCATGCTACACCACACTCGATCTATTAAATTGCATTACATTGTGTTGTGTTGTGTTGGATTGGATTAGATTGCATCGTAAGCAGAATACGTATTCTGTCATTTCTAAAAGTAGTAGAGTGATGTGAGAACGTAGCAAACTGTAGACAGTAGAGTACTCTATTGTAAATAATGTAACTTATTATATGGCAAGGGAAATCCGAGCGTTGATTGGTTCTTTCTTGGTCGGGATTTTACCATACGGACCGTCTCCAGGGAAACGGTCCAAGCCGTGTATTTTTACTAACCTAACTACTAACCTTACTAACCTAGCTAGCTCGAGCCGTACGACCTCGGGCCAATATTCCCCAGTACGGCCCTCGCGCTCGGTTAGTAAGAGGTTATAATTATGTATTTTGCACATAAGGAAAACATCAACCACCTCCCATGGATTTCCCAGAGACTGGCTTCTTAAATGCCAACATAGATTTGGAACAAACTATAATTACATGTATCTCTTAAATATTTCCTGACTAATTTATATTAAGTAAGGCTTACCCACAATGGTCTTGATTTTCTTAGCACTTTGTCTTTTCATAAATGCCTGGTATTGCTCAGACTGTTGGTAAATTTTAAGCTCTTCAATGTAGCGTTTTTTGTCTTCTTCCGCTTCATCCAGGTATTTCTTTAGGTTCAAAAAAGAGAAAACAAAACAAAAATGACAAGCAATGGATTGTTATATCTTCAAGGAAAAAAGCGTGGTCCTCAAATCTTAAGCTCAAACATACTTGGACTTTGTACAAAGGGTCTTGATAATAGTAGGCAAGTCAAGACTTAACAGAAAAAGGCAAAACTTCTTAAGAGATGTTGCGACAGAACCTGCATGTACTTGTACTGTCGTCTTCAGTTGATAGATGTACAAAGCATTGCAGGTTGATTTTTTTATAATAAGTAGATGAACACTAATTTATGAAATAGTGACAACAAAATGCAGCAAATCCGTAGAAACTGCAACTATCCGCCTCATAATTCGCACACCTTACTTATTATAAATTCAACTTCCAACGCTTTGTACTACACCTCAATCAACTGAAGAAGACAGTACGTTCAGTCAAAACCTTTCTTTCAGACTTAAAGGTCTTGTAGTTTTCTTTAAAATCTTGACTTTGAATATTAATTTTACCCTTCCGAATTACTAAATTGATAGCTTTTCGCTGATAATTAGTTGGCATATCACATTCTATACATGTACAATCAACACAATCCACAATCCACCTGGTCCAAAAGAAACCAGAATTCCTTATAGCGATCTTTGGGCACTCTTGAATCTATGTACACTCTAGCTCTGCCCCGTACAGAGCGTCCAGGGATGCTTTTGATGTTTTTGACTGCGCATGTTTATTACAAATGGCAAAAAAAAAAACCCAACAGACAAACAAATAACAACAATAATAAAAACAGTAACAATAATAATAATAGTAATTATAATAAATAATAATGATGACATTTATACTGATAAAGATAAAGATAAAGATAAAGATAAAGATAAAGATAAAGATAA
>CM042747.1:25550553-25563053 GCA_022496165.2 Catalaphyllia jardinei
TCTTCCTTTTTTTCCCTTTAGGCCAACCTCCTTTTCGTTTCTGCTATAAAATGAAAGTTATAAATATCTGCACTTTAAGGACAAAAACAAATTGTACAGGTTATCATATGAATGCAAATGCAATCAGGGAATTCCCTGTAGTGATTTTTGAGCACTCTTGAATTTATGTACACTCTTGCTCTCACCAGGGATGCTTGACTGTGCATGTTTATTACAAAATATAAAATAAAAAAAATAACAAACAAACAAACAAATAGTGAAAATGATGATGATGATGATAATGACAATGATGATGATAATAACAATGGTTTTTTTAACAGATCCATGAAGTGGCTCTTCTCTGTTAAATTACATCATTTACAATTGAAAATTAGATCAATACTGCTTGCATCCTGTTCAATATTATCAACATGTACTTAGATTTTTTTAAATTGGTAGATTTTAATGGGAAAGTGCAGTTTGAAAAAAAAATTAAATATCATGAGTAAATTTCAAATATCATAAGTAGTGTAAATCCTTCATTGCTCAAGCTTTTGTACAATTACTCAATTTTAAACATAGGCACGCAAGGCATGCAAGAGTTATTTTTTTGTGAACTGAAAGGTTTCGGAGATAGCAGAATTAAATCGATGACATGTAAAATGTTTTACGAAACAAACTACAGTAATCTGACATGTCTCCAAATTAATATAGATATCACCTTATTTTCTAACAGGAAATTTGATTCGTTCTTTGATTAACCCACACTGTGATTGGTGTGACATGTGCACATGCATAACTCCCCATCACTCACTGATTTCATAGCCCTTTCAACCCCAAGAGGAATCTTTGCTCAAAAATGCTCAAATTAAGAGAACTATTCGCATTTTATACGAGTCGTAACTTTACCCTTTTTACAAAACAACACTTTTTCACCGAAAAAAAGAAAGAAAGAGAAAAAACTTTCTGATACGTTGAGAGTCTGATTTAAACAAGTGGCCATAACTTGTTAGCTCTAATTGAATTTACTCCCATGTGAAAAACAAAAGTGTTAAGTTACCATTTGTAACTAAAAATAGCAATGTCTCGTTTTGTTTGTTCAAACATTTCATGGGAACAAGTGGTGACGATTCGTCATCTCTAATTGAATTTACTCCCTTGTGAAAAACAGAAGTGTCAAGTTACCATTTCTAACTAAAAATAGCAAACATCCCGGGGAAACAAGTGCACACGATTCATCATCTCTAATTGAATTTACTCCCTTGTGAAAAACAAGGGTGTCAAATTACCCTTTGTAACTAAAAATAAAAAAAAATATTGTTTCATTTGTATACAAGAACAAAACAATTGTCACTTCCACTTATTTTGCAAACGTTAAAACTGTTTCAAATCTAAATAGTCTCATCTCCTCTAGAATATGTCTTTTGAACTAGAAGCGATGATTCGTGACCTGTAATTGAATTTACTTGTTGTGTAAAACAAAAGTATCAAGTTACCCTTTGTAACCTGAAATAAAAAATATCTCTTCTCATTTGTTTACTACTGACTCATGAACTACTTCAAAATGCAAAACTCGTCTCATTAACTTGCCCCCATTACACTGAAGCAACCCAACGTATATTATGTAAATGTCGCAATCCCCTCCAAAATAGACTAAAAATCACAAACCGGCAACATGTACGTCAGTCTTCATTATCTAATCACCAAAGTCCTTGTACTTGATACAATCATAGAACTCCCAAGACTTCATATACCTCACTTAAGTTATCTTAAACAAGAAATTTTCTTTTTCCTCTACTACAATTGAAAGGCTGGGGGCAAGAAAGTCCCCTAGATTTTTTGCTAAAATCGAAAGTGGCCAAAACAGCTCCAAACTTTGCATGCTGACTTGTTTATACCTGTAGAAAACTACCTTGCACTTATTTCCCCTCGTTTCTGTTGCATATTCCAGAAATAAAGTATGCAAAAACACTTGCATGTCAAAGTCTGCGTCTTTTGGAACTGCTTTGTTACACAATACTATTAGAATTGTTTTTGTTTTAAGTTTTTTCAAATGCTGACTTTAACTCCTAGGGTTAAGAGTTCCCAATTTTATTAGAGTTGGGGTTAGGGTTACCGCTCGAAACTAGGGTTAGCCTTGAAGGTAAGGTTTATGGAACAAGGTTAGGGGCTAGCGTTTGGGGTCAGGGTTACGGGTCGAGTTAGGGCTAGCGCTCGGGCTTAGGTTTATTGCTTAGGGTTAGCACTAGCCTAAGTGTTAGCGCTAGCGGTTTGGATTAGGTTAGAGTTAAGGTCAGGACACGCTAGGGTTGGCGTAGTGTTTGGCCAGGGAAAACAATCTCGACTTTTGAAATCTATTGCATGAATCGATACCTAAATCAAGTCAATGAGTAGTTCCCAGAGAGAGAGGTTGAAAGTTTTTGCAAATCGGCTACGTTAGTGATCGATTTAAATGGTTCTACGAGAATTTACTTTTTGGGGGGTACAAAACTGCTTGTTCCGTGAAATGATTAGTTCTGACAACACAGAAAGAGGAAGCCTTAAGCTAACACACTGCTCATGCTTTTTTTCTTCGCGGCGGGCTCGATCCTGTCACAATTCAAAGTAGTCATCTGCTTGGAAATCCCGCGGCGATCGTGAACTCTTTTTGTTCGTCTCAACGAATTGCATTGATCCACTATTTTCCCTTAGAGGTTAACGGCGGAAGATTTCTTTCCCTTCCCGTCGCATTCAGAAACACAGCAACTCGTAGGCACAGCGAATTAAAACAGAACAGATCGACGACAAAGCAAGAGTTTTCTGGGGGAACATTTTCAAAGCAAAACATGAGACTGACTAACCTCGCTTTCATGTAGCTCGTCCCGGGCGACGACCGAGTGGTCCGCCATATTTGCATTCGTTGTATATCTATAAGTGCTGGCTATTAATATGATAAAGCGAAAACCCTGATAACATTGATGAGAAAAGATTAAGTTTCATTTACAACGTATCTTCTCATCCCAGTAGTAAACAAGAACCATTATAAATGTAAAATCGTCGCAGAATAATTTCTTTTTGTTCTGTTGACGAATTAATCGTAGTCTCTTCGCGTTTCTCGTTGAAAGTTATAAGTGAAACTGATCAATGGATGCTGAAATTAATAACTCGCCCTCGACTCTGCAGCATATTCAGGTTTCACTACAACACGCAAACAAACCTGGTCACAACCTCTTTACATTCCCACTAGTGCATTCCGCCCCCTTAAATACAATTGTTCCTATCATAGAAACCAAATCAACATTAGTAGTAGAGCGGCTAACACTCATTTAATTCAAAACCTTATATAATGGAAAAATCTCACCCTACATCGCATGCTCGCAGTTATACCCCAAACACAGTTTCTTTGACTGATTATCCAATTGCTAATGACTATCAAACCCGCCCACAAAATCCTCAGCCTAAACCACAGAAAATGTCAAGGTAAACCCAATATATGAATACTTCCTCCTCTTTTACAGAAGAATAAATATGGCCGTTCTCGACTGTATCAGGATCAAATCTTCTCACATACCATTTACCTTTACAACAGGAAATTGGATTGGTGTTTAATAGTGGATCCAATCTGATTGGTGTGACATACATACATCTCTCACTGATCCACCCGTCCATAACATATCCGACGTGCCGAATAAGAGGTTTTTTTTTTACAAAAAAATAACTCAGAAATTACACTCAATAATATTGTTTTTTAATTATAATAATAATAAAATTCTTTTAGAATGCAGCTACATAATCTCAGCGCGCTTAACAAATGTGAGGAATAAAATATGAGAAATAAACAAATAAAATTACAAATATAAGAAATAAAAAGGATAATGAAAAGAGTAATGTGATAAGACTACGTGTGAAGTTAATTAAATAGGAATGTTTTGAGCTTCTTTTTAAAAATAAACAAAGATTGTGCATTTTTAATGTCCACTGGCAAGGAATGTTAATTTGAATTGCAGTACAAATAAAGAATTAATGATAAATTGGCCTGCTCTCAGCCAATCACAATGAAGATTTTTTTCAGTCAAAGAATAACCTGTGTAACTTGTAATTGAGCAAGCCTACTGTAACTATGTAGTGCACTTTGTATGTTAAATTATAATTGATACCAAAATTAACCTTGGCTAGCAGTTCTGCTGTATTAGTTTTAATTAAGACACTGATTGCATCCTGTTCAATACTATCTACAGGTACTGATATTATTTTCAATAGGCAGATTTTAATTTTATTACAGATAACCTTTTCTAGATTAATATAAAATTCAAGGCAAATGGAGAATGGTCTGGAAATAAATATTTTACATCTCTTCAATAAATAAAGGCGTAAAAGCAGAAATCTTTTCATGATAGCCTGTACATGCACAGAACATGCCAAGAATTTTTGGTGGAAGTTTAACAGAAGTTGTTTATTCAATTGGAAAGTACTGTATATGCCATTTACTTAAGATCAAATATTTATTATGTTAACCTTTTTCCACCAGATGAAAAAACTCTTCCTGAATACAGTATTAACACTTTTAATTCATTCACTAGACAAGTTTTTCGACTGAATGAATACAAATTGATTTGTGTCTGAGAACAGTGTTATCGTAAGGATAAAACAGATTTGCAATAGACTATACAAGTGAGTGCATGTTATTCTGACTTTAGTTTGTACCAGAATTTTGGAGTAACATTACATGTACGGTACAATTGAAACAGTGCAAGTCTGCCTATAATGTAAAATATTAAGTAATGATCCAGATAGGTACTGTAGCATTTTTTATTGTTTTTTGGCATTACGCTTTTCTTGCATCCTTGGTTGCGTTTTCAGATGAAGAATTTATCAACCAATGGAAGGCAGGTTTATGAAATAAAATGTATTTAGACTCTATTTTGTAAGGTAGTTTCCTTTGTTGAAAACATTTCAACCAATCAGTCGTAAACAAAGACAATAAAAGCTTCCAATTTTCCAATGTTCCCCAAATAGGATTACTGCAGTACATGTATTTAGACTCAGAAGAGATTTCGTTAAGGATAAATAAATGCACAGCTACCTGAAGTTTTGGTATATTTTGCTGATTGAGCCAATCAGAAGTATGATAGAACAATAACAAAGCTGCGCAAAAGTTAGCACCTTTCTGCACTTTTGGCCGGATGTGCTATCCTTCTTACATGGACCATTACTTAATCAGTAGCCCCAGCAATGATTTGGAACACGTAAGTTACCTTTGGATCACCAGGTGTGCTGCTTGGTGCCCCTTCAGGTAACACTCCATCTTCAGACAAAGAAGCAGAGTGGGGCTGTAATGTAACATTTAATGTCAGCTCGTTTGGATCACTGACATTTGATGCACTACCCGTGACAGATGTGACATCATCTTCACTGGTTAAGTCAGTTCCCTGTTGAACAGAATCAGCTTGTTGAGACTGCTGAACAGCAAACAGCTGGCTTTCAGGAACTGTGACAACTGCAACTTGGCTATTGAGCACTCCACCTTAATTTGGAAAAGAAGGAAAAAAAAATTAAACAAATGGGCTCTAAGTTATTTAATGTGGCTAAATGTAATTTAGGCTAAGTTAAACACAATTTTGTGCTATTCAGTGAGGTTACACTTTCATTATTCACTCACTAGACAAGAAGAGAACGGATTAAGTTGTGTTACTTTGAATTTTTGGAAAATTTAGAGCACATCTACGGAAAATGATGCTGGAAAGCAAGGCCTTGCTCTCCAGCAACTTTTTCCATACAAATCTTCTTATTTTTTTTAAAATTCAAACCATCATAAAATCTCATTCTTTAATGCCAGGGGCTTCAAGCTTGACCATTTTGATGTTTTTGACATGCTTTTCCTTTTCTGGTATTGTTAAAGTTGCAGCCCAAAATTTTATGAAAAGTAGGTCACATGATGTCTTAGCTGCAAAGGGCCAATTAGGCGTGCCAAAAAAGGGCTCTTGCACCATACAGTGTAACTGACAACTAAGTGGCAAGCATGATGTAGATGGACGGTATTCCTTAATGGGAGGTTTCAGTTGGTTAGCGGAATGGTCATGCAAGATCTTATAAGTTGAAAGTAGGATCTTAAAATCAATCCTCTGCTCAACTGAAAGCCAGTGCAAGTCCTTTGATAGCAGTGTTATGTTCCTGTAACAAGGCACATTGCAGTGTTTTGAATCCATTAAAGCTTACCCCTTTGGTACATGTATTTGGGAATACCATATAGAATGCCACTGCAATAATCCAAACTACAAGAGTCTAATAGTGTTGTTCCAGCATATCATGAATGTACTTCACTGAATCATTATGAGTTGCCTGTTGATGTTATTGTTTGGGGGGAGGAGTTAATTATGAAATTAGTTATCGATGTACTGTATATATTAGTAAGAGAACTTCACTGGATCCCAGCTATATGAATTGAACACACTTAGATCAGACAAACATACAAGCAGTGAAATATATAAATATCCAATTGAGATGGACAACATAAAATAAAACAAATTTTTGTTTAGTGTTGCACACATACCTGGACAAGCCAGAGCACCACTTGAACTAACAGCAAATGTTGCTACTCCATTGCCTGGTATTGCAACACTCCTTAAAAAAAAGCAAAGAAACAAAAAAGAGCGGGACTTTAATGAAAATACAATTTATTTGTCATTGGATGGGCATGTCTATACTGCATGTTAAAGGTGTACAGTATGTACACAGGGAGCCCTGAGCCATTTAGAAAGGATTTGAATGACGCGAGAGCGGTTTACATTTTTCATATGCCACTTTGTAATTATGACGCTAGCTCCCATTACGTCTCAAGTTTCTAGTAGCGTCGTTAACTATTAACTCTCATCGGAGATTCTCAGGTTTCAAAACAACCGTGCGTTAAGTATAAGAGAATTAGGCACCAAAATAAAACTGGCCTCATTTTAGTTTCATCCCTTGTCTCTTTTCTCCTTCTCTCCGCCGATGAGAGTTAATAGTTAACGATGTTACTCGAAACTTGAGACGTAATCGAAGCATCATAATTACAAGCGGCAGAAGAGATTATTATGTTAACTGATGATAGTTAATAGTCAACGACGTTACCCGAAACTTAAGCTTTCGCTTCATTCAAATCCCTTCTAAACGACTAAAAAAAAAGAAGCAGGGACACAGATAAATAACAGTACATTTATTTTTATTACTGATTAAGTGTTCGGGTTCCCTAAGTAGCCAATAGGTTTAAAAATGCTTTTTAGTTCTTCTATTCCATTGCCCTTAAATGAATTGTTTTAACTGTTTTCTGTAAGGAAATTTACTTTTGAACATGATTAAGTGTTTCTGTGCCTCTCTATCCTTACACTTACAAGTGATAAAAACAATGCTTTATTACTAGACTTTCACAATACAGTCTTCACTAAAAATGTGATTACGCCCATTCCACAAAACTGGGATGCAAGGACTGCAAAATAATTGTACATAACTCCACCCAATACTGAATATAAAAAACATGTAAAGCTTATTGAGCTTACTTGCTTTTTAATCAAATCTTGCATTGTAAGCTCATATAACGTACATATACAGCTGCAACTGGCCGGATCCATAGTTGCTAGTCGGCAAAAAGTTTCAAGTACGTACAAATGCTCTTACAAATTACTTAAGTTTTCCTTTGCTTCTTAAGAAAGACGAATAATTAAGATCAAAACAGTATATTACAATTTAATTTCCCCTAATGAACTATTAAGGTTAATAGTTTGCAGAAAGCTACAGAAGAAAATACAGCATGCTAAAAACCAACATATAGACAAAATATATAAACACAAACCTTGAGATATCTGAGTAATTTGGAGTCACAACAACTTCAGCAAAACAATTCACTGACGTTGCAGCCGTTTCAAAGCTTGTTTTATCGCTATCCGATTCCTGGTTTGAAGAAAACGTGGGTATAAAACCCAACGCTGCCACAGGCGAACTTACATTCTCCATTTTGAAGTGGTAGAATGAACCCCCACTTATTACAGCCAGCGGTTGAGTGGGAACATTGTGTATGAGTAACGAAAAGCGCAATGAAACCGGCCGGGCAAGTGGCGGACAGTTGAAAAAAATTTCAGACATACAAAATTCTGAAAATTTCGTTTCGGCAGCCCCTTTTCGTTGGACTTATTGAAATTTAAATCTGAATATAATATAAGCTTTCGCAAAAAACCAAAACCAGTAGTTTGTCGTTAACATCACTGGCAAATAAAAGAAACCCCGCTAATTTGAAATCAACCCATTTCGACATTTTCGTGGCGAGGAATTAATTTTCTCACTTTGTCAACAAACAGTTTGTTCCTGTGGGACCAGCCTATTGTTCGTTGTTTAAATAGTTAAAACCGTTAATCCTGTTTTCATAGAGACCAGCCTTTATTGTTTGCGCCTTCTTTGTCACCAAGTAGAAAAGTACAGTTTAATTTTGCGTCGGACAAACAATATTGTATCGTTAGGGCTGCAGCAATGACTAACGAATGATGTTGCCAGACTGGAGTAAACTGCCAAAGAAAACAAAACAGGAACGATCGAAAGGAGATTCATTGCGCATCAAACAACCGTCGAATGCGGGGCCATTACGTGTCCGATTTGCCTTGCCGGAAACAGATTTGGAACAAGTTGAAACTCGCACTACCAGCAAAGAAATAATTGCTTTCCATGCACTTCCATCTATTTGTGAGTTTACCATGTTCTCAAGCCAGCGGCCTTCAACGGAATCCGCCAGAAAGGTGTCTCAAATTCGCCCGCTAACAAAACTTCCATCGATGTCCAGTAACGCAAGAGGTGGAAACATAACTATCACGAACGGTGCCGCTAGTGGTTTAACAACACATAAGGAAAACGCGGGGCTTTCGGAGAACAAAGCCGGGCCTGTTACATGCACTAAGCAAGACCTGCGAATAGAAGTAAAATGTAAATTACCCGAGGAATACCGAGATCCAACGCATAAAGAAACCAAAAAGCGAATTTGGGACTGGTTAAGACAGTCGGAAGCACACCAACCAGCGTATTTACGCCGTGCGAACGCTCTTAGTAAAACAGTGAATTTGGACAAGTCGTCTGGCACCCAATACGTCAAAATTTTAGAACAGGCCTCCCCTATAGAAAGGATTTAATCTGGTCTCAATTTTGTCTGTTTATTGAGGTTTTACAAGAAGAGAAAGAGACCAGTGGATGCCACAACGGGTAGTTCCAATCTATTGCACTATTAATTATAATAAGCTAGTTTAGAAGTTGCCTTTAGAGCATGGATTGACATTTTGAAGTATCTTTTGTTTGTTATGAAGTGTATTTCCCGCTCAGTGTAATTAAAACCCACTGAATTTGAATTCTCGTATATTACTTACTGGAACTCCTTTTATAGTTTATGTGTGATTCTGCCTGGGTAAAATTTTTCCGGATACATTTTCATTTTAGTTTCATTCTTGGCTACAGCTCATTACTAAAAAAAAGAAGGCATTTAACATGTAGGAAGAGTTAAAATAATCAACTGAATTCAGGAGCAAAAAGCTAAAAAGCAAATTGTTCAGGAAAACAGATAGGCTGTTCACAGCCTCGTTATGTCCCCACCCCCTACCCCGTCAAGTCTCTGGTTTTGCGCCGGGCGCCCAGTTCTCTCGAGATTTTATCCTGGGCGTTCAACGATCGAATGAAAATATGGGAAAATATAGGGCTGCAAACAATCTATTTCTCTAAAGCTCTAGGACGGGTTCTGCGAGATCTTTCATCAGAAAAATAACGGACATATTTCAGAAGTCAGATCGTGCCGTGGCAGGACTAGGGAATGGGATCCAGACTGAAACCCATTGTTGGTCTAAAACAGATAACAAAGTACTTGTGAAGGTGTTTCTGATATAATTGTCATTAATGAATTTTACTAATAGCTTGAGTATCATGCCTTTATAAGGGGGGAGAGGGAGAGCATGGTGCAGTAGGAAAGAAGCGGGGAATGGCAAGTTCTTTTCCCCTTTGTTCAGTTTTTCCCCCATACCTCCTCCTCAAAAATCCTGATGCTCAAGCTATGTATTCAAGGGCGTAGCCAGGGGGTCCTTGGGTGCCCGTGATCCCCCCCCCCCCTTTGTAAGCCTACAATATTCAGGTGAGAATCTGGTGAGTACCCTCTGTATGACTCAGTGTGATCCCCCCCCCTTTAAAAAATCGGGGCTACGCCCCATGGTATTTTAATCTGAACATAACTAACGCCAGACATGAGGTAGCTTTCCAACACTTATGCCACGTGCTATGGCCTGTAAACCAACAAATAACTTAAAATAGTGATCTATAGATATGCCTGGGCCGGATTTATAAAAACGGTGCTAAAGAATGCGATTTCACTTTGATTTCACTCCCCTTTTAGGTCGCCTCTAAGCCATGTAAAAGGGCAAAAAATGGAGAAAGGACGACAGCGAAAGGAAGATAAACGGGTAGAGGAAGAGAAATAGGACTGACTTTCCTTTTAATTTTTATATCGTCACCTTTGGAGAAAACGCCCGCTTAGCGCGCGATTTCAATTCTTTAGCACCGTTTTCATAAATCCAGACATAGATGTATATAGGATTACTGATACACTAAGATACCTTTTTGTTTAGCAATTCTTTGGCCAATTTCTATTCAACATGATTATCAAACAAAAAAATAGCAGAATCAGTCTTCGAGAAATATCGAAGAACACCAGCTCCTATTGCAGACTGTCTCTCACAAAAAATGTGAAACCTTTAATTTGTGATTTAGGTAAACTATCTGCAGAATGATTGGAATTGTATTGCGCGGTCTAGTGCCCTAAAGTGACCAATTGAAGAAGCTGCTGAGAAATTAAACTTTCCACCTCGTCCTGATAGTTTATTCAGTACATGAGGTTATGGTACATGGTCTACAGTATTGAGTGGCCTTTGCGAAAATTCTAATGCACTTCATTTCTAAGTTGCCAGTTGTAACGGCTAATACCAGCTAGAAATCGCCGAGTTAACTTACAGAACACGGTCAGACCTGACCCAGGTCTTGATCAATGGGACAAAATTTTCAATCTTTGTAGAATCAGACTTTGACTGACGGGTTTGAAAAGGAAAGACCCAACGTTGCAGATAAACGTGCGAAATATGTTACATTTGTCTTTGAATGTGTTGTGTGATAAACTGATTTGCCATAATTGCTCTAGAAATCTAATAGTCATTTGAAATTAAACAAATTGGCTGTTTGGGTGTGGGACGCGTAAACAAAAACACTCAGTCCCCAAAGGAAGAGGCATACTTCATCATCCGGCCATCCACTGGCCGGATCCTGTAACCACCAGCGAAATAGAGATGCACTATTTTTTTATATTTTTTTCTATGCAAATAAAAAGGTTTCTAACATCTGTACGACAAAAGGAAGAACTCATTCTTGCAATGAAATTAAAACAATGGCAATAATTATTAATCGAAACAAAAGGAGTTTGCGTTAAAAAAGAGAATATACAAGAATGAAAGTAAAGAATTGTGTGCTTTCTAAGTCCGTCAGTATTGGAATAGAACCCTAAACACGGTTTGTACATGTTAGAAAAAAATTAAGGCTGTAAAAATTAATCATGATTTTGATACCAGTTCTGTTTTTCAAAAGCTCTTGAGTACCACTAGATTCACTAGATTGTTTCGTTTCGTGTATTTGATTATCACGATTTAATTTGCAAATGAACTGACACCTTTTCAATCAGGTACCAGAACTCCATTCATATGCATTCCCTCTAGTCTGCCATGTGCGGTCTCGTTAACAGATTATATGATATCAAAATCAATAAGATAGCACCAAGTTTTCCTGCTTCTATGTACAAAGTCAATTTGAACCGCACTGGCTTCCATGTTGTGAAACAATGCCACTACATTTAACCAATGCAGTAGTCTCCTCTGTTTTAATTTGCACCGTACTGGCTTCCATAAGAAAGGATGGTAAGTTTGACTAATTGAAGTTCGAAACTGAGTTTAAAGAAACAGTTTCTCCCATCATGGAAAGGCTTCCTTTTATCTCCACATACTTTCCAATTCATTAATCAGAAAAAGTTAGGGTTCTTTACCTTGTTATATTTACAGTTACTGCTACTCTTCGATATTTCAGACACCGATCAAGATGAAGAATCCGATCCCATGATATCTGAGCTGTATGACCAACAAATGCGAGGTTAGGAAAGTGTAAACACCATGACCAATACTCCTTATATTTCTACAAAAGAACATCTAACATCCATATATTTCTGTCGGTCTATTATTATGTTCGTAATTATTTTATGGCTCTTTCTTACAAGGACTGGGAACTACCATATTCGCGAATTTGATTGGCTCAAATCGATACTGACCGCGGTCTAGATTTTCCCATCTAGAACGGCATCTATAGATCGATCTTGTTGTAACAGTTGTCCTCAAAAAGTTACAAACAAAAGAGTTTGTATTTGTTTGTTTCTGTTAATAATACTACATATAATGCAAGAATCAGTAGACTTTCACAAGGAAGCAGGTAAAGAAAACAAGAAAACGTTGGCAAAT
>CM042747.1:25572646-25625715 GCA_022496165.2 Catalaphyllia jardinei
AAAGGAGTACGTATAGGACAACGAGAAAAGCTTAGCCTTTTAGACGTCCAGAAAGGACTATTGCTTTATCAGTGCGACAAAGGCAACGGTAAACATACAAACTCTAGGACAGTTAATTGCCCTTTAAATCAATTTTGCTAAACTCATTCTCATTAATACGCCATTTGATAGCTGTGTGCTTAGTTAATAACTGACCTATGAATTCAAGCGAGGCTGTAGGTGACCTTAATGCCAACTAGGTGGCATAGAATGAACTTGATTTACACAACAAAAGCAGTGAGGTCTTTATCAAAACAAGGTTACCTGCAGCCTCGCTGCTTTTAAAGGCGAGGTCACTGAGCAGACGACTGTAACATGGTAGCACAAGTAGACTGTTATAATGTTTGTTATTAATAGAGCGTATAGCAGAAAATCGGAAACGAAGAAAAACGTGATGAAGGGTGTACAGGAGATACACAAAGGGAGGGACGGGAGAGCACGACAGGGGAAGAGTAATTGACTTTTAGCTTCTAGAACAAATAAAACTGAAAAAACTTGGTTGCGAAAGTAGCTTGTGTGGCAGATCTGAAGCTGAGTAAAAGGGCGGCGATCTCATTAGAAAAAAAGGGAATATTTAGAAAATGGGACCGTCTGCTCAGGGACTATACAGTTGAACCCCGTTAATCCGGTCCATGGGGAGTAAGGGGCCACAAAAGTCTGGATGTATTAACAGGGTGGGTGTATTTAAGGGATTCTTTACATAAATATAGGACTGAGTGGCCGTACTAACGGGGTGACTGTAAGGCGGCGTTCCACTGTATGTTTTAAAAAGTCCACCAGTAGACTGAAAATTGCATGAGGTTGACTGGGGCGGCAAGTTAATTCACTCAAGTCCGGCGAAACGAAATGGTATTATCTGCAGAAGGTGGTTTATACAAAGCACGGAAAAGGTTGTTACATTTCGTTCTATCGGTTTTGATTTCAGATTCGAAAATGGAGGAAACAAAGTGACCATAAGCTGGCACTGGACACATGTCTGATTGCTTTTTGAATAAATGGCTGCACATACGAGAGAAGCGACAAAGACAGTGGACTGTCGTCAAATCACAAACGGGTGAATGGAATAATCTGGAAAACTGACAAAATCGCACTACATGTGGCAATATATACATGTATGGCAAAGAGCCATAGTTTTTAATAAACTGTTGTTATTTACAACGTTTGTCCCTTTTTATATGAACGAATAAGTGAAATGTATTCTAGAAAATAAACTGTCTAGCTGAAAATATCAACAATTGCGAAAAGTTATGTTCTGAACGATCAACCAGGTTAGATAAAGAAACCTATTCAATATGTATAGTCAAAGAAAGATGGAAACCTCCATATGGGATAGGCCTATACATCTGGAAGTTGTATTGAGGTAGTGAGACAAAAATGTTTAAATCTTGTCAAATTAGATTCTTAGATCGTTTCTTGGCAGCGTATATACTGAAAGGAGTCGGATGATATTTGGCCTCAAAAGGAAACTTTCCTGTCTTGGGTATCGATAATTACAGTGGACCAGCGTCGTTAATGACGACGAAAAACAGATATCGCTCAAGAGAAAAACTGATATCTACTTTTGGCCTTGCTAAGCTTGAGCTTTGTGCCTTATCTTCATGCAATCCAAACACTTAAATTAGGGTCTTGCTGCTCTTGCCGTCATACCAAAACATTGGTCCCTAAATCTTCGTTAGCATTGTAATCCCATTCTCCTAAGGCAATGCGCGATTAAAATAATTGAGGTTAAATTTTAGGGCTAGAAATAAAATACCTGTCATTAGTGATCTCAACCGTGGACAAGTACCTGTCTAACTACTTTACAAACCGACCAATTAGGTTGGGTGTCGTTGCTTGCTCCATATTCTCTCTTTTATTCACGAGTAGACCATCTTTGAAGGAAAAAAGGCAAGAGGGAAAATTGACGTTTCAAAACTGCCCTTAAAACGGAGAAGAGAAACTTGTCTCTGTTTACAAGGTACATGTAAGTAGCTTTCTTTCGTTGTCATTATTAACAGCTTTCTCGTCCGTTGGCTCTCTGATCTGATCATTATCTTGCGTAATGACCGAACCTCACTGACCAAAACAACTTCACAGAAAAAAGGAAGTTATTCTACGTGAAATATGGGTTCAACAATAATAACGGATCCTGGTTGTTCGGTTGCTTACTTATGTCTAGCCTTGCCAAGAACATACCCGTAAAAATGTCGACAGATGAAAATGAGTTAAACGACTAATTCAATTATTTTTGGCATTTTTTCTCCTGATTGGCTTATAAAAGTGTAGGTTTTCTTACGAATACAAATATCGTTTTTTTTTTCCTAATTAGTTTCATGATATCCAACATGTTGTGTTTCTGAACACCATTCGGTACCAGCCCCTTTATTTGTCTTGAATTTTTCGCATTGCTAAGGGCCCAGACATGTGAAACACAGCTGAAAAGGGGACCAATCTCGACACATATCTTGTTGAATCTCTTGTTTCTAGAAAAAGATCAGGGTGTTAGGCAAATAAATTCAAAATTAATTATTATTGACACATTTTCCTTTAAATCCTACTGCTCATACGTATACACTAAAGTGATTTAGAGTATTTGCCAAGGGCCCGACAAACTGTGTGACTCCACTGTTAGCCTGGGTACACCTAAATATTTGGAATAGAAATATTTTTTGCTATCTTTGTGTGATTGTCAATCCCAATTAAGGGTTTGAGTAATGAGTTCAGTTTAGCCTGAATACCACTCTTGGATTAGTGTTAATCCGTAGCACCCCGATTAGTCTACACTCAGCGTGATAACGGTTTCCTTGACGTTTATTTCGATACCGGTATAAATTGTAACTATTACATAATAGTTCTCTGTGCAAATCTGATATATTAAGACTAAAAATAGTCTCTTACTTACTGAAATTGGACCACATGTTTATGTCGGCACTCCAACAAGATTGGTCTAAAATGTTACATCTAAAACTTTCATATAGTGGTTAGAAACTCAAGATTAATAGACTATGTTTCTTTTAGTGTTGTTGTTGTTTTTTAAAGACATCTAGAGTGACCTAGAGAAGAAGGATGAAAGGTTTCGGCCTCCCTGTTATTCTACTGATACAACAACTTTTCATATGCAGAGGTAAAAAGAGTAAGCTGTATTCCTAATAACATTAAGCATTTTTCTTAATTAGCTGCCTAATGGATCTTAACGAGCTGAGATCGGCTTACTTCCAAGTCTAAAATATCTGACGAACTAAATTTGCCTTTTTGTTAACTTTAGTAGCTTTTAAAATAAAGTTGGCTTAAAAACAGAAAAGATTAGTTCGCAAACTGAAAAATAAAAACTGCTTCGAAAGCGCGCAAGTCTCTTTATTTGGTCGTTGCGCATTTCGCAATAGTTCATTGACCTTAAAGTGGCTGGAGTTTAATTCTGGATGAGATGATGTCCTAGTGTCTATGCGATGTATAATGGAAATTTAAGATTCATATTTTGGAAAGGAGTGCAAGGGAATAAGTTGGACAACAACAGCAATGTTCGCAATAAAGCTTTGCTTTGTTTTGTCTAATGCTTTTTTCTCATCAATCAATCAATCAATCAATCAATCAATCAATAATAAACTTCATTCCCGTGTGGAACTTTAGCTGGCCGAGAGAAAGTACCCCTTTACTAATTGGAATTACTCATAACTGGAATCCCACTGACTATTGTCAAATAAGTTGTTAAAAAGCATAACAGCTATTTACCCATGATATAAACTATTGAAAACTTAGCTAAAAAGGAGACGAAGAAAGAAAACTGAAACCCTAACAATAGGAAAGAAAAACTCATTCTCTTCAGCGTTACAAAGAATGCAATTCGATTAATTTAACTGTTCTCTTCTAACATCACACCTCAATCACATTGAGAGCCTGGAATTGTCGCAAATGACATCAGGGGTAAAATGTCAAGGGAAAGTGTCTAATGACCTTATTGATCAAAACACCATACAACAACATTATTGACATTGGTTTTAAGTTGCCGCTGACAATATGTCCTAAGTTACTACAATGTAGCAACGTACTGCTTTTCTTGTCCAGTCGAACAGAACGATATACAAGTGAGTTCTAGAAAATAATATTTGTATAAAGCAACGCAAAATAACGCAACTTTTTCCTCTCCGTCAGATTTTAGCGTTGCAATCAGTGTAAAAGAGCCAAAGGGGGAGCTGGACCCAACAACCTTGAAGATGTACGATCAAGAAGTGGAAGGTAATGATAATATCTTTACATCTTTAATGCAATACATAAAAGACGACGGCGACGATGACTATAATCACCACCAGTGCCAACAACATCTCCGCCGCTGACATCATCATATCATTAACGTCGCATTTAGCCATAAATAAGACATTATTAGGGTCATCAGATTGGCCACTGATTTCTCTAGCTTGAATTCTACCACACCTGATATACCATTAATATTCCAGAGAGTTCATTTCTCTCGTATCTGTGCAACGATACTGTTGTTCCAACATTCACTGTTGTAACATTCTCATTCTAATAACTTTTTTTGGCCCCCCAAATTTTGAATAAACTATTGTTGTGAAGCGTTCTTGAGAGATCTGCATTCCCAAGACAATTTCAAAACAATAGTTTATGCAAAATTCCAATAGGGTACAAACAGAGTGAATAATGGGCAACTGGAAAATAGAACATGCGAAAGGAGAATTATTTCAGGCTGTCGAAGACTATCTAATCCCTTAGGCGACTATTTATAACAGCTTCTTTCTGTGGACTTACACTTTCGATTTTCAGCAACATATGGCGAGTTAAACGAGGGAATGGACTACTTTGAGGGAGACATAAAACTGACTCCGCAGCTGAGAGATTATATAAAATCAACCCGACAAGGGGGCAACCTGCAAACAAGAGCTCTTATAAAAGATGCAAGAAAATTGTGGCCCAACCACGTGGTTCCATATTCGATTGCTGACGATTTGAGTAAGTAGCAAATGTAACGATTTTATGCGAAACGTTATTGCAACGAGTGTGGCTGTGACGCAGGCTAGGAGAAAGTAAGTTTACACGAGATCAGCCCCACCAGAGGCAACCGAGACTCAGGGGGCGACCCATTCAACCAAAATTTCTGGGCTGAGGTTTGAAAATTTCTTAGGTATAATTGGATTATGACCGGTTTCGTTCCATTCCACTGGCAAAAAATAGTTTCAAGCTCATTTAAAATGACGGATGGCGGATCACTGTAATGTTGCTAGTGCTGGAGTTAGATGACGGTTTGACTCTATCAGTAATACTGTGCGAGCTGTTTTATGCGTAGAAATTTAACCGTATGACAGCAGACAAGGGTATCTAAAAGATAAAAATGCTTCAGCACATTCTGTTGATAGTGACCTATTTTATGCAGTGATTCATCAACAACTTGATGACGCATCCATGGCAAGGTGTTACAAGAGATCTTGACAAAAAAGAGCTAAAAGCACATAGTGATCTGAACTATTTTTGCACATAAAACGATACACATCAACTTCACCTTTACCAGATGGCGAACTGAATCGAAAGATGAGGAAATTGTAGGAACAGAAATCTCGTTATACGGCTAACCCCATTGAGGCCCTCACTACTGACTAACCATTAACCTTAAGAAGGTGTTGTGTACATCTGCGCATTATTTCTTTGACCACAGGTGCTGAAAGTCTTGGTTACATACAGTCAGCAGTAAGTGAGTGGACCAGTAAAACTTGCCTTACGTTCCAACCGAAAACTGATGCTGACGAAGATTACATAGATTTTGTCTACGAGGTAGGGTATGTACGATTCAATACATTATGTAACTTCTAAAAGTAGAGAATGGGTAGCAAAACTGAAGCCCTGATGTACTTAGGCTGAGAATAATCAATAAGATTAAAAGAAACGAGACGACGCCTCTTGCTTCAATAATGCTCACAGTAATTACCGCTATTACATATGCAGACGCGACAAAAAAAAACTTTTTTTGGTGAGAAGCTTCGCGTTGAATATAATTATGTCGCTTCCTAATAAACATAAAGTGTACCTTTTAATGCTAGGAATGGTTCAGACTCCGGACCAAATTATTTTCTTCATCAGGTTAATGAACAGCTATATCTTTTAATTCAATCTTGTATTATTACAGCGACAACTCTAGCAGCCATATCTTCATAGGTTAAAATGAAATTGAAGTTAAGCTATACTTTAAATCACTCGCCATTATGATCTGTATCCTGTCTGAATTTCACCATCGAATAATCGAGATTATTCAAAACTGGATCATTGGATAATGAAATTGGAGAGTTTTCATTAGCTTAGCCATCATGGGTTATGAGCCATTATACCAAGCTCCAACAATTTTTCAATTTTTTTTTTGGCGTTTTTGTTTTTATTTTAGTCTTGTTTTCTATATTTTCGGGGCGTTTTTAATAAAACAATTATTCTACTCGCGCTTGTTGGATATGAGATGATTATAGTCAACTCGGCGCTACGCGCCTCGTTGGCTATCTATCATCTCATATCCAACGCGCGCTCGTGGAATAATTGTTAAATAACACACTGCGGTAAAGAATTCACGGTTGCCAGTGTAAAGAGGCAGGCAGAAAGCCAAGTCTGTTTTAAGGAAAAGAAAACCAGACAGACAAGAATTAGATGGAAACTAAACAGTTTCTAGTTTGGTACTCAAACTCAAAATTTGATCACCAGTGGGTGATGATTTCTTTTTGTACTTTTTAGATGTTCGTCATATGTAGGGCGTATTGGCGGCAGACAGACAATTTCAGTAGGAAACGCAGACGGCGCAATTACTTGTAAACATGGTAACATTGTGCATGAAATTGCGCATTCTTTGGGGTTCTTTCACGAACACAGTCGTCCGGATCGTGATGATTACGTCACTGTTAACTGGGACAATATTGAAGGCGGTGAGTATACACTGGCACTTTCAGAGTCACAAAAGTAAGTTTGTCAGTCTTTAGACGGCTGACTTTCGTTCGGTACGTGAGTCAGTTCTTATGAATTTTTGGACTGGAATCTGTAATCCGAGTTAGCTGCTCTATGTGAATTGCTATACAGTAACAATTACCGCGTTTTCACAGACTTCTCTGGTCCTTCCTTCACCTTCACACTGAGGCAGAGCGACAACATACTATAGAAAAGCAGCTTAAAATTATCAACTAAATAACTTTTATGACATAGAGAGCCACATCAAAACCATTCAATTGCTCTAACGTACAATTTCAGATGTCTAGAAAACCGCGATTTTTGTCGCTTTTTTATCCCTCTTTGATGTAAAGAAAGGCAATCCTACAGTGCAACAACTATACAAAAGCAGGAGTCCTTCACGTGGTTTATAAAACTACGTAAATAAAATGCATTTAAATAAATATATAACATAACAGCATAACTCTTTTCATTTTATGAATGTTTCATTACCAGGTTATCAAAAAAACTTTGAAAAAGAAACTACTAAAACCGTCGACTCTCTCAATGTGGCCTACGACTATGGCTCTGTTATGCACTACGGGGAATTCTTCTTTACTAAAGAAAGAGGTTTACGAACTCTGGAGCCCACACAAACAACCACAGAAACCATTGGTCAAAGGGTCGGCCTGAGCGACCTAGATGTTCAACAAGGGAACTTGCTGTATCGATGTCCGGGTATGGCCGTTTAAAAGTTAAAAAATAGCATAAGTAGCTTGTGAAATTTTACTAGAAAAACAGGAATTCCCTGTGGCTTCGAGTTCTACATGATGCTCGTTAAGCCTCTTTAATTTTATAATGACTTGCGTTTGCCTAAAACACACTGGAAGATGTGTGGAGTTCATATCCAGGCGTCAAAAACAATTACCTATAAAATAAAAATGAATTGAAAGTGGCGATGTCATTGAGCTACACCATTGTCTCATGCATGGCAAATAAGACGCCCTACTCGTAAGATACTTGTAAAGATTTCTCATTTATCTTCTGACGGCTCCCTGAAACTCATCCAAACAATTTCGATCAACGCAATGAATACCAAATTTTTCAGAGGTTGCAAACGTCTGCCGAAGGATCTTCCAATTTTAAGTTATTTCGATCTTTTCCCGAGAATTTTGCCTGAAATAGCTGTTTCAATATCCCCAAAGAAACCAAAAGACGACCGACATCTATCCTAGTTTCTAAGATTCTGAAATCCTCCCAAGAATATTGCAGATAATTTTTGACGATAGATGCCTAGCTGATTATTTCTGGCAACAATTCTGGAAATTGGAAGCCGATGATCTTACTAGTGCTGACCTACATACATGGCTAGGTCATGAGTAACGAGCTTTTTGCATGTAGCTCTTGCGCATAATTATAATAAATTGGCATAACTGGATACTTTTAGGCTCCGTCAACACTAATCCGTTTTCAAACGAAAACGGAGCTGTTTTGCTCTGGATACGGCTATCGTTCACTTTACAACGCCGAAAACGATCACCGAAAACCGAGCCATTCGAAAACGCTCTCCAGAGTGGAGCGATTTGAAAACGATGCTTTTTGAAAACGCTGTTTTCTATTGTGGACGGAGAAAACGATGCTATCTGAAAACGGTGACGTCATCAAAATAGGCACGACCGGGCACCAGACCACTCGACCGTGAGTATCCAAAATAGCGGACAGACGCTACCATGTGGCTTCTCTCTTGATAAAACGGATACGGCGTTGTAGTGTGGACGGGCGAAAACGATATATGAAAACGATAAGTGTGGACGTAAATCGTTTTGAAAACGGAGCAGCTCCGTTTTCGTTTGAAAACGGATTAGTGTGGACGAGGCCTCAGTCGATTATGATTCCTCTTTTTTGTTATAAATGTGCTCATTATAATGAGCACATTTATAACAAAAAAGTACGGGTTATAAGTATGCTGGATCCTTCATAATACATCAATGATCACTACACTCTCAACGTTTTAACAGTTTAAGTAGTTTACGGCTCACTTAGTATCGTATGATTATGAAAACAATCCAACATGCTTGTTGTTCAGGTTACCAGGATGAAGCAAGCAAAGAGAACAAGACGAAACAAGACTCTGTACACAACGAATTGTGGGAACGACCACTGCGTGAACATGAGATCAAGGTGCTAAGAAGTAAAGTGCAGGAACATAAGCACAAAAAGCACAGAGTAAAAGCAGAGGCATCTGTGAAAAAAGACGCTACATCCCACCATACAAGGAAAACGAGTAGCCGTCTGCATACGATCTTGAAGAGCAAAACGACCCCAAAAACGTTCACTCAAGCTAAAACGAGTAACAAGGCAATCAAGCATGCCACGGCTGACTCCAGGTCGATGGTGTTTAAAGAAAATCAGCTTAAACCTCAGTTGCACAAAGGTTACAGAGTAGACGAGGCAGATATATTGGAAGGGGACGACGATGAAGGCGATATGTTACCTGAATCTCGAGGTGAGCGTTTCAAAGTGGTTCATTAATTTAAATATTTTGAATGGATTCTGATTCCTTGTTATATCTCAATATCAGTCTAATGCAGCAAGCACCTTAACCTAAAGTTGGTAATTGCAAGATGAAGTTTAAGCTAGCCCAGATTTTATTAGCTATCGTCACCAGAGATGATCAAGAATAAACGTTCTATTTTAGACGAGATCATGAGGGTGACAGCGACCAAACCGAGATAACATGGTCTCTTGCATGCTAGGAACAACTAAGCTGACGGCATTTTAACGTCATGTTTAATTGATGAAAGTTTCGCTTTTTCGTTCCTTGTGCTACAGACGTCAGTACACCTGTGAGTGCCCCAGAAACACCGAATCAACTGGCCACGGATAGAGCAACGCTCGCTCAAGAAGAGGAAGATTCCGTTCAACAACAAGACAATGACGATATAGGCATGTTAATGTATTTTTGATTAGAATTGACTTAAACAAAACATGTTACCTTCCATGTTTGTTGCTTTCCCCAGGAACCAGTGTTTCATGTCACCAGCCAAATCTACAGCTACCACGAAATTAAAAGTGCGGGATTAAATACAAAAAAATGTCATCCATCAATCGTCATTGGTCAGAATAAAGGAACAAGAACACTGACAACCATAAAATGTTTCTTTCTTATTGTTTTAAGTTGGTTCAATTCTAAACCGAGCTAACGGTTCACAGCCATTCCCTTTTAGTGTCGATGAAATGTAATACTAAACAAACTTTTTCTTCTTCTGCAGGTGAAGAGAACTTAGGCAAAGATTACTTTGAAGGAGACATGATGTTAACATCAGACCAGCAAGATTTTCTGGATAAGATAAAAAAGGGCGACGACACACAAGATGGCACCAAACGGGCTCTTATTAAAGACAAAATGTATCTTTGGCCGAAAGCTAAAGTTTACTATAACTTTGATAAAGGAGTAGGTATGTGTGTGTATAAAGTTATCATTTTGTGATAATGATTCCTCGAACTTTACTATTCATTATTTCTTTCGCTTTAAATGCAATTTCAGTGAAACTATTTCATTAGCCCTTTATCTACATGTTGTGATGACCAGCCGTTTGTCAATAAAGGTGTGTTTTTTTCTCTGAAGATAGGATAGGTAGAAGACGAGCTCGTGCAGCCATGCGTCATTGGCAGAAACACACTTGTCTCAAGTTTAAACGCGTCAAGAATCCGCCTGAAAATCTAGGATACATCAACTTCGTCTTTGAAGGGGGGTAAGTGCTTTAACAAAGGCTACTTTTGCTGACAACAAAACATGTTACAACACGTACATCCCCCCCCCCCAAGATAAAATAAAGCGGTGAAGTCTGAAGCTGTAGTAGTTCAGTCGCTGAGGGTCAAAACCTGCAGTTGTGAAAATGGACGGCAAGGCAGTCGCACTTCACTGCTTGTCAGTAGACCATCACTGACCACAGAAAGTAACCTGCAAGATGGAGTTGGTGAAAAACTGGAACGGAGGTCTTGTAAAATCAGAAACACAACGATCAATGCAGCGGCACTTTAACTGTTTTTATCGACTTCGGAAACTTGATATAAATGCATGAAATTTTGACGATGTGGAGTAATGTTTTGATTTGTTATTCTCGTTCATTCCACTGACGCACTTTTTGAACTCAAGCTTTGCCAACCAGCTCTTATTTATTTTCTTATTATTTCTAGTTGCGCTTCTCGAGTGGGTCGCGGTGGAGATAAAAGCCAGAAACTGACTATAGGTAGTCCAGCTCTGAGGTGTAAAGTAGGAAATATTATCCATGAGTTAGGCCACGCTGTTGGCTTCTTTCACGAGCACAGTCGGCCGGACAGGAATGAGTACGTCCGTATTCTTAAAAAGAATATTCTTCCAGGTAAGCTGATTAAGTAAGCTGTTTAAGACAAGCCTGAAGCTGTTTAAGTCTTAATAATAAAGTACACTTCTTTCCGCTACAGAAAAGTTTCAGAGGACTGACTTTCTGAGGTGTTCAAAGTTATATTTAGCACTGAGAACCGTTACTACTTTTGAGGATACAATGGTTCGATCATCATACGTTAACTCTACATCTACAATAGCATTTCAGCGAAACTACATCACGTGCCATGTTGCCAGAAAACAAAATCTATACTCATGATTTTCAATTACATAACATTTAAGACAGCACACGCGCTGTGATTGATCAATAGGTGTGTTTATAAGAGAGCGAGTAAACAGATATGCAACAACAAATATTTTATAAAAGCTATAACGGATTTAATTTCCGTGTTCATGCCCTCATCTTAGCTTTCGGGGGATTGGGAGAATCCTCAAAAGTTATGCGAACGCTCGACCGTCACTAGGTTTTCATAACTGTCTCGAATTCTCCCAATCCCCACCCCTCTTCGTGGTGCGATCAGCTATGTAAACATGAAAAAGTCGCTTTTAAGTTAATTACACGTGCCTTGTATGTCGAGACATGGGCCAGCTAATTGTTAGGATCTTGTGACCTGTGTGAAATAAATGCTGTTATAATTTACTTCATCTGCAGGTTACGAAAGAAACTTCTTCCGATTTGGCAGGAAGTGGATCGACTCGCGCGACGTCCCGTACGACTACGGATCCATCATGCATTACAATAGAGCATTCTTCTCGCGCTTTCCTGTTATGCTTGATACATTGATCCCTCTGCATAGCGGTGTGGGCATAGGTCAGCGGAAGGCACTCAGTAGGTTTGACATCCTACAAGCCAACTTACTCTACCAGTGTGATGGTAAGGTCTCTGTGTGTTTATTATTAATTAATACGTAAACACCACAGTACCCGTGGTAAAAAACGTAATTTGTTTCAACTGTAAATAACGTAATTTAACAGAGAAGAGACACCTCGTAAATCTGTCAAAAGCCATATCACCATCATTATCATTATCATCATTATCATTATTATCACTATCACCATCATTATCACTATCATCATCATCATCATCATCATCATCGATAGTATTACTACTAGCACCCGCCCACGTTCACTCCCAGTCTCCCAATCGCTCTTTGCGCCAAAAAGAAAGGCTGTGGAGGTAGCTACAGTACATTACATTACCGTATTACCATTATTAGATCTGCAGTATGAACACGTGACAGGTGCTAAGTAAGAATTTGGTCCAAAACATGTATGTGCTTGTCTAGTCAGAGCAATGTTCATTTTCTTGACCAGAAGGTTTACCAAATGTAAATGGTCACATCATAGTTAAGCGAGGGGAATGGTTATGAAACTCGTCAAAGTTCTTTGTTGTATGTTATTGTTCTGTTTTTAGGCCTTGACCCTGCACAAAACGCAATAGTTGTTCACTCCGAACTGAGGAACTAACCAACAGAAACGTGTCGGTTACGTAACTCATACATAGTGTATGAGCGTAAAACAAAAGATTGTGCAGGGTCGTGGACCTTCCAACATAAATCTTGGCATATTTGTTTGTTCCTTTGGTGTTTGTGGGGCTTCCTAACCAGTCCCCTCAATTAACTATGGTCACATCAACACAAGTCAATAATTTAACAAGTCAATAATTTAACAAGTCAATAATTTAACAAGTCAATAATTTAACAAGTCAATAATTGAACAGACCACTCCCGTATTTTCGTTAGGTCGAAAACGGCTAACTGACGAAGAAATAGAGCAGCTGAAGGAGGAAAGTTACGACCAACTATCTGAAGGTACGATTCATTCAGTTTTCAGAGAAAAAAAATTACCTACAGGATAAAATTGAAAATGTGTTTCTCTTCGCAGTATTAAGACAAAAAAAGTGATCAAAAACCACAATAAGCCTTTAAATCAAAAAAACTGTTTATTTATGTAGCAATATTTCTTGATGTTTTGTAATACTCTTCTTGTTAGATTCAGTCATATGTGCAGACGTGTATGACCGTGATTCTTGTCAGTCAGTGAAATCCCGGGGATACTGCCAAAAGTTTCCAAATAGCATGAGAACAACGTGCGGGATCACGTGCAACTTGTGCGGTAAGAGATTCATGATTTAAACAGATAATAATAAAATAAACTTTTATATACATGTAGTATACTTTCAAGTTGATTAATGAACATCTTACAAATAGAGAAGAGCCGCAGCAAGGATGAATCATATAAAAATCTAAAATCGTGTATATAAGAATTAAGCTTTCGACTGTCTTAGCCCATATTCTCTTGCTTAGCCACCGTCTTCAACGGGCGAAATCGTAAAAAGGCTCGGGTACGTAAGACAGTCGAAAACTTGTGATCCTTTTCCATGTATTAGCCCCGAAAATCGTTTTTAGATGGCCTCATGGTTAGTGCGCTCGACTCCGGAGCGAGAGGTCCGGGTTCGAGCCCTGGCTGGGGACATGTTGTGTTCTTGGCAAGACACTTTACTCTCACGGTGCCTCTCTCCACCAAGGTGTATAAATGGGTACCGGCGAATTTAATGCTGGGGGTAACTCTGCGATGGACTAGCATCCCATCCAGGGGGTAGTAGAAATACTCCTAGTCGCTTCATGCTACAGAAACCGGGATAAGCTCCGGCCTGGTGGGCCACCAATTGCAATGGCTCGTATGTAGACTTTACCTACTAAACATATTGTTTGCCTTTTCAAAGAGTGGCCTTTCCTTCTCGTCTCAGTAACGCAATTAGAAGAAGTTTACATATGCATGGCAAGAGCCAGACTTATTTTTAGCCTATGAACAGGCTCTGTAGATCGATAATGGGATAATGGGGCGCAGAGAAAGTGGGACGAAGAGCCTCGGTCGCTTCACTCTCAGCCAGTTTCTTTCTGGCCCTTAACTTCCAGCCGGAACCTGTCCACAAGCTAACTTATTTTAAGATCCAGATTTATAAGTCTCAACCGTTACGGTGCTCTTGTTATTCATTGAATTGTACAGTCTATCTTTTGTTTATGTCGATGATTTCAAAAGCCAGTCTTTCTAACCGAAACTGTGCACTACACGGGCTTGAGGGGCTTGAAGGGTTTTGTCTTAAATCTTATTCTTAGTTAACGGCCCGTCCACACAAAATCGGGGAAATTTGAAAACGGTGCCGGTTTTCACTCTGAACACAATTCAAATGTTTTCTGTTCACACTACGCCGTGAAATTTAATTAACGGTCTTTTTGGCGAGATAAATCACGATTATCGTGAAGTCATCGTTTTCAAAAACCCCGTCATTTCAAAATGTTTTCCATCCGCACAGAAACACAAAGCCGGCGTTTTCAAATTCCTCCAGTTTGAAGAGCGTTTTCCGAAAAGCGCCGTTTTTGTTACAAATTATTGGATTTCTCCCGCGTAATGTGGACGGGACATAACTAAAGATTATACATTTGAAAAAAGGCACACTTTGCATGAAAACGGTTTATGTTTGAATATTTAATCAACGTGGGTAAATTCGATATCAGAATTATTAAACTCATAGGAAGTAAATACAAGCAAACACAAGGAGGGGCAGGGGCGAGGAAAAAGTTCGCGGCCACGCATGAAGTGACGCGAAAAAGTTTGGTCAACAAATTGAAGATTACCCCGCTTAAGGAGGAAATGGGCTCGAAAAGAATGGTTCCTGAGCAGAATCCTCAAACAACTTCACAAGTTCAGTTTTGAGTGAGGTACACTTTGTGTCTCCTTACATATAGTGTAAACGAATAAAGATGTAGACGGGTACCTGTTTGGTCACGGTTATGCATGCAGCTGAATGCATAGGTAGCGTTAAAATAAGAAAAAGAATGAAATAAAATAAAGTAAAAATAAAGTGAATGCATAGAAAGAAACACAAATAACGTAACGAGCAGGGTAGGCGTAAAAGTAACAGTATTAAATGTAAAACAAAATCAATTGTCCAGTAATCATCAAAATTTATAGATACATTGCACTGAATGGCATGGTGTAGTATGATATACCGATGTAACTAAATTAAATCTTTAATTGTGTAGTAAAATTCTTCTCAAGTTTAATTCGAATAATAGAAGTAAACATGCAGTAGAGGATATGATATAATGATTAATTAATTTATGTAACTGATCATATTCTTGTGGTTTTCCTTTCCATAGGTATGAATGCTAAAAAGAAGGAAGCGGTACAAGGCAACCACGGACAGCGTGCTTAGCTTAAGGAAGTTAAGAATTTTCCATGCTTACAGGCGCCATACATGTTTCATTTCATTTTCCTTACAGATCTACTTTTATTACTATGCGAAAAAACATTTGTGAATGGGCATTGTTGTCTTAAATTGCTGAAAACTATGTCTATTCATAAACACTTAACATGCCTTGAAATTTACCCATGCTTCTGTCTTGCTACAGTGTTCGTAAACACTGTATTACGTACTTCTCATGCAAGCCGCTATTTTACTGTTATTTTAGCGATCGAACGCGAGGAGCCGACCCGCCGTTTGATTTTAGGAGAAATTCTCTGTAAAAATACTCTCTCAAGATGGTTGTGCAGGCATAACATAATACACGAAAAACTATTTGCTTATTTGTCATATCTCTTAGGGAAATTTAATTCCGAGGCTTAAAAGGATTAAAGAATCAAGAAGCAAAAGGAAGGCAAATATTTTCAATTAACAAGAGTCTTCTTTGATTATTTTAACCCTTGTAAATAATCATTATAATCTAATATGAACTGAATGTGAATATAATTACAATGTGGACATCAATTTTTCATCACAACACCCTTATCTTTTTTTTTCTGAAATACAAGTATCTTAATCATTCATTCTAGTGATCTTTTAAGACTATAAACGAAACGACAATTAGAATGTAAGCACGTATGGCATTAAAATTTAATCAAATATACTGTAAGAATGCAAAACTATTACCAGATAACGCCAGCGTTGATTGTCCCTCGCTAATTTTCCAATCTTTCCCCAGCTCTACCCTATCTCCTTCGCCATTGCTTCAACCGATCGTCTCCACGTCTCCCTGGTCTTTCCGTCTTTCATTGAATGCTACACTATAACTAGCCCACCTCCTTCGGGTGCGTTTCTTTAAGAAAATCCAAGATTGGATTCGTAAATCCGAAGGAATTTTGCGTTTCTTTACTAGACAGATGAATCCAAGATCTCTCGTAACATGGTGCGTCAAAGGACCGAAGACTGGACTTCCAGAGTGGATTCCTCGGTTCCTTTGACGCGCCATCCACCATGATTCGAAAGATCTTGGATTGATCTGCTCAGCAAAGGAACGCAAAATCCATTTTCGGATTCTTTCGGATTTTTTTTCTTAAAGAAACGCACCCTACTCGCCCTGTCCTCCAAACTCAGCTAACTCTCTTTAGCCTAATCAGCCTAAGGAAAATTCGAGAAAATGTTTTCCCCTTGGGGCGACAAGCTGATGTAAATAAAGCAAGATAAAGATAAACGGGAGACGGGCCAAAATGCGGAATTCCTTATTATAAATATTTCTCCTTTGATCCAGCAGTTACTATTTTTAATTAATCAGTTAGATTCACACATCCTTGATGTGTTCAATGATCGGCGAACTTTCTAGTCCTAAATTAAAAACTTTGAGATCCTCTTAGTTTAGGATTTTGTCACGAAGTTTTCGCATCTGTTTTTAAAAGCTCTCATGAAATTAGTTCAAAATTGAACATTCATACGCTTCCAACAGAAATAAACATTTGTCTGTCAATCTTTTATGAAAACAAACACGCTTAAAGAAAAATGAATGTCAGGAGTGTTTTTTTCAATAATGTTTTTAATCGAAATGATCGATTGACACGGTTGTATCCAAGTTGTACTGGCGTTCTCGTCTCCAAATGTCAGAAATGTGACGATTCAGAATGCGAATATTGTACAATTGTGATTCTTTATATAAAGGTATTTAGGGCGCATACCACACAGCTGAAAGTCACCTCAAACTTCGTGGAGGTTATTATTGTAATTGAAACTCGATTATTATTTAACGAGAAATTCATCACGCTCTCTTGTTATTCTGTGCTGTCCCGGACTGGCCCGCGCCCAGGGCTTTGTAGCTGTCGACTGATCAGTTACAAACATCAATATCACTGAATCGCTATCAGTTAACAAGGACATATTTATAACCCAAAAAGCACTAGTTATAACGACGACTCACGTTTCTTGCCGTTTTACGGCTGCTTTCATTATATATACACCGCGTACAGATACATTAGGTGAGTATTCCACGCAACGCGATTCAACTTGGCTTATGGTAAGCTCGCGTCAGTGATCCTTTCTTAATGAGTATCAATGAATATCAATCACATATTTTACTCCAGTGTAAACGCCACAGAATACAGAGAGTACTAATGAGGGATTTATATGCAAACATTTGCGACAACTTCGTGGCAGTATGCTTGTCACCAGATTTGTGTTTGCGTTACAGGGGTTGCGTTACACTAACTTTCACAGTCACCGAAACTGAAAAAGTATCATTATTCAGAAATACTACGAAAGTATACATCAGTAAATATCTTGCCGCATGATGCCATACAATTGATTATTCAGTTCAGTGTAGGCGTAAGTGTGAATATAACAATACATCATATCTTTCTGGTAGGAACAAAGTTTACAATTAACCACGTGCTTTTGAATAACTTAATATATGCAAATGAAAGTTGAACAACGAAGACGCCAAACCCAACTTTTACTTCGAAACTTTGGGTCTCGAACATCTTTCTTGTCAGTAATATCCACGGAAGCGAGGGACTATAAGAAGAAACAACACAATTTGAGTACACAACTAGTGCATAACCTGGTGCGTCTGCGGACTTTTAGACAGAAAAAGAAAACTGAGGTAACATCGTGTAGTCCTTCAATACCGCCATTTTTATATTACTTTTGCTTTCCTTAATATTGCTCTAGTGCTAATCTGGTGTTTTACCACAAACAGACGATAGCATCCCATTGGGGATTGATAGTGTTCTTGATCTGTCGAAACAATGTGGTCCCTCTCGTTTACTGAATAAGTAATCGGGCATGACATCTTTTGAAACCGATCTTCAAGTTTTGTTTGTAGAGTCAGGTGGTGTCAACAACAATGTCTTGTGAGTTAAATTTCATTGGAGTATACTGTACTAGTAAATGTAGATATAGAGGCTTCAGCGAACTCTATCTGCGATATTAATTTACAGGGAGGCTTATTACAACTGTGTTTGTCATTTGCTGTTTAGATATAATGGATGTGTTCGCTAGGACGTCCCTCGAAGCCCATAACAAGTTTCGTTCTGCACACAATGTGCCACCCTTAAGTTGGTCAAATGAACTTGCAAGAGGCGCACAAATGTGGGCCACGAAACTAGCAAAAGAAGGCGGGGTCAAACACGATCAGCT
This sequence comes from Catalaphyllia jardinei, assembly GCA_022496165.2. Taxonomy (NCBI): domain Eukaryota; kingdom Metazoa; phylum Cnidaria; class Anthozoa; order Scleractinia; family Caryophylliidae; genus Catalaphyllia; species Catalaphyllia jardinei. Next base: position 25,591,366 of record CM042747.1, read on the forward strand.
GGAAGGAATTGGAGAAAATGTGTTTATGGCATCTCAGGATTTCGATGCTGCAGCAGAAAAGGCGACGAAGACGTGGTATTCAGAGGTAAATTATATATGGGTGGCAGAATGCTGTATCTTTAGTGAGGAGATCACCAGAAAAAAAGACTATCTAAACTGGCAAAGTCAACGGAAAAGGATAGGAAACGACGGGGAGAGGGAGGGGAAGAGGGTAGTTTAACTAACCCGGACATGTAGGCTAAACATACCGTAAATTTTAGTGTGATTTTAGATTACCTATTGTGAACCAACAATGCGTTGTATACCATTTTAAGTGTGATCTGTGCGATGCGGATTATGTCGGCTACACATGCCGACACCTGTATCAACACATTCATGAACACAAGGGATCTGTCATCGGGAAGCACGTCAGAGATCAACATGGGGGGGGACTCAAGCGACATACCTCGTAGATTCAAGATCTTACGGAAGTGCCAGAGCAAGTTTGACTGCTTAATTTATGAGATGCTTTTCATAAAAGAACTAAAGCCAACTTTGAACACGCAGTCTGACTCCATCCGCGCAAAGTTATTTTTATAGCGCAGAGTATTTTATAAAAATTTTTATCCTAATTTTTTTTTTCATCCTATTGTTATCTAGCCTTTTGTATTTTAGTTTTTATCACTTACCTTTTGTAACATTTAGTAGATATTTCCATATTTTTATCGCTTTTTATATTCTCACGTGTGATTTTACATCTTATATGCAAAATTCTATTCATTTATTTCTTACTTGAAAAATGATCTCAGCGAGATCGAAACGTCGTATTTTTCGCTAATTTTTATTATTTTAGATTAGCCTTCAAAAAGAAAATAAGAAAGGATTCATATTGTATTGGCTGATAGTGTACTAGGCTCGATTACCAGCCGCTGTTCGGGAAAGGAGCCCGCGCTCCTCCCGAACTCGGGGAAGGTAGACCAGAATCGTACATAGCGGTGGGGCAGGGGGGGGGGGGGGGGCAGTTGACCCAGCCAGGAAAACTAATTTTTTTTTCTAACATAGTGTTTGATTTTGTTGGGCTGTATACGGGAGATCCCTGTGAAGGTTTGTTGAAGTTGGCCCACAGACGATAAATCCTAGGTACGGCCCTCTAGACCAGACACGAGAGAGCGGCGGAAATCGAGCCTATATCAGGAGCCATAATCAGTAGCTCAGGCAATTAAAATGCAGCTTTTGAATAAGTATATATACTACATACCTAGCAGAATTCAATAAAACTCGACAGAATTGAACACAGTACTAGTGTTATGAAGCTCCAAAAACATGAATCATGAGAATTAAATATTTTTGGTACGTGATCACCGATTGTTTATTATTTTGTTGTTCAGTACTACTTTATAATTAGTCTTGTAATTCTCGGGCCGACTGCCCACACATTGACGCACAGTGACACTCATGACTTCTTGTTGTTTATCTTAGTTTATCGAGAATTCTTAAGCTCCGAACAATACTGACAATACCCCATTTGTATCTCTCACAAAGATCCTGTTTAGGTTTCTTGTCCTCTAAGCTTTAGCGTCTATTGGTTGTTTCAAGAACCGTGAAATTCCCTTCCGAAAGTCGTATGATAGTGTTTGGGTTAATATTCTACAGGAGTTCTTAAGCCCCCAAGGTCAGTTCTTCCCGTGTGGCCCACATATGGCTACCGAACCGATAGGCTATGTGAGTGCATGTGCATTTGTTGGTCAAGTAGTAGCACCTTTAGTGGTAGAAGTACCAGTATACATTAGATGAAGACAGTCCAAGACAGAAGTGCGTGTAAAAAAAGCCCCCAGAGACCAGAGTTAAGAGAGATACCCAATACTACTGAGCACGGGCTGTTGACTTAATAACTGTGCGAAAATAAGTTTCCTATTTGTCGTCGCGTTATTTTCTAAAGGAAATAGAAAACATGTTCTCCGTGTTCAGTTTCTATCGACTTATGGAAAACTCATGAAAGTGCGCTGCCGTGGAAACACTTGCCTGTCCGCTCGTGTTCTCACAGCATTTCTCGTTCTTCCAAACTTCACTCGTGTTTCTATAATTAGAAAGAAACACGAATCATTTTTTTTTTGTTTCTTATAGGGTTAGACCGTTGTGTAAAATCATCGTGATTGTGGGCCAGTTAAAACCATTATTGTTGGCACCATCATGAGCATGCCCTAAAAAAATGTATATTTTGACATATTTCCGTTGATGAAAACCTACGAATGATGGTACATTTTGGTTAGAAACTACTACTTAGGCGCATGTATTGAAGCTTTGAAAGGCATGATTTACTGAGTAACCCGTGCACAGGCTTGTGAAGCAAAATCGCTGTGGTAGTCTCCCCTTACAACCTCAGAATGGTGTGCCTGTGTACAGCTATATCATACACTACTATGAATTTAATTTAACTTGGCCTTCTTTTTAAAATCTTTTCAAAAGGTGGAGCGATACGATTTTAATCAGGGAGGGCATCAGCCTGGAACAGGCCACTTTACCCAAGTAACATGGAAGAATTCTAAGGAGCTGGGCATGGCAAGAGCAAAGAGTTCTAATGGAAGTGTATATGTGGTGGCCAGATACCGTCCGGCCGGAAATGACTTGAATGCATTCAAGGGAAACGTCCTTCCAAAGGTCGGTCGACTAAGTTACTTTAACAGCAACAGTTAATAAAAGCTGTTTAAGAGCATTCTTCAGGGGCCAGATCGGGTGACTGGCAAGAGGTAAACACTCACGTCAAATGAGCTAGGTTTTTAGCTGAAGTTCTCTGCCCTTTCTCCTCACCTAGAGGTTTATGGTCATCCGCAGAGAGTAAATTCCTGTTGTTCCTCACTTTACGAAGTGGCCACAAAGTATATCTAGCAACAGTGGTTACATTGAACATGACGACATTCGGTTCTATGTTAAGTCGTAACGATATAGTTTGCACCAAGAGTTGAATTAAAAGTGAAGATTAATAAATGACATATAAATTTAACTCAACCTCGTTGCTTTCGTAAAACGAGACGACAACAGTAACACACGAAATTCCATGCCCAGTATGCTCTTTGCCAAAATGGGCTTGTCCCGCAGCAGATTTCAATTCTTGAATGAGTCAAAACGACTGAGCACCACTGGCATCACCAATACCCTGGTATTTTTTTGTACAAATAGGCAGAATTGACCCTAGCTCGTGTTTTTCCCGTGCTTGTGTCATCGACTGCAAACTTTAAATTCCAGTTTGTCCGTTTGAGAAATGACTGAATCGGTATAACCTGGGCTTTCCCACTTTTTAAAACAAATCTTCAATTCAAGCTGACCCGGCACATACAGCCAGCTGCGTACAACAGTCTAAAATTTCCTTTGCTAAAGAAATAGTGACGGTGATGTCTGTACGCAGGCTAATAAAACTTAAACGCATTTTAATACCTGTTCTGCTGTGTTTGATTGGGGCAGGTGTCAACGGGAGTAAAGCAAAAAATGCCAGGTAGGCCGCATTGCCTTATTACTTGTGTAAAGTAGTTTTACTTCAATCATCGATGTGGAGTCAAATTACTCTTACTTACTAAGAATTTCTTTTGCGGTTTTCTGTTACAGAAAAGACATCTCCTCAAGGGGAAAGCGTGGTAAAGATGCAAGATTCTTTTATTCCCCATGGTAAAGAACTAATAATACACTTATCTATCTCTTTTGGTTGTTAGCACCTTCGTTGTATAATACATGAATGTATGTATTTATATATTGCACACATCATTGATAGTTTCATGGCGGTTTACAATTCTTTTATTGGGTGAGATCGAACGTCAGTTTGTAAAGGCGTCTCTGGCTTCCGCTATCAGTCCATATTTGAACTCACCCGCCCACCCACCCACCCAACCCATGCATGCAATATAAGATGAAACCAGAGATAGAGATATACCACCACACCAGGAACTACGTCCCCTACTCTTTTCGACAAGTGTGTGGGTTTTTTTTACCGTCCCCTGCTAATCATGTAACACTGAAGATGCAGGAGACGAGGCCTACGGCTTACAGTCCATATCCAAGGTGACTTGAACGTCGCTTCTAACCGGCATTTGCAGATATAATTAATGCAGATATAATTAATGCATATTGTTATCGGTTCCATTTCTAAGTAAGTGGGCAATAGGACTGGCCGTTTCTCCTTGCGCCCTCCTGAATTTATCATTATTTACGTGAGTCAGGTTATCTGGTTATGATTGCATGTTTTCCATTGAAGGGGGTGGGCTCTTACCCGTTTTCCCCAGAAGATCACATCGCACAATTGTAAGTTATATTATGAATGCAATTTTATTGGTTGCAGATTCGTTCATTGATGCGGTTCTAAAAGCACACAACGATCTTCGCGCCCTTCACGGCGCACCCGGTCTTAAATGGTCACCTGCGCTGTCAAAAGAGGCGCAGGTTTGGGCCGAGAAATTGTCTCGAAATGATGAGCTGCGTCACGCGCATAAAGAAGAACGAAAGTTTAAGGGGGAAAACATCTGCCGCATGTCCAACCACTATGATGTCACTGACGCTGTGAGGATTTGGTACTCGGAGATTAACAGTTACAAATACGAATCACCTGGTTTTAGCTTTGATACTGGTCATTTCACTCAGATCGTTTGGCGAGATACCACTGAAATTGGAGTGGGAACATGCAAGAGTCGCGATGGAAGTCTTACGTACATTGTCGCTAGGTATAACCCAGCGGGAAATGTGCTGAAAAAGTTTCATGAAAATGTTCTGAAAACTAATAGCACAAGTTGAAAATTTGAATGAACAGTACTAGCTGTGAGACATTGAGTTAACTTTTCTGTGCTATTTCTCGCTTTAAGTCAAGCAAGCTTTGCGGTAAATGTAATAAGCCATGTTATCTGCTACCCCTAGTGATTTTTATGTAAGCATATTTATTATTGTGAAATGATGTGGCGAAATATGTGATATATAACGATTCATATTAGAGAGGGTAATATTTCCCCACAGAGACATTACAGAACCTCTTACAGCAAGTCTGACTCAAAAGGTTCACGCAAACTGAGGTCTTTTTAGATTTTCTGAAGCGTGCTATGATAGAAGAATAGTACGGACTAAAGTTTCAAGCGTCAGTCAAGCAGTGTAATTTGTTTCAAAGGAGTATTAAACGATTGCACGTAATATACATACTAAATAAATAAATTAACTCACATTGCTTCTCAGCTGTTTCCCAATTTACATTTCATTTACGGTAATTAATTAAAATTGCATACGCCTGAAAGCTTGTCGCTTCTTTGAAAAAAAGCGTCTATTTTTATCTCTTCTCTGGGAGAGATTCACCCACGGTATATTCTATGCTAGAACTGACTGGTTATTGCATTTACGAGCAGACATTTCTGGCATGGCGGTTAATTTACCACGGGCACATGTACCTGTCGTTTCCGTTGAAAAGTTGATAAAATAATTTTGCCTATAGTTCTGAAGTCTTTCTGAAGATAACAACTAACCAATAAGCACGCCAGAAATTTGACAGTCAGTGTAAAATATATGACTATATACAGTTATGCGTTACTGAAACACCTTCTGCGTGCATCCTCAAAGATAGAACCATTCGTAATGCCCCTTAAAAAAAAACCGAGTCTGAACGCAGCACTTTCTAATGCTTTGTGTTAGGATTTTTTCCCCTCCCATAATTTCCGGCATAATTATAAACGAGAGTAAATTGCAATTTCATAGAGCGGTTATCGTCTGGCCATAGTTCAGATGGAACTTTCAAATGTTTTCAATTAGTAATACACTGCACGTTGACGGATCTGAAAAAAATAAGTTTTTGAAAGTGATATATTTTTGATGAGGAAATTCACATCATGTAACCATCACCACAAAATCAACCAGGAGAAATTTAACATGGCAATGAAGCAATTTGAGTTAGTAATAAAAACTTGCAGCTTTATATTCAGGAGGCTGGTTTCCTTATGATCCCTACGATGATCGCTCCATGATAGCTTCTACGATCGTTACGATTGTACTGACTCTAGCGAAACTTGAGCGATTCTTACGACTGCCAGTTTCCTTGATCGATACGACCTGGATCGAACAAAGCACTGCATTCTGGTATATTTTCCATTATAGTGATCGCTACAGCCACTGAAAGAGCATAAATTGAGAGTACCGTTTCCATCCCCAGATATCCGTGAATCAACACTCCGATCGCTGATCAATATGTTAAATGTTAAGTTTTGTTGTAGAGGTCAGTTATGTAAAATAACGTGTTTCACCAAAGGGGATATTTGAAGTTTATACGAAGTTTCTTTCCAGGGTCGAATAATAGCTATTGATTTTTCCCAAGACATATGTAGAACAAGAAGGAAAAAATATCCTCGTTTAATAAGCTGGCATAAATTGCTGCTATTCAGAAAGTCCCTTTAAGAGAGTATTAACAATTACTAAATATATAGGCCAGACAATAAACTAACAGAATATATAATAAACTGAAGGTCTCAATATACCAAGGATGAATTTCGGTTAAAAGACATGGTTGACCCCAGGGTTGACCCTGAACAACCGTGGAGCTCAGAATATATAATGTGTCATTTCTATGCAAATTTAAGCGTGCTTTGGTTTTCAATTATATACCTTGCCCACAGGTAAACCAGTCATTGTTCCCCTGAGAACTTGTTTAAACACACTATCTTGGATAACAGTCTCGTGCGCTTCTCTGGCGTGCACCAGCAAGTGTGGTATCAAGTTGTTTTTTGTCGTGTTCTCGTTAGAATATTCATAAGCAAACCTTCTCACCGTTCAGTGCTGTCGAATGATAAAAGGAATACTTTCTCGACCAGGTAAGTGGCAAGTTGGTCACTGTGATCAAAGACAGGATGTTCAAATAATTTATAACATGTATGGCGGCTCGTATTTCTCTTGCAAGACCTCGATTCGTAAACAATAAAACCACGGGACATTTGTAATTATAAACATGCGCCCTATCAGCAAATCCTTTATCTCTTTTCCCACATCTTTAGTAGGATCTCTCTCCTGCCTTGATTCTTCCCACTCGTAAACAAATCCGCACTATTACGTAGCTCACAAAGAAAAACAATTTTCCTATTTCTTGTTCTAAAAGAACATGAACCGTCTATCAGGTTGATCAGTAATAAATCCCAATATATATGAATCAGCTTCGCGCCCTTCAAAACACTTCCAACTAAAACTGTCAAATTGCGTTGGTTTTCCAATAATCGCCGACGTGTTCTTCAGTAACTTGCTACAGCATAAGTATTCACTTCTCAAATTTGCATACCATCTTTTAACCTGTCGTAGGCCACAGAAACATTTCTTCTGTACTTTGTAGTCGCACAAGATTTCAGAGAGAAAGATAGTAGGAAAATAAAGAAACCATTAATTATGTTGCTACAGTGGGTACGGTTACAGCTGAAAAAAGAAAGGAAAACAAAAACAATCTATGATAGAAAATGTAATATTTATTTGCCGCTGCCAAAAATCGTAATTTTACAGTGTAATAAGTGGATGGTTTTGAAAAATATATGACTGCTCAGCAGGATGATTACAAAATATGTTTCAATAGAAAATACTCTGCTGTTTTTATTTTGTTCTACGGTTATTTATTTTTTTATTTTGTACGGGCCGCTTCAGTGGCGAAAGCGTGTGTATCGGATATCTTTTACCGGGCCGTTAAATAATGTCTCGTGGCGTTTATTGAGTGGCCTCAAGGCAACCAGTTGACAGCTGCTCCAAAACGTGCCGATCACTTGTAAATGCCATGGTATCAACCAATCAGACTCGTCAATGCTTACAGCACAGAATAAATATACCTGTGATATTCCGCCAGAGCTTTCTTGTTTCCCAGGTTTCCAGGTCATTTCGATTTATTAAGTCTTGACTTCGAGATTTTTCGCTGATGATAATTATGACAGAAATTTTACGTACTCAACGTGAATGTATGTGGAAAGTGACAAAGATCCTGCGCTAATTTAGTCAAAGATTCTGGTTCTTTAATTCATCTAACTCTCTCTAGTCTCACTCTAGTTTACTAGCTTTATTGATTAGTTTTCAATCTTTTTTATGCACGTAACAAACGTCGGAAATTGACCAGAAAGAGCCCCATTATATTGTTCCCGTGATAACCCCGTGACAGTCAACAAGGACATGCCCGTGACAGCCTTTAAAAGGTACTCCTCGGCTTGACCGTCACGGGTTCTCCGCCAACATCATATCGATTCCAATTATAGTCTAGAAAATTATTTATCTACAGTACGAAAAACAAAGGTTCACCTTGCTAAATTTAGGTTTCGACATTTCTTCATTTCACTTTTGTTGCATGCGCTTGATTTAAAATTCAAATTGCTACGAGGAAAAAAATATTCTACGATGTCGGGATTAATCGAAAATGAAAATAGTCGGAGAGGAGATCCAGGTTTGAACCTTCGTCTTGGTATTAATGGTTAATTGCAAGTGAAGAGGGTTGTTACTGGCAACGTAAGTCCTGAGTCGACGAGTTGCTAAAATGCACTATTTTTTGTTTGGTAGGGTTTACAGTAGGAGTTCCTTACTAGTAAATCAATGCTATTACAATTGGGTTTGTCATTTCAGCGATAATTTATTTAGGGAGCTTAAGCAATGGCGAAGACGACGCCCCAAGTGGTAAAAAATATATTTATATTTTAATTAGAATTTCGTTCCTATCTGAACCTGTTTAGTACGCCAATCGGTCTCAAAATCGGCTTAAAATAAATATCTAATGCCATCGATTAGTTCTAAAACGAATGCGAAAAAATTTCTCGCCGTGGCCCACGTGAGGACGGTTCCGAAATGAACAAAGATTTATAATGTAAGCGCATAGCTCTGTAACTTTTTTTGTTTGGTAACGTTTTCGTTGCCGTCGTGGTTTGCTTAAGCTCGCTGTTAGGAAATACATTCGAAATACTCTCAAAGATCCCACCAGACTGAATAATGTAATGCAGTTCTCGTTATTTAAATTTATTCCATTTAAAACAAGACATTGGCCATTTAAATATCGATAGAAGTTAATTTTCGCCTTCTTTTTCAGTGGAATAGAAAATGGATTCGTTTGGGAAAGAGGCTCTGGAAGCCCACAACAACTTTAGAAAAGCCCATCAAGCGCCTCCACTCATGTGGTCCAGCGCCCTCGCACGAGACGCAGAGGCCTGGGCCAAGCAAATTGCGCGCGAAGGCCGACTACGCCACGACGACACGAAAGATGGCGAAAATGTCTTCATGGTTTTTGGGCGGGAAATTGACGGTAGCGACGCTGTAAATAGCTGGTACAGCGAAGTGAAAGACTATGACTTTATTAAATCTGGTTACCAGTCCAACACTGGTCACTTCACGCAAGTCGTTTGGAAAGGAAGCAAAGAGCTGGGAATTGGCAGGGCCAAGAGTGTCGACGGGAAAGTGTTCGTGGTGGGTCGTTACCGGCCGGCGGGAAATAACATGAGGGCTTTTAAAGAAAATGTTTTCCCGTCAAAGGTAGGTAAGGTGGATAATATTCATTTGATAATGACTGCTCTGATGGCCCTGGCATTGCAGCAAACCTCACTGGATTGTGCGATGGGGGAAACAACTTATTACAACAAATCGAAGAAAAAGCAGCTCCTAACAAATAATATTAAACGGAAGAGGAACATAATAAATGGCATGGTGTTTTATTGCTATGTATTTTCTTTAATTTTTTTCTTTTTGCTTTAGTTTTTAGTTTGTTTATATTCCCTATTTGGTATCTTTTTAACATCACTTGGTTTCTGAAAGAGACAGTAATTTTTGTTTAATACTGAAAATATAACCTACTCCTTTAACAGGAGGGCCCAGTAAAAATTCCCGAAAAGGAACAGTCTAAGAAAAGGTCCACACCTGTGTACCAGCGGCAGAAACATGAGGTACGACCCACTGGAGCCGGCGAGCATCGTAGAGAGGAAACGGTGAGGAACTTATAACAACAATAACTCCTGACTATTCACCAGAAATGTTTAAAAAACACATTAACAGTCTATTGCATCAACAAGCATGTTTCATATTTCTACGTTTCTTACTATCAGAAAGATAACCCGCTAACAGATTTAGTACTTTTTTTCATCTACACATAATTGACGCATGGAAATATAAATACTGACATTGAAAAGCAAAATACTGTTTGATTTCAGGTTGTGACGTATCCAGATGGTACTAAGAAGACTGTAGTATCCACGGTAACAGTGACTTTGAAAGGAAATAGTAAGTGAAAATAATAGTAAAAACAACAACAACAACAGCAACAACAAAATCACAACCATCCAACCAAACCAACAAACAAACAGAGGAACTACCGTATTAAGAGAAACCGCCATATTGTCCTCAGCAACGGTGCAGTCCTACAAGGGGCCAAATTTCTTATCTTTTCAACTGCGATGACATCTGAATCAATAAAATAGCAATACAGCCGTGCTAAGTACACGAGTGACAAGAATACAAGGATTAATCAACCCCAGGGACATGCGGCGCTGCTTGGAACTAATTTATATGAACATATATAACAAAAAGAGTGAGAGTGAAAATTGACGCATTGTTTTTGAGTAAAAAAGGCAGGCAGAAGTGTAGCAGCTGTTGTAAGCTGCTATTGTTTTATCATTGTAGTAGCTGTTAATGTTCTAGGGTTAGGGGTATTGTTTCTGTTTTTTGTTCTATTGTACTCCCTAAGGTCAGCAAGCCATTCATGTAAGATTTTACGAGAGCTGCTGCACGACCCAAAAAGGTCAAGCTGCACTACAGATACTGTGAAATGGTAACATAATGATCCAAGCTTTTTCTTAATTATTTAGGTCAAAGTGGGTATTCCAAAGAAACTGTCACAACAGTTCACGGTAAGAATTTTACGCAACCTCGTTCCCAGTACCTTTTCTCTGGCTTGGGGGCCACCCCCAAGCCAGGGAAAAGGTCCTGGGAACGAGGTTGAATTTTACGTTCATCGCACACGTTAACCATAACGGATTGATGGGCGAAGTGCATGTACCCTTCATACACGGGACGCTTTTATCACTGCTGATCCTAGCAATATGTAGGATTAATTAAAAATTTGGTTACTTGATAAGTTACCCAGCCGGCTACGAGTCTAACTGTAGCTTCAGAGCATGTGACAGGTGTGCAGTAGATCATGAGTTCTACTGCTGACGCAATAATATACAATTAGACTATAAGCACGAGATCTTTTTATGGGGTGATAGTTTATAAAGCCAAAGACCGAATGAAGTATCACTTCAATCTTAAAAATGTCGAGCTCATAATCCTTTTACTGGTGATTCGTAATTATTTCTCTACGTAGTATCAAACATCTAATTTAAAAACAATCCGAGTTGCGTGCATGGACGGCTTTGACATTTAAAATGTACAGTAACTGTTGTGTATGTGCACACCAGTTATAAGATTTTAACGCCAAAAAAATGAATGCTCTTCTTTCAGTCTTTTCAGCAATTTAATTGTCCATTTGTTTTTAAATGTTCGTCCGAAACTTGGAAAAAAGTGGGAAAACGTCGCCATTCCGTAGACGACCTATAGCCAATGAAAACAAATGGCTGGTATACGTCGATAGCTCAGCCAATCAGATTGCAGCCTTTGCATTAGATTACACGAGTAGGTAGGTAGGTTAAGTCTACATACGAGCCAAGTGAACAATCAGCCCGGAGCTTACCCGGTTTCTGAAGCATGAAGCGATCAGGAGTATTTCTAATCCTCCTCCACTCCCTTGATAGAATACTGGTTCATCGCCGGGAGTACCCCTAGTATTAGTCCCATTTATACACCTGGGTGGATGGAAGCACTATGAGAGTAAAGTGTCTTACTCAAGAACACAACACAATGCTCCCAGCTAGGCATATATGTCCAGGATTGAACGCTAATGAGATTCAGATTCATTATGATAAGCATCACAAAGTGTCCTCATGGGTAAAAAGTCACCAAAACACACACAATTCTGTCAAATATAAAGTAATATGAAAATGTCAAATAACCCTACCAAATATGAAGTACTAATTAAACAATACTTGCGTTCAATACCGGACATAAGTGCAGCCAGGGCTCGAACCCGGACCGCTCGATCCGGAGACGAGTGCACTAACCATGAGGTCACCGCGCCTCCCAAATTATACGAGTAGAATAGGCCCTTTGCAGGATCCAGTCACATGGTACGGAATAAATTACACTGGGACGCAAATGACGCTGTGGGACTTCCAAAACAAAGGAACTCGTACCAGTCCAGCCCGACTTTTCTTTGTTTTGAAAGTCCCACTGCGTCATTTGCGTCCCAGTGTAATTTATTCCGTACCATGTGACTGGATCCTGCAAAGGGTCTATTCTACTTAAACCGACTTTCTTTTGGTCTTTTTGTTAGAAATGTGTTAGTTGATTTATCCATGGAAAGGTTTAATATTCACGAATATCCTATTGTTTCTTTTTTGCTGTCGCAGAGTCAAAGAAACCACAAGGATTTTCTAGAGACATGAAAGCGGCGCTTCCTGATAAAGGTTGTATGATGATTGAAATAAATCTCTGAGTTTCGTAGTGAGACTGAATGGATGATCATTAAATTCGATAAAAGAATTCAAACAATTGGTAATTCCTGATCACAGATATAAAAATATTTAGCTGTAATATATATACGTAGTTTTTGTTTGTTTGGTTTATTTTTTATACAGTCCTCTCTTTTTTCTTTGGGCAGACTCCCCAGGTTCTAAAGCACCTCAGGATACTAAACAACCTCTGGGAGGAGGTAATTTTTTTCTTGGTTAATGCTGGCTGTCAACAACATTATCGCAAGGCAATAAAATAACATAAGAACAAAATATAAATATTCTTTAATAGACTTTTCATAATTGTTTATATACCAGTGCTTCAAAGGCATGTTGACTGCATGAAACATCCAAATAGATCGGCCCATCCATTGTTACACAAGTATCTTAACTCTAAGCTACATAACAGTAATGGTATCCTAGCAGAACTGGGTTTCCCTAACAATTTAAATCCTCTCCCTGTACAAGTCTTCATTTGCTGAATAACTGCGATAGTATCTAACTTAAGTAATAAATAATAAAGTTTTTTGGAGCGCATTTAATAGGAGTAGTTCAACTTTAATTGTCATCTTAACTGGAGCACTGAATTTGTTATTATTTTTTGTAAGGAGGATCACGCACGCCAAGCTCGAGCTCAAAAGCTGGCTTCTCAAAGCAAGCCCTCGCTGCACACAACAAATATCGGGCCAAGCATCGTGCACCACCACTGAAATGGTCCAATGAGATTGCAAAGGACGCGCAGGCCTGGGCGGAGAAGTTAGCACGTGCCCGTAGCCTTCAGCACGCTTCTCAGTCGGAGCGTAAAGGGACTGGTGAAAACATCGCCATGTTCTCTGGGAAGTTTGAATCAGCGGGCGATGAGGCAACAAACATGTGGTATGCCGAGGTTAAAGATTACAGATTTGATAAACCAGGCTTCCAGGGTAACACGGGGCATTTCACGCAGGTGGTTTGGAAGGAGAGTACAGAACTGGGAATGGGTAGAGCCCAGACTGCTGATGGTCGTTTGACGTTTGTTGTGGCACGGTACAAGCCTCCTGGAAACTTGTTGAATCATTTTCAGGAAAACGTCTTCAAAGGATGAACAAAAAGGAAAACCTCATTTGACCTATTTAGATGTAACTCGATAGCATCTCTGGTGAAAACATTCAAAAATCGAAATCTTTTAATATTGCTGATGTGCTTGTCAATCTACCGAATTGCAATAGTTATGAAGTGAAAGTTTTCTCTGTATGCAGTACAGTGTAAATGTCTGGGTACAGTTGTGACTAACATATGTACCACTATTATAAATATATAAGAAAATATTTAGAAACTGTTAAAAACAGTGAAAATACTAAAGTACATTAAGCACCTATACTGCCTACTGAGGGACAAAAAAAGTAAGTTCAGTGGCTACATTCATAGTCCTGGGAGGCCTACTCTGGCACCTTAAGTCGCCTAAAGTCACCCTAAGTCGCCTTAAGTTGCCTTAAGTTGCCCTAAGTCGCCTTAAGTTGGTATTGGTTACGCAATGTTAAAAAGGTTTCGACAAACTTAAATTGTCCCTGAAGAAGGTTATTAGACTTATAACTGTCATGTTAGGGTAAACTCCACTCCAACCCTGTAAATGAGGACGCCCGATGGCCCAATGGTTGGTGCAATGGACCCCTATTGGGGATCATTGCATTGTGTTCGTACTCTCATAGTGCCATTCCTCGCCCAGATGTATAAATGGGCACTGTTAGAGAACAGGGGGGAGGAGATGCAGTGGAGGCAACCTCAATAGGTGCGCTTTTATTTATTAATTTTTTTTACACTCGTTCTCAATGCACTGAAGCCATCTAAAACTCCCCTTGAAGGGCCCTAGTCAGCCACACCTTTGTTTTTGTTTACATACAAGAGTTTGGCTATTATATTTTATTCAGAGCATATCAAAGCAAAGAAAATCACTGTGAAACTACTGAAGATACATACTTTCAGGGACATACTTTCAGGAACACAACTTAAGCAATAAGATTGCGCTTCACCATGAAATATCAATCATTTTGACAGCATCTAAAATAGCAGAGGCTGACTATGGTCCTTTAAAAGGCTGAGGACCCGGCAATTACTGTATTATGCCTCAAAGCTATGGCTTCCTTATACATCAAAAAACCTAATATTACAATAGTCCTGCACCTGTCTAGCTCCCATGTTAGAGGGAATAACTTCTGCATGTAGACAAATGAATAAGGAATGACAATCTGATGATATGTATACTCTCTCACAGATGGTGTTTTATTTCTATAGAGTTTTAATTATTTTTCTTGAGTTGCATTGTAAAAGAATTAATAAAAAAGATGACATTGTGTTATTATCAGGAAATATATTAAATACAGTTGCATGGAAAGAGATATCAAATGACTATACTGTAATAATTTCATTTAGCTCATTAAATTTGGTAAGATATTACTGAATCAAAACTTTCGAAGACCTGCATTGTATAAACAACAGTGAGAGGTGTCCCAGATCATCAAGATAAAAAGAAAGATATTTCTGGATTAAGGCTCAATTCTTTATAGTCACTTTTACACTGAGCAGTAAAAATATAGTCATCCAAAGTCAATTGAACCGAACTGAGCCTACACTTAAGTACTTTACTTACCCAGTCTAAAAGAGTGATGGAAGTGAGCCATTTCTCCGACAAAAATCATTATTTGCATTTTACTTCCACATTCGACCAACAGCTGTATTGCTGTATAAAACGTTTGAATTTCGATTCGTAAATATTCTAAAATATTGGGCGAACCAACTTGCGCAAAATGTTTATCTAATCTATCCTTTTCGAACATTTGATGAAGCCAGGTATTCGCAGATCATTTTTTACACTTCACGTGGACTGCGGTAATGCTACTATCGAAAGCTAAGGGTTAAGCTACGGTAAAGCTCTGTGATCAGTTCTCAGCAAACATGGCCGCCAGTTCAATGTTTGGAACACGTGACTTAGTTTGGTCCCGTTATGTGAGCTCACGTGAGCGCTCACAGTCACGCGAGTATGATTACTCCAACAGGCGTTTACAAAAGACAAGAAAGAAAACAAATCGCCAAATTAATGCTCCTAAAGTTGAATGCAGTAATTTATTAGTGGTGGGTGATTAGAAATAAACTACATTTGGGAACACTTAGCAGGAGAACTCGAATTTTCGTGGCACCGGAAGGGATCGAGACCCGACCCGCGAGTTTGAAGCATGGAAACCAGTAAGCGGCGCAAGGGTTACTGGGAGAATCAAAATGGCGGAGACCAGCTTGTCTGGTATCGATATATCAATTTCTACTATTTTGTTATGAAAATGTCGTTCTGGCCATTTGTAATGTGCCAGGTGAACACTAGTGAAAGCTTGGAAGGTATATTTCCAGGTGGTCTGATCTCAACCGCGGTAAAAAGATTCGATTGACTGTATGAACTGGGTCTTCAGTTTTCTGGAGCCAGACAAGTAGTTGGTGAAGTTTGAAAGGAAGTGTTCTTGCGAAGGAACTTAGCACGCGGTACTCATTATGGTCGTGGGATGTTTTGTTTGACTGAGGCAGGAGAGCAACGAATCGATTGGGTCCCTGAAAAGGACTGAGCAACTTTGGAAAGCCATGTCATTTGCTTTAACTCCCAGGCCAAAATTGACATTGGAGATGCCAACCAATTATGGCAGATAAGTCTACCAAGATAACCATTTTTTATAATTTGGGAAGCATTTTAAAATAAATGCATGTAAGTAAGATAAACTAGTTTTAATTTCTCTGTTGTTTGAATTATGGAAAGTATACAATTTTTTTATAAATTAAATCATTAAATTGAAACTGTGAATGTATCTTTAATAGCTTTGTTTGATATTGGTTTTTATTGTGATATCTTCACTAATATTCATGCTGGTATTAATTGTTATTATTATTCTTGTAATATTTATTGTTCAGTGTTGTGGTAATTCTTTCTTTAGTAGTGTTTTTTTTAATGGTTTGAAACCTGGCCCAGGTTGATCAAAAGCCGGTTAGTGCTAAACCAGGATTAAAAGTAAAAAGTAATATATTTTTTTGTACAGAAATATCTTTCACTGCTATGGTTGTGTAGTTCAAGATGAATCAAACTCAAAACTGAAAGACAAACAACATAGACAGAAAACTGGACCAAAAAGTTACAAAACTGAAATCAAAATTCTCTCTAAAAAATAGGCTTTGAACAACCTGGCCCTGGATATTTGAGACATGGGTGACTTAATAATGTATTGGTATTGGTACAATGTTGGTTTATTGCAAGAGATGTGTGGAGACTGTTGCTAAGTTAAAATTTATATCACTGGAGTGAATTAAAGTCCCCTCAAGTCGCCCAATATCGGATAAAATCGCCTTAAGTTGCCTAAAATCGCCTTAAATCGCCTAAAGTCACGATGTTTTTTCTGCCAATTTTTCTTAAGTCACCGAAAGTCGCCTTAAATCGCCTAAAGTCGCCTTAAGTTACGGCGACTTAAGGCCCCAGAGTAGGCCTACTGGGCAATGTAAAGAATGAGGAAAATCGATTGACTGTAGGGATGTAGAGAGTGAAATGACGGAGAGTCACACAATAAATGTGCAGGGCAAGATGGATATGAATGTGTAAACGAACATCTAACATCATCGAAATATATCAGCTCCATATTATCTAACCAAAATACATGGTATCAGACAACCAGTGACAGTAAAGAATTTAAAATGGGATTTACCACGAAAAATCATATGAAAAAAGAATAGAAAGGAAAAGAAAAAGACAACAAAAAACACGAAATCATATAGACGCAATAAAAATAGAATATAATTGAAAACAACAAAAAGTGAAAGTAGCTGGGTGGCCTCCATTTCAGCAGTACAGTTGGGCAAAAATTAAATAAGACAGTCCTTGCAGCTTGCTCGAGCAACAGTTCGAACTTAATCTAGTCTCTGTTGCCCGGTCTAACATACGCATGCACTGCATTTAACTGGGTTTACTTTGGTAACAAAGAAAGACAATAATTGCTGGGATCTAATCTTTGTTTCTTCACTTTTCTAACATATCTGTCTAGAAGGCTAGTTTTACTTTATTTCTTTTACTTTTATAACTACCGTTACCAACTTTTCTACCATTTACACAGTGCCGTCACAACCCAACTATCCTGATTGTTACAAGGAATCTTTAATTGATTACGAGTTACAAGCATTACCGAAAAAGAAAAATACAGTGACTTAAACAATAACGAAATAGGTCATGTGCAATATATTATTAATATGTGGAACGTGGCCCATTCTGAAGATTGCATGCGCTCTCAATAAAAGCTGCGTCAGTTAGCTTCAGTTATTTTTCTTCGGTCAAGCCCCATTGAGTTGGTGCTCGTCCAGATCCCGTAAGGTTTAAATTCTGTGTCAACGATTTCAGGGAACAAAGAAAATTAGAATCCCATGAAGACACTATGCCTGTATAGTCAGGTCAACTCTTAGACTATAAATCTTAACCTTAACCATATGCAATATATGACACAGCACTCAATTTTTCGTTGATAGTATATTACATGGTAAATTTGTCGCTATCTACTATACTGGAAAAAATATTGATGCAATATTCGTTATTTTATCACTCAATTCTATGTGATTTTGAGATGCAAGTTCTCCGAATGGTTAGAGTGGTCTATCGAGAGTGGATTAGGCATGCGATTTGCAACAATTGAATATGGAGCCTTGACTTAGCCATTCGCGATTTTGCTTCCTTCAAACACTGTTTCCAATGTAAGAACAGATCATTAAAGAGAGTATCTTACTTTCTCATTTTCGTGATCGGGAAAACGAATTTTTTTATCCGTGAACCATGATCCTCTATTATTTTAGGTTCGTGAACTGTGCTAGAGGACCCCGCCCCCCCACCCCTGTATGACAATTAGATTATTCGCTCTCGATTTCTATACGTGATAGTTGACTCGGACTGCGCTGTCGTCGACTATCACGCGATAATAATCATAATCTAACCAATTGTTAAATAGATACGAAACGTTTCGCGCATAATTTTTCACCAATTTTTTTGAAGAACACTTGTATTATTCAAAATGAATTTAGACTTCAACTTGTTAATAGACATTCAGTCTAGATCAAAAGCGAAAGCCGTAATATAAACATGCAATATTTTAAATAGAAATTAGAAGACTAGAAGAAAGAAAATGCACCACGCTATCGCTTTGTAGACACACACATGCAGACATACACAATGAACAAATAGATCCGATTATAAGTGGGATGTTTTTTTTAGAACGCTTTACTTGAATAGTGTTATAAGATAGATAAGATAGATAACTCAAAGTCACATCGAGTGCAAAGTGGCCGGTAACGTTACTTATGCTAATCACTTCGAGACACACACATTTTGATCACCAAAACTAAAGCTAGGGAATGACTTTTCCAATACACTGCAAGACCAGGATTAAGCCCCTGGTAGCTGTTAACTTATCTACATTCTTTCCAAGTATTTTGCAATAATGTTAAAATCAAAACAAAGGAATGAAAAACACTTAGGAGTAATTACCAATTCCTTACGTGATTGGCTTTTGAATGCCTCCTAGTCCTTATGCTAATATTGAGCAACGAAAACAAACATTTTGAATATCCTTGACAACTTAGCAATGAGCGAGTAGCAGCTTTTCTGTCTGTAAACGTCTCGCCGACATAAGAAACACGTAACCCCATAACTTGAGCTCTTAACAATCGTCGTTGGCGACCGCTTTAAGTTCACAAACGTCCAGTGATCAGGTACGTTTTTTTCTTGGTTGAGCTATTTCTGCTTGTAATTGGCACTTTTGTTTCATAAAATTTCCTGTTATGATTTGCATTCACGTAGAATAAATGGAATGAGGTGGGCGATGCAAGCACTAATAAGCACGACTTTGCTCTGTTGTTTAGAAGCTTGCACTTGGGAAGAGCCCGCTTTGACGTAAAACCGACCACAAGCTTGGAGAAAGAAAGAACGATCAACTACTGAAAAGAGGTAAATGCACAGTTTAACACCTTACCAATATACGTTTAACGACGACCGATTAAATGGCTTTGAGATAAATAACCTTAATAGCAAGCAGGGAAAAACAAAGAGAACTTAAACGTTCTCATTTTCTTTATCCTCTGCGAATATAAATGAAATAAGAAACATCAAAGACTTGAAATGTGAACGTGAGCTATCGGAACGTGAACATTTTCACTTGGCATTTGTATCCCGTCGTTCTGATGGAATTATATTTACACAGTATTATATCTAACGCACCTAAGAAGCTGATGAGCTTAACCTAATGTGGAAGTGCTTGTAATAGGGGTCACTTGAATCCAAGAGCACGCCATTTACATGTAAAAGTCTGAAGGACAAAAGCAAAACGCACACTGCTTAGATACAAAGAGAAAGGTCAACATGTTACAAATGCAAATACATCAGCACACGATATTTGAGGTAGCTTGGACATTAAAGGTCACCGCAGCCTTGATGGATTAACAAAAACTTACATAGTTTTGTTCCAAACCATTGCGTCTGCATTCTCTAAGTGGGTGATATCTCTTACGGAGACATTTGCATAATAGAACATGACAGAATCTACATCAATTAAAGTCAAGATACATGACTTTATGGGCAAAACGTCGTTATATTGAAGAGAAGTTGGTTGGGCATAAGGTAAGCCGGCCAACCAAGCATTTTGTTCAACCAGTCGGAGCTCGAGACAAACCAATGGTTAAGAACTCGGTATGCGGCTCTCGTTTATCTTGATACTGCTAAGGCTATTGTCCAGAAGATCTAAATATTGAAATGTTACAAGCAACTTGCGGGCCGGTATAAGTTAATTTCAAGTGATTATTGTTTAGCGAGGTATACATATGCACTATTGAATGCAAAATCAAGGAGTGCCCAAACAGCTCGAGTAAACTTGTTGCCCTATCATTAATTTATGTCTTCCAACGTTTGACACGTCAAAAAACCCACATGTACAAATCCCAGGCAAGTTCAGCACGCGCTGCTAGATAGTGAGAGGAAAGCAGTTGGTTTTAATTTACAGCCTCGGGATAAATAACTTGAATAATTTGAGGATCGAAATATTTTCAGGGGTGGGTGTTGGACACGGTGCTGTACTAGGAGAATGGATGCCATGAGCGATATAAACATAATTCGTGTTAGTCAGCAAGATTCCTTTACCACATCGTAAAAAACATATGAAAAATCTGTAAAACACAAACTCAGTATTTGGAACTTGGAAGCAATTATTGCCCATGTTGATGTTGTTGCCCAGTATTTACGCATACTTGATGTAGCCTTACCGCAGACTGAGATGCCAGACAAATTTGGTAAAGAGGCACTTGAAGCTCACAACAGATACAGGTCTCTACACGACGCCCCTCAGCTGAAATGGTCAAGAACTCTGGAAAAGGACGCGGAAAGGTGGGCCAAACAGCTGGCGAAAGAAGGAAGACTGAGACATGAGGATATTGACGACGGAGAGAATGTTTATTCCGTAACGGGGAAGAGTGATGTTACAGGCGGGGAAGTCGTGGATCGGTGGTATGCAGAGGTCGACAAGTAAGGAGATAATAACAAACACTTTTTTTTAAGTATCCGGCTACAAGATTGACGCACAAAGTTAAAACTTGCCAAAGTGAAACTCAAGCACTGAACTTGTTTGAGAAAATAAGGAGCTACTTGCGAAAAATAGACGGAAAAAGCTTTATGTGAAATATTAATATATATTGGTTATTTTTTTACAAAAAGCGATGGAAATCAAATGAAGTTTTAGGAGCGGCAATAAGCAGTTAAGCAGTCTTGACCAAGGTACTGAAAAATCTAGACAGCAAGAAAGTTCATATTATTCAACCTCGAGCTAAGCTTAGTCACAGAGTTTATGTAAGAAATATCATTCGGTATATATACACTGTGCTGATGTAAACCACATACAATGGCTCACAGTCTATCAAAAATACGACATCGATTCATACTATCCTTGGCATCGAACGATATTGTTTTCATTCTGCCATCATCTTCGGTTAAAGTTTCTCATTCTTTATTCAGTACAAGTACAAGTAACCTTTATTTAGGCAGGGTAGTCTCATCAGCCATAGACTGGTATCAAAAGGGGCCCTGCTTAAAATTAAGGCTATTTGATAAAAAGGTATCCACCTAACACGATGTCCACACAACTTGTCAATTCTGTTACACTTCCCTTTCTTTATAAAACAGTTATGACTTCAGAAGTCCAGGCTTCAGAAGCGGCACCGGCCACTTTACACAGATCGTGTGGCAAGAGTCGAAGGAACTGGGAATAGCCAAAGCCAAGAGTTCTGATGGGAAGATCATTGTTGTTGCACGATACAGACCACCAGGGAATGTTATCAATCACTTTCAAGACAATGTAAAACCAAAGGTTGTTATTTGTTGTATTTGTTATATGTTGTTATTTTGTATTAACAACTTACTGTTGAGCAAAAACTACGATCCTTGTCAAATGCCTTGGGACACTTTGCACCATGGTTTGCCAACATGTGGTCTTTCTTTCCACCTCCACCTCCCCACCCCCAACAATCCAAAGGAGTTTAGGTCAGGATTGAAGTACAATTCTGGAATTGAGTTACGTTCCTTGTCCTGAACTAAACTTGTCCAGTAAGCCCTGTTTCCCCTCCCGGTGGCAATTCCTTAAAAATTATGCAAAAATGGATCAATTAATATATCAATTCGTCTATGTTTATTTTTAGCTTGGAGCCTCAGTAAGTTACAGTTCTAGGGAAAGAGATCGGAAACCGTTCAGTAGCCGATTGGAACCTAAACGAGATTTTGAAGGCGGTAGAAGATCTCCCAATCGCCAGGAGAAAACGGAAACAGTAAGGGGAATTAATTAAAGGAATAATGTTAAGGGAGATTAAGGACCGGAACAAGGGTCGGCCTTTTGGCCAAATGACTAAGGGTCTTCGAGCGAAGAAGTGAGTGTGTAAACGAGCGAGCGAGGGGGCGAGTGGCACGCATATCTAACGAGTATTAACATGTAATAATGGGGTTCGAAAATAATGGCGATCAAAAATTCAAACCCCATAACTGATTTATAACAGCGAGTAATAATGCATGAACTTTTTTTTATCTACAGTGTATCTGTTATGGGATTTTCCCCTAATTCATTACAATGTAATGTTGTACATTTTAACGGAGCTCTGTTTATGTTCATTTTCTTTATTATTTTTCTGGTTTCAGGTAACATATGACCGCGATGGTGTCAAAACAACAGTGACCAAAACAATTATCACTGACGGAGGAAGGGGAGGTCCGTTGATCGATCAGTAATACTTGTCTTCTTGCTTTTTTCAGTGTGGAATTGACAGAGGCAGTACTATGGTACTATGGTGTCGTCCTCCACTGACAAACTTATCGACGTTTATCTTTTAGATTCATTCGACAGCTTTACAAGGGATATGCGAAGTAGATTTGACGAAGGTAAATATTGCTTCCGTGAGACTTTTTGATCTTAGATCAATTATAAAGACTATAAGGACCATTCACCTCAAATAGCTCGGTTTTAAATCGAGGGACGTAACTAAATTCATTCTCCCCTCTGGGAGAATAGGCCTTTCATCACGCAGAAACGCCCAGAAAATACATAAGAGAATGATACTTTTGTTTCATTTTAAGAGGAAGTGAAAACTTAGGTATCATGTTGAACACAGGGGAGCAGGGTTGGCGAGGTGGTGAGAGCGCTCGCCTTCCACCAATGTGGCCTGGGTTCGATTCCCGGACCCGGCGTCATATGTGGGTTGAGTTTGTTGTTGGTTCTCTACTCTGCTCCGAGAGGTTTTTCTCCGGGTACTCCGGTTTTCCCCTCTCCCTAAAAACCAACATTTAATTTGATTTGATTTATTAGAGTTGATTTCCTGTAAGAATTGAGAATTGTAAATATTTCGAATTGTAATTGTAATTTCTACATTGTAACGCGCATTTGAAAACCCCATGGTTGATACCTGCGCGCTAGAAATCAATAAATTATTATTATAACACTGGACAAACCTGGACAATTTGGTGGTCGAACTACGTTAAATCAAGAGAATATGAGTTAAATTCATTCACATGCGCCTGAGGTCAATGGGATTTGTTATTATTGTTTGTCAATTATTGCCACTGCTGTTTATGTTCCTTTTCCTGTTGCTGTAGATGTTGTTGGTGTTGTAGTTGTTATTGTTTCTTGCTATTTTAATTTGTCGTTTTGTCCGCGCTGTGGGATGATACGTTAAATGACTGCTCTTTTTTCAGATCCTTTCAAGGATAGAAGGGACAGGTGGGAGCGAAATGGTAATGCGAGGGTGGTTGCTTGTTGAAAACAACAAGGGGGCAACTACAGCCTGCGTAGCAAGCGTTCCCGAACGAAGAGTTCTACCGCATTCTGGCTGCATACAACGTTCTAATCACACTTTACGTTCGACACTTCGAGATTTGCATGCATTAACAGCATCAGTTTTGGTTTTTAAATAAAGCATCTAACCAAGTCTCAAGGATCTAATAATAATCAGTATAAATCTACAACCGTTCTATCACAAATGCAGTTCTCTAGTTGCCTACACTACTGGTTTGCTAACGTTTGTTTATGGATGGTTAGTTAAGCCTGACACTAGTTTTCTCTTAAATATTACAGACCCTTTTAAGGATAAGAAGGACAAATGGGAAAGAAATGGTAAGATATCGAATGCTTGTTTGTTTGAAAAATCGTCATTACAACGCGGTTTATCTGCAAATAATGCAAAATTGTTTGTATGAATCTGTAACCGATTTTATGCTCTTAGGATAATTGTAAAATTACGAAACAACCCTAAAATAAATGTCGTGCATTTAATTTAGATGGATTATGTTCTCCTTAGTCTGACATCGATAATTAATTTTAGTTCAGGGACCATCTTCCTCAACCTCGTGGAGCAGCCAAAAACCCAGGGAAACTAAACCAGGTAGGCTTAACAATGAAATCATTATTTTACTAAAATGCCAAAGCAAAAATGTTTATTACTCGTGTCAAGTCAAAACTTGGCTAAAAGAAATAGGGAAAAACATAAAGAAATATTAATATATTATACTTATTCAGCACAGTTGTGATGAATTTCAAAATCTTTGCTGGTAATTTCAGCCTAAAACGTTCACAACGATGGCTCACGTTTGAGACAAGCTTACAGAGAGACTAAAAGCATGCAGGGAAGCAAATTCCTTTTTTGCGCGATACAGCAACGAACTTTTTACATCAGATTAAGAAAATAGAAAGTACACATCGCATCAAGTGGAAAAATCTACCATTTACCGTAACGGTTCTGTTTAACGTTTTAGCAGAAAGATTTACTCCTTCCAGCTCAGCCACATCATCTCCAAAAGGACCATTTCCAAAGCAGTCTCTGGACACACACAACAGATTCCGTTCCATGCATGGCGTGCCACCTCTGAAGTGGGCGGACGACCTTGCTAGGGAAGCGCAAGCCTGGGCTGAGAAACTTGCGCGCGCCCGTACATTGCAGCACTCAAGTAAAAGCGAAAGAAAAGACGCTGGAGAAAACATAGCCATGTTTACTGGAAAATTTGATTCTGCTGGAGAGGAAGCAACCACCATGTGGTAAGCACAGTCAGACTGTCCTCCTGAGTGAAACACACAAACACACACACAAACAAACAAACAAACAAACACACAAACAAGATAGGTAACTTAAATTGGGCCTTTTCAGATGGCAGATCCGTTATTGCTCTTACCTGGTGACCAAAAGTAATTAATTATTTGATGGACTGACTGACTGACTGATTGTTTGATTGATTGATTGATTGATTAACCTATTAATTGCATAAACCATTAAGCTCGTTCAACTAAAAAAAAACATTTACTAATAATATAACTTCTAGAGCGGTAATTATATTTAGTGATCGTTACATGTACAGTTCACATTTACTGATTAACTAAGTACCATATCAGAAACGTTGTCGTACGAGAAAGAGAGCTTTGATTATTCAGCAGAGTATCATTCAAAGGGAACCATCGTAAGCTCAGACCAGTTCACTGTATACATGATATCTATCTGTAACAAGGTTTGTATCCAGTACGTGTAGTGCTAGTGGAAAAATTTACGAAGCCAACAATTAAATTTATATCATAAAACATAGAAAGACTTTGGAGCCTTCGAATGCGAGTCACACACACATAATCTTAAAACACCCGGCTACCTAACAATAGAAGAAAGAGTAATCCTCTTTTCCCGTCATCTCAAATGCCCAGATCGTTCTTCGCCACAGCTTTGGCCTCTTGTGCCAAGTTAGAACAGTTTTCAATTGAAGAGTCGTAAAATTAAACCGAAACCGAACAAATTACTTACCAATTAGACTACTCAGCCAGCTTTAAACCGTGGTAAAGCCAAGAGTAAGTCTAATTACTTTTGACACTCAATTGAAAACCGCTCTAACGCCATATTGTATTTGTAATTAGACTTTGTATCAGACACAAGACTTTCTACTGCAGGTATGACGAGTATAAGGATTACAACTTTCGTCGAGGAGGATGGCAAGGAGGGACTGGACATTTCACTCAGGTCGTGTGGAAGGGCAGTAAAGAGTTAGGAATGGGTCGAGCTAAAACCGCAGATGGTAGTCTAACGTTCGTGGTGGGTCGATACCGCCCCGCTGGCAACGTCATTAACTACATGGCGGATAATGTGTTTCAAAGGGGAGGCCGCTGACTAAAAGAGTGGATAGAACTGTGGTTTTATTTCAACTACATGTATTTGTTAATGCATTTTGCATGGGAGAAAACAAAACAAAACTAAGAAAAAAGAACTTTTAGCCTGCGAGCAGGCTCACTTGTAACTTTGGGCCTCAAAATAGGTCACTGCCAATATTCATATATTCAGGTAAATGTGGTAAATCTAATTTAAATTTATTCTGTATTTAAAAATGACTACGCAACTGTCTAGATAGGCTATCACGTATCATATGTATGCTCATACATACATGAAAACCCATTTTCAGTTGCCAATTCAGCACGTTCCAAGACCTACAGGTCTGATAAGTTACCTAGCGACACTTGCGCCCACGATACGTATACACATATAATTATCAATTCCATAGTATATCAAGGAATGTTATTATCACTAGAGGAAATGTAACGATCAGAAATATATTAAGTAAGGAATTGTAGCCACTGAAGAACACAAGTTTACTAGCAGGGAATGTAATTGCTTCAAAATTTATTCCGGAAAATTAGCCGTGTATGAAATTCTGCGTTGTGGTCTACTCCTGTAAATTAATTTCATAAAAAGAAGTCAGTCTTTGGCTGTCACATAAAACACTAAATCAGTGAGCACAGTTTGCTCTTTTATGTCACAACAACAAATTTGCTCATGTTACTTACAGTAGTTGCAATTTTACCCCTTGTCAGCCAAACTGGAATTGCAATACGTGTTACCTATATATATCCGTCGAATTGCAGCGAATCAATGCGTCTTCTATCAATTTTATGCCCCACCACACCCCACCCCACACCTCGAATAAAGGCCCACTCCCCTTCCCTTCTTTTGGGAAAAGAAGATGCCACACGAGAAACTGAGCATAGAAGTGCAATGCACTCAGCTCCCAGTATAGAAGTGTGTCACACTCTGCTGGTATAGTTGAAATTCGATCTCGTTAACCCTAGAGCCCAGAGGTGGTGGTTTAGTAATCTGAACGTCCGATCTAGAATTCGGAAGGTCGAGCTTGATTCTCGCCCGGGGTTCGAAAGTTTTCGTTGCCCCGGGCGAGCATAGTTTCCCCTTATTCCAAGTGGAAAATATTCCCTGGAGTTTGTGCTGCTCACTAGTCCTCTATTAAATATTAAATCGGATACAGTGAAGGGAAAAGATGGCTTATTCAGAAACCTAGACATAAGTCTAAGGTCAGTAAGACTATTGTCTTCAAAACTACCTTTAACTGCAGTTACGTACGTATTAAGAACGTTATTAACCAGGTGCTACCAGATCTGGATTGCGCTGTTTGTTACAAATCTACTGTAACCTTAACTAATCTTTGTACGTACGTTTTTTGGGGCCACAGTTTTAGCTAAAACTTTGACCTCAAAAGTTGTATCACGCGCAAAATATGTCACACCTTGACTATCTCTACCGCCTGTTTCTTATACGCATAACCGCGGGGTTATTCCTGTACGCAAGTCCGTAGGTTTATTGCGAAACGTAAAATTCAATATACCCTTAGGTACAAAAACAGGCATGCTATGTTTTATTCTAAAACTCTCTGATGAAGTGTGAGTTAGTCACATGAAACGCGTAGGAGAAAATAAAACAGTTTTACAACTCAAGCAGTTCGCAGAAGTGTTGCTCACTGGTTTACCTTTTAAAAAAATCTGAACAACAATTGAGGCATTTGAAAATTTGTACGTGTCAGTTTTTCAATTTGAGATAAGCTCTCCTGGCTTCAGTTCGTGGATTCAGGGATAACGGCTTCTGTGGGACCACTCAAAGGGTGGGGCTACGTTAGATAAAAAAGTAACATGGCTAAAGTCATAACAACGTATCAGTCGCATAATTTAGACGACTCTTTTTTCGATCTACTTTTTATTAAAATCCAATTCCAGCCCTGTTCCTGCCAGCTTTTCTTTGTAGATGTTCTCAAGCATCTTGTTTTTTTCGTCGCTGAACATCGCCTGCCAGTCACCTATTTCTCCCTTGCGAATGAAGTCACCTTTGGTATCAGCCATCCATTTATAGTTGGCGTTTTCCTCGTTTTTCATAGCTTCCGCTGTCGTTTGTTGAACTATAAGGGCGAGTGTTTCGCGTGAGATCTCTTTTCCGATGAAACGTGCGATTTTGTCAATGACGACTTGAGGATCCTAAAGAAAAAAAATGACTATTTCGATTCGGAACCCATGCAAGTTTACCTCCTTTTTTCTCACATTTCTGTACAATTGGCTATACTATCAGTATGGTTTTTCAAAACATGACCGCACCACGCAGCGGATTGGCCGCGCGCCACGTGCACGTTTTGCGTGCGCCTAGAGGATAAACAACTGAGCTTATGATGTGACATCCTATTTTGTTTACTTTGTTTTAAGAACGGGTAGAAAAACGCCCGCGTATGGTACAGATATTCTCATTATTTGCCCTCTTTACACTCCCATGGACGACTAATCAACGCAATTCACTTTTAAATGGAAAGTTGCTGTAAGTAGATTTAACTGAGTATTTTGTAGCTCTGGGACTTTGTGTGGTTGTGTGTAGCTCAGTGCTGTAATGGCGTGTAATTCTGTTTCTCACCGCACAATTTTAAGCAAAAAGGTAGTCGAGTTTAACCTCTCGCCGTTGCTGTATTTAAGAGAAATTCTGTGGAATACACTTAGCGAATTTCCTCGCTTTCTGCTACTCAATTTACGGTAAAAAAGTCAGGTTTTGAGTGATTCGCAACGACTGATAGAAATTGTTTTTGCAGTGCAACTTCACTGAACTTTGCACAAAATTCCACAACGAAATAAACAATTTTGGAGAACTTAACCGGTAAGCTAGTAGCAACTAACAAAAACTAGTTCGAAATAAAGATGTTCTTTAATACATCTATCTTTGTCTAGGGTCTGCGTTACTCGCTCGTTCGCTCGTTAGATTAGCCTGCGTAGCAGGCGTTTCCAAGGGAACGAAACTGGGAGGGAGTGCGAAAAATAACGAGCAGAGGGAGGGGGTGAGGCGAGCGAAGGAAACGCCTGCAATCAATCCCAGACATTTTACCGAACGCCCCCAAACATGCCAAACTGTCACATGAGAACCAAGTGCCCAGCATGTGCTTGATAGAGTCCACTAAAAGCAAAAAGTACGCGTAAATAGGCTTCCTTTGAATTGACGCGGCTGTCATAGTTCATTTAAAAAAAAAGGAAGTTTGGAAATGGAGATACAAAATCTTTATCAAATTGATGGAAGAAACCGACGTCTCTGTACAAATATATAGCTTTTCCGAAGCAACGGCGGTGCGCTATGACGAAAAACCCGACAAAGTTAGACAAAGATGTGATATGCAAGATGTACTGTGCTTGACAGTTCGACTGAATCAACCAGCCGGCGGCACAATAGATTGCACGATACATGTTTCCGAAATATGTCAAACCTTTCCCCTCGAAAGTCAACACTCAGTGTTTTCAGAGATTTAAAACATATCTTCAAAACATATCTGTGAAGCGACATGCAAATAACAGGGTAACCATGTAGTTTCCTACGAGTGTTTGATAAATGGATTGCAAGGACATCTTATCTACGGAATAGTCTCTAATGGCAACTTCTTGCTCTGGTTTTAGAACGATGAGTTTGTCGTTCTGAGGTATTTCGACGTTTCCTGAAGAGAAATTTCGAAATCCCCTTCGAACGAATCTTCAGATCTATTTTGATCTTGTTGTGTTCCGGATGTCGGACTATACATGAAAGACAAATTTCTGATGACATATTTTGATTGACAGGCTAATACAGGGCTCGAAATTAAAAAAAAATGTCTGGTCGCAATTTGCGACTAGTTACGAAAATTTGGTCGCAACTTTGAAAATTTTAGTCGCAAAATTAATTGAGGTCATTTAATTAATAAATAAGTGATTAAAAATAGACTTTGAAACGTGCAGCGCTTCAATTTCCATTGTTTCTACAGCTTTCATGTCATTTAGAGATTTAATAGTACAGAACATTTTGCGTCTTAGACAACACTACTAGTCCATCTAAACGATCAAGTTGAACCTGTGTCCCTTTCTGAAAATTAAGGCACACACAAGTGCCTGTTATTTTAGTCAAAGCGATAGATTTACAAATCATGAACAGATATTACCGCTGGAAACTGCAGTTCTTACATGTAAATGCATCCAATCTCTGCAAAATAACCTAACACATGTACTGGACAGAAATATTAGTTTACCTACATTTGTAGTTCTACCTTTCGAAGGTTTTCCACCGATGACAAAACAAGTAATGAATTCTTTTTTTTTTATATACAAACTTTACAGCTTAAGTTTCAGGGGTGTTGCTACAGTGGTTATTCAAAGAACCCTGAATGACTGAACCATTCAATACAAATGCGTGCCATGACTCGCGTACCACAGCAATCCGCCATCAAAACGGCAAGGCGAAATGTAATATGAGCCTGCGATATACATTTGTAAAGAAACCGCTGAAAATGGCGGGCTATCAAAGGAAAATCATTCCGTGCATGTATTCCAGGTAAATTATGATAAACCTTCAGATTGTAACAAAATTGTAAGTCGCAAATTCATTGAATCTTTTCATTTCTAAAGTTATTTAAGCAAAAACTCAACTGCTAGCTCTTTTATTTCGTATCAGACAAGGCAAAACCTAGTCGCAAATTTGCGACTACTCTCTTTTTTCTAGTCGCAAAAAGAAAAATTAAGTCGCAAATGCGACCGTATCGGTCGCAATTTCGAGCCCTGTAATACCCAACCAAATTGCTCTATTGCTCCTCGTTTGTGGGCGAACGGAGTGGTTCGGTAAAATGTTTCTCCCCACGCCCTCCCCCTTCTCGCTCACCCCCTCCCCATGCCCTCCCCAAATTTTTGCTCACGTCAGGCATGCTACTTCGCTCGCCCGCTTTTTCGCTCGCGTGTTCGATCTACGCCTGAAAAGGAAAGGAAAGGAAACGTCTGCTTTATTTTTTTATTTTTTTTTAACCGTTGACCGAGAAAACCTAGGGACGAGGTTGTGATGTAAAGTGTATATGAAATAATTCATATTTGAACTGCGGTTGTAGATGCAAGTGAAGTATGATGCTCGCAGTAAATTTTCCAATTTAAGCAATTGGAAAGAAGAAGCCGGAAAAAAATCAGGGCTTCAACGGGATGAAAAAACTGCGAAAAAGTAATACAGAAATTATTGAATTCGGCTTTCGTAAGATATGGAAAATTCTGCAGATCTCGGAGAGTGTTATCAACCTCGGCCTTCGGGCTCGGTGGATAACACTCTCGTTGCATCAGCCTTATTCAATAATTGTTAATTATTATTCATTCAAAATATTTCCCCGTTTCTGATTGGTTAAAACCACACGCATAATTCTGCAGAATTCTTCATATCCTACGAAAGCCAAATTCAATAATTGCTAAATATACGGTGATTGGTCAATTCGCCATACGCAGTGCGCTATTCCTGCAGGGCCTTTTTCCGATATATGCGGTGCTTTTCTCATTGTCTGCGTTGGCTTATTCATTATACGCTGTGCTTTCTTTCCGTTATACAAGGTGCTGTTTTCGCCAAAAAATGGTGGCCGCATTCAATACGGCTCTTGTTCTCACATAACTCAGTTTAGGTCAATTTGACAAAACTGTTCCAAAGGAAAAAAATTACTCCAGACATAATCTCCATGTTATCTGGTCATAAAATATGTTATTAGGGATAATCAGCAGCTAGGGTGGACTTGACGAAAAATCGGTCCACCGGAATTTGACATTCCAAATCAGTACAGGAAGTTCACTTAGAAGAGGGCTTCACGGTGTAGCAGATTTACTGTATCCTCTCAGTAAGCAAAAGAACAGTTTGTCGTATAATGGGGAGATACGGACTTTGGGCTCTCAGTTTTAGCAAAATATCTGATGATGAACTTGAACATTACGTAACGGAAGTGTCGAAGGATTTTCGTTTTCATGGAGAGCAAATGTTGAAGGGTCTCAATGCGACGATAATGAAATTTAGGGATAGAATACACCGTGTGGAGCGGGAAGGACTGAAAGAAAGAAATGAAGGACGCTTGAAACAGAGATCATAAATCAGTAACTGTGTTCAAGGACCGAACGATTTGTGGCATTTGAAGACATTGCATTCTGTTCCTTCCGAAAATTTCGATGTCCAAGAGTGGACAACAATGGTAGGTGATTCAAATCTAAATCCGGGTTGTTCAAAGCCTGATTAAGCTAACCCAGGGTTAACGGGAATTTTGTTTTGAGTTTTGTAACTTTCTGGTGAGGTGTTCTGATTATATTGTCTGCCCTGCAGTCTTAAGCCGTAATGATCTCAACCTACACCAAACATTATAGGTGAAAAACATTTTTAAACAAAAAAAATAATGTTGCAGTTAACGTTTAACCGGCTTTCGAACAACCCGGCCCTGTCAATAAGTCCAAGTAAAGCGCACACCAAAGCGATTGCAAGGCACTGATTTGCTATATACAAAATTAAGATATACAATTACAATTCAGACCCTACTCTACCAGTTCATTTTATATCAATAAATGGTATTAACTTTAAACACCGTAAGTTATATACCTTTTTCATGTCTTCACACTTTACAAAAAGTATGTTAGGGTCATTTCGATGTTCCCACCAACTTAACACGTGATCAAACCAAGAGCCAGAATTTACTGAAAGAAAAACAAACACGTAAATTGGTCAGTTATTGCTGGGTGTGAAACAGTATACTGAATGATGCAATATCATTTTTTACAATAACAGCACCAATTCTCGCGCGCTCATTGGCTAATTTTTATCGTCAATAAGCGGACAGAAAAATGAATTTATTTATGCGATGCGGCAAATGAATTTATTTATGCAATGAACAAAGTATACACCCAATAATATATGGCTGAGATTTTGCAACTAATGCCCGGTTCCGACGCCGTACTTCACAAGAGCCAAATCGTATGTTAATGAGGGAGAACAAAGGATTTTTCTTATTTGCATTCGATTCGGCTCATGTGAAGTACGACGTCTGAACTTGGCCTTAAAGACTGCTGCTCATCAGCCAGTTGTGAAGTTAGAACGGATAGTTGACAAACATTATTGTGACCGACGAAGGTTTAGTCATCACAACCAGTCTGGTTCTTTTGTACAAAGAGCGTAGACATCGCATTAAAGAGATGAACAGCTAAGCAACACAAAGGACACATAGGTAAATATATTCCCTAGCAACTGAACAATAACTTTAGGGCCGTGTCTATAAGAAGGAAATAAGAATCTGATAGCGGCTGATGGTCAGGTAAATGTGAGGGATTGGAATAACAATAACAATAACAATAACAGTAACAAAACATACTTTATTAAACTCTTCTCAAATTGAAAATTAAATACAAATGTAATATAACTATAGTTAAAAAAAGATTTCTTGGTGGTCTGGTGGTTTACAACAGAGCAAGTGTAAACAACTGTCTATAAACTAAAAAACTGAAATTTCCATGTACATCCCAATAACTGATAAATTATCTATAGCTGTTTAGTCTAGGGAAGTTCTGCTTGACCTTGCTAATAATAATAATAATAATAATAATAATAATAATAATAATAATAATAATAATAACAATAATAGAAAAAACTTGATTAAAACTTCACAATAATTACAAGATTAAAAAAAGGCTAAAAGATGAATAGAATGCCTACATCCTATTACAATTTGCAATAACAACTCCTATTATAATGTTTTTGCCCTTTTTTGGCTGAAAACATTAAAAATCTCGCTAAATTCAAAATCTAGATTATCTGATAAATCTGAAAGGCGAATGGCAAAACTTAAAAAAAAAACTCTTTATATGATTCGGCTAGGCCACACTAAACAATGTCAATGGCTCCTTCGGCAGCTGCGATTTCAATATCGCAGTTGTTGTAGTCAATCGCAGTACGGCGCTTCACCCGCGATCCTCGAAGGCAAACCAGGGCCGACCTAAGGAGGGCAAAGGATGTCCTTGCATCAATCCAGGAAATTATATAATAATAATAATAATAATAATTTTTAATTTAATAATAATAAACTTTATTGAAAACTTCACCATAAATTACTTACATGAATAAAAAGGCTGAAAGGACATTCGAGTAATTATTAGCATCATTATTAATTATAAAACAA
>CM042747.1:25629182-25639525 GCA_022496165.2 Catalaphyllia jardinei
TTGTGGCTGAGTCATTAATCCCGAACGGCGAGATTTATCGCGCAACAGTTAATTTGGAATAAACTCCATTAAAAGCAACAAATACTAATAGAATAGTAAAATAATTTTTTAAATGACTTACTTCAAGATCATTATTAAGTTAAAATAATTGAAATCTAATAAGAAAAATAATAAAACGCAAGAAATAAAATATCGTCCTCGTTGTTTTTACCGAATATTCGCATGTCATTTCTCGATGTCAAAGTCAATGTCCGACAATTCTAGATGGATTCTCCTCTTAGCTAGCTAGCCTCTCAAGCATAGTAAAGCTGATCTCAGCAACGCAAAGGACGCCCTAGTCCTGATCCATGACATTGTAGTCGCATAGCTTTCGCCCTTCTTTGTAGCAACTAACTCAGTAACCCTACTATAGTATCGCTTACATTCCACCGCCATTCCACCTGTCGTGCTAAAAGCTAATGGCATGAATGTAGCTTGCTCCACTTCTAGAATTCGGCTAGTGTACTGGCGCTTCTTCTCAGTTTCATGTTGCCTGTAAATCTGGTTCGGATCCATATTCTTATAAGAGTCTGCATTTGGGTAGCAAATTCTCACATCGAAGAAAGCCGACCTCTGCCTCTCCCAGAACCCCGTTGCCGCAGTATCCAGCCGCGCACCTGGTGCGGTGTTGGCTCCCCTATTCAGCTCTTCTCATGTGATGTCTTGTAAAACCGGTTCAATTTCAACGCCATTGCACACCATGCGAAGCATTTCCACCTCCAGATCTCTCAGTTCATTATGGCGTTGGATGACAAAACCGCCCCTTTTGCATATCATAACGTGAACCACATTGAAGTGGTCCCCGCAAACACAACAGAGGGCATATCAGGAACTTCCCACTCGTACCCGAGTTTCACAGCATCTCGAAATTCACTTTTATTAAAGTTAAAGTTCATATCTCTAATTGGCAAAACAGTAAGCCAACTAGAAGCACCTTTCCGGGTAGCAAGGTCCACAGCTCTCAGAGCTTTTTTAGAAACTGAGCCCTTCACTCGATCAAGTTTTTCGATCACATACTGATTCGTCACTTGGCACATTGCTTGACACCATTGCTCTACTTACGGCCAGAACAAGGAGGGAAAGAATTAGTCGAATTAGAAACGTTGTACAAGAACACCATAATAATAATAATAATAATAATAATAATAATAATAATAATAATAATCGCCTCACGTCTTTTTTGTTGATGATTTGAAAAGAAAATAACACAAACAGCGGTGATAAACATTGTATTCCAACGCATTTTTACATAGAACTTAACGTTTCGTATGCTAATCAACATACATTTTCAAAAGTGACGGTTACAATTTTTGAAAACTATATTGAAAACTATATATATATAATCAAGCTACGATGGCCTAAGAACAAGAGTTTATACGATAATGATTTGAAAACCTGCCGTCGAACGGAACATATGAAACGAGGAAAACTAGTAACCAACGACAACACCGCTGAAATGCCTGTAGGTAACGACTTTTCCATTACAGTTATAGGTAGCGAAGATCATTATAAATTCCTAGGAAAGTACCAGAACACTCAGCATCTAGAGGATAGAGTTATAGAAGAAGCTTCCAAGGAGTAGGAGAATCGACTTTGGGCAGTTTGGACTTCTCCATTCTCAAAGTTCGTGCCACTAATGTTTATGCCGTAGCTGTCATACAGTACTACATGTGGACCACCGACTGGAGTCTCAATCACCTCAAAGAACACGACAGACTAACGAGGAAAGTCATTAATGACTGTAATGCCGGGAAAGCACAAGTATGAATCAACACCATTGCTCTACTTACGGCCAAAACAAGGAGGGAAAGGATTCGTCGAATTAGAAACGTTGTACAAGAACACCAAGTTAAAGGTAGCCAACTACAACCACAACTTTAAAGGTCAGCACATCAAACTCGTAAAATCATTCCAACTGAAAATAGAAGAAAGTCATTTAAGATCCATACTTAAAGATGTTAAGAAGTACTCAGATGAACTGAGCATAGAGTGTGATTTTGACGATGGTGCCACAATCTGGAGAAGCGGTGACAAAGAAACACGTGTAAACGATAAAGAACCGCGGAAAGTAAAGATCATTATAAACAAAGCAAATACCGACAGGTACATGAATCCTTGCCCTAGCTTATTGTACCTCTGTTCTGATCACTTATCACACCCAACATATGTTTTAATTCGCACGAAAACGAGATTAGCTATCAAGTTACGAAAAACAAAGCGATAAATAGAAAAGAGGGCGTGTAAAACTAACACATTCCAGACATTGTAATGTCAATCGACAGAACTCCTGTATACCAAGATCTACTGATCCCAAACGTTACACGAACAAGTAGAAGAGCTGTCCTGTCGATTCTGTACTGACAAACAGGAGACTGTATCACACGTACTCTGTGGCTGCTCACATATAGCTCAGTTACTATACAAAACTCGACATGACAAAATGCTTCGGCCTGTCTATCATGGTCTTCTTGAAAATATGGATGAGATGAATCTGATTATTCTTCTCCGTGGTACGTGCAATCTCACCCGCAGCCAAGCAATGAAAACAATGCAGCAAAGATATTATGGCACATACCATGTCAACTTGAAAAATTTCCTAAGAACGGTGCAAATAAGCCAGATATCAGTATACTAGACAAGAAGAACAAAGAATGGTCTCTAGTGGAAGGCACGATATGTACTCCAGGAACAATTGCTGAAAGAACCAAGTACAAATAGAAGAGGTATGTACACCTTAGATTGGGGATAAAGAACTTGTAGATCCCGGTTGCAAAGTGAAGCTTGTCACCATAGTATTTGACTGTCTTGGTGCATAGAGCAAAGACCTAGACAAAGAACTGAACATGCTATTTGGGCGGAAAGTAGCAAGGGTAACAATTGAACATTCCCAGAAATGGGTTATTTCACAGAACTGTGAAATTGTTAAGAGGTTTTCGTGTAAATATGTGAATATAGCGATATAATAGTTAAAAGAGCAGATTTAGGCTTTGTCTTACTAAGACTTTTAAGTACGTTAACGATGAGATTCCATTTTATGTTTTAGCACCTTTATTTCATTCAAGGGTGTACCTTTCCCAGAACTGAGGAAGAGAAGGTGGAAAAGTACCAGGATCTAGCATTTGAAATCAGAAGGATTCATAGAGCCTCGAAAGTCACAGTAATACCTATCGTGATTGGTGCCCTTGGAAGCATATCGAAGAGCTAAGACCTGGTATGACAAGCTAGGTGTATCTGAATTCATTGGAAGTTTACAGATATCGGCCATCCTGGGAACAGCCCATCTCTTACGTAAGGTGTTGTGTCTCAGAGCCGCAGGGAGTGGTTGAGACATAATTAACTGTACCCAGCAACTGGAGTGATTCATTTTATAATGATGATGACGATGATGGCGATGATGACGACGACGACGATGATGATGATGATGATGATAGCGGCGGCGGCTGTGGTGGTGGTGGTGGTGACGATGATGATGATGATAATAATTTTATTAATGTGTCAGGTAAAATAGCAGTTTCCCACTAAGTAAGGAACCCATCTAAACACTGGCATGATTCTTCAGAAAAAAAACAACTGTTACATCTAGAGACAGCACATTACTCATCTTAGTTACTTTGTTGATATATCATGACTTCAGTTTAACCAACAAATAAAAGTTGGAGGGTAGCTAACCTTCTCCTTTTATGAAATGGTCAAAGAACGTTTCCCAAGACGGCGGACCATTTAGAGCGGGAATGAAGTGATAATGGTGATAAAATGACACAGCTGTATCTTTGGGATTACGCATGACATAAATATAGCGAGGCTTTCTAGTCTAATCAGTAGCCTTTTGAATCAGCTGGTAACGTAGGTGTGATTTAAAAACACGAGGCGAAGGAAAGCTCGCAAGCATTTTCTCAATCATGTCAACATTTGATACTTTGTAAGGATTCTTTTTTGTAGGGGTAAGGATTTTTTTGTACGGGTAAAGCATTCCTTCTATCCATGGAATTCGCACGTCAAACCGTCTGTAATCAATTCGTCCGCCATGTAGAACTTGCCAGAAAATTTCCTGTGTCCATGTCGTCCCTAAAATGAATAACTATAATGAAAATCACGCCTGGAAAATGCAACTGAAATTTATAGTGACTGAGGCAGGCTGGCGCTGGCAGGCTATTTCTAACCACTGGCACAGTAGAAGCTGGTGTTTCGAGAGAGGTTGTCGGAATAAACCGTTTAATAATCTACATGAAAAAAATTACTTGATGAATTCTGATTGGCTGAGAGCAGTGTAGTTGAAGTGTAACACCAGTGTAAATTACACACCGTAATTCTGAATTATGATTGGCTGAAAGAAACCAGGAAATTTTCTAAGCCAATGATATCACATAAAATAATGACGAAAATTTTGTGCAACAACTTTCAAAAACGTTTTCTCGAATGAGAAAAAATGGCTTCAAGAAAGATTTTCAAGACTTACTCGACACAAATTTTTCCATGTTTATACTATTAATAGGTAATCATACGGCTTGTGCAATTTCAGCTTTTTGAAAAACTCACAAGTGCAAATTAATTCCAAATTGTATGAGAAAAACCATGTGATAAACCCGAAGTGCACGTGCTAGTTCTGAAAGTGAATATGGGTAAACATTGATAGCTGCTGCATGGGACCTGTCCTGGGTATTTTATCCTTCGAGGTAAACAAAAATCCCCAACTACAAATTACCCTAAACCCACGCTATGCAAAGAATGTAATCAGAGACGCTGACTGCGAAGCCACGATATATCACTTTCCGGTTAATATCCTAAGACTGACACAGGTAAATTTTAAAGCACAGTTATAAGATCTGAAAGATCTCTTGTTTTGTTAGTTGGGATAATGAAATGTTATGGATGATTTTGTTCTTCAGTTAAGTTATTGTGACCTTGAAAGGTAATTCATGGATCGCTTTCAGGTCCTTGAAACTTTCCACCTGGATCAGTCCCAATTATAGATTTGGGCTTTATTTCTTATTTTCCATTGATAATTACAGGAGCTCAGTGTTTTGTTGGAACCCAAACAAATGTCCCTTCCCCAAGAAAGTACATCCCAGTGAGCCATAAGAAAAAGAAAGAATGGTTCTTATTTGGTGTAGAAGACAGAGGTAGCCTAAACCAATAGAGAACAAAATGGCAAATAAAGAACGAGGAAAATGAAGACCAAAGGTTTGTAGCATTCTTTTGTGACACGTGCACTGTCTTCCACACTAAAAAGAAGCAAAAAAGTCACCTTCAAACATCAACATCCTCTTTGAAATTCCTCTGTCCTCTGAGTACTACTTATTCAATTATTAGGAAAAATTATTTGATTACCTGTTATAATTATTATGTTAATTTCAGTTTCCAGCACTTTTAGGAGTTAACCGATCATGAAGTACTGTCAGTCAACCAGCGTGCTAAAGATTTTGCATATATATTATTATTAATGAAACAATTAAATTCTACAAGACTAGTAAAACCTGATACAGTGAACCCTGTATTAAGCGGACCCCACATTAAGCAGACACCCTCTTTTAAGTGGACAACAAGTTGAGTCCCAAAATTTTCCTACTGTGTACATGTACATTTACTATAACATAAACCTGCATTCAGTGGACACTTCTGTTAATTGGTTGCGGACACCTTAATGTTAAGCCATTTTGTTGGAAAATTACCTGCAATAAGTGAATACTTTGAGGGCTTTGTACTTTGCATGTGCTTTACGCAGACTGATTAACAAATTTGCCATGGTTTCAAGAACCATGACCTGATCACATGTGAGTCAAAAGCTCATGCTGTTGTTTCCCTAGGAAAAGAGCGAGTTTTGACCCACCACATGTGATACAATTTCCTCCAGTTGAAAAACATTTTTGAGTTTAGAGGTATAACAATCGAGATTGATGCATTGACTGACTGAAAATTGTGCTATGGGCAGTCTCTGATCAAAAACCACAGGCAGACCACTTTGTGTGTTCATGGTTTAATATATAATATTATGTCTATATGAAACGAAGAGAATCTATGAGGGTTATGAATAAAGCTCTGAAAATTGCACAATATCTAAATCACATCTCGGTCTTGACTCATGTATGGTGTTTTTTCACCTTCTTGGGCCATCTAAAGCGTCTTATAGTGAAATTACTTTTGGCCGGTGACGGTTAAGAGACTGGGAGACAAATCTTGCAACTTAGCGGTCGTTAGCCGCTACCTCCTCCACTTCAAACTGGAATTAATTAGCGCAAAAATACTGAAAATCTCACCTGAATGACAACGGATCTTGATAGATGAGTTTTTTCTCTACCTCTTTCCAAATTTGACCTTCATCCCTCCAACAGTTTCCGAGAAAATCGATGCTGAAATGACAAATACAGCTTTTTCAATATGACTTGAGGAGGTCGCGGAGGAGAAATCAAGACAAGACAAGACAAGACATCACAATCACAATCACTGTACATTGAAAACTACATACCTGATATCCTTAGCTGACCTTAGCTTGTCCTAATAAGCACAAATCAAAGGGCTTTTATGAGCCAACTCATTCATGCTCTTAGCCATGTGTTTCTTGTGTATTATAGTGTTTAACAATATTGGTGGTGCATCAATAAGCATCAAGCTTCTTCCTGACATGTATCTTAGCTATCAGCAGGCTTACAGTTGACTGATTGGGTAAATGAATCATTTGCTGTACAATAGATTAGGACAATGTACCATGATCATTCTGTCTGTTTGTTGTCAAGCGTTTGTGTTCATTGTTTAGCAATGTGGTCGCTGGTGTCATCTAAATGAAGTGAAAGCCTCATTCACTATTTGCTTGTTACAGTTTATGTATATTTTATTCAAAGAAAATGTAAGTGATTAGTGCAGCACTTATCAGTAAACCTTCAGAAAGCTCGTGTAACTGTTTTAAACATGTACCATGTTACAAAAATACAGGTCTGGATGAAATTAAAGGAGAATATTCCATATCACATGCATTATATTAAGCCTATTTTGTTAGTTTAGTTGCTTGCATGGTGGGAAGGTTGAGTGGATGCAGAAAAGCATACAGTCATGTACACTGATGTAACTGACATTTACTCTATATATTACTAGCTACAACATAGTCTCTTGGGGTTTTATTGAGGCTTGTGCCACTTGTAGTCCAATTCATATATATTATCATATTATGATATTCAAGAGCAAAACATCTTGTTCACAGCATTTTGCAAATTTGGGTTCACGGTGTATCATTTACACAGAAAAATTTTCTTATCAGTGATTTGTGCTAAAGGTTAGCAAAAATGTTCTGTTCAGATTGGCCTCATATCATTAACTCAAAAAACTCAAAATATTTAACAAACGTTTAGCTTGACTGATAATAATTCCATGATGGTGGTGAAGACGTTTCACAACAAAGATATTAGGTAGTCTGACAGTTCATTCAGTAAATTAATCACCGCATTTAAGTGTCAGTCTTGACTTCTGGTGTTGGAAATTTTTAAAAAGGTTGTAGTGGTATTATATGTACCAATATGTTTTTTATTTCAATGAAAAAGAGACAGTCACAATAAATAATTATGACTCAATATCTAAGGTGAGTTGGTTGAAGCTATGATGGTGAGCTACAAATTGTAAATCAGTTATCTGCTGGCTAATTTATGAAGTTGAAAGTGTGCTAGCCTGGTTTTCGAAGGAAAGCATTTAAGTCTGATGGAGTCAGTTTGCCAAGACAATCCACCCTGCATTCAAAGTACTTATCATTTAAAGTTCTTGAATCATCATTGTTATTATTCATTTGACAGTATCATTGTTTATGCATGTAATAATTATTACTTTTTTATTATTAAATAACTATTATGGGTAGCCAAGAAAAATCCACTAGATGTAACATTAACTGCTGCCCCTGAAATTAAATAGATACAAAAGATGAAGATATAAATAAAAAATAATTTGGAAGAT
Source organism: Catalaphyllia jardinei (assembly GCA_022496165.2). Taxonomy (NCBI): domain Eukaryota; kingdom Metazoa; phylum Cnidaria; class Anthozoa; order Scleractinia; family Caryophylliidae; genus Catalaphyllia; species Catalaphyllia jardinei. The sequence goes on from CM042747.1 coordinate 25,637,154, forward strand.
ATCAGGCACATCCCTTTTTAGTTGACCCAGGCCTAGCAGGACAAGAGTCTTGAGTGAAAGCAAACTCACTGCAGATAACTCTGATAAACTCTGTTTCCAACAATCTAAGATATTGAATTGATTATTTACCTGCATTTCGATCCCATTTGAGTGACTACAATAGTCACCAAATGTTACACAGCTTTTAAGATTGTCAGTTTTCGTATCATGGTTAGATTCATTTAACTTGATGTCTTTTGTTTTGCCTGATCGATCTGGGTCTACGCGTGTAACACACGAGCGTCGATAATCTGCAACAAAGTACAGACTCCATCCACTTTACGCATTTCAGGATATCATCTGTTACAGATATTATTCGACTTTGGGCCATTGTTATAAAGCAGTTGTAGTCATTTGGCATTTCAATGGAACTAGCAATTTCATAACATTGTGAATGGGTGTCTCAAAAACTAAGATCTAAGACCTAAGACCTAAGACCCCCTCTGAATCTCAAAAACTAAGACCTAAGACCCCCTCCGAATCTCAAAAACTAAGACCTAAGACCCCCTCCGAGTCTTAAAGACCTAGCTATTTTTCATTGAATCAGCACATGTGTAAGTTAGAAAGCAAACAAATTGTTTGGTTTTGGTGAATGTGCCTTCTCTCCTTCGGATAGCTGCCCTAAAAATAACGCGCATCAACCGACCATGCGGCCGGTGAATTTTATCCGCTTCGGAAATAAAAAAGTGAAATGTGAGTTAATGCATCAGTACTTACAGTTAGTTTTACGTCAGTGAAGCCATTAATATTTACGTTAAGTATGGAAAGGTTAAGCATGACGTTTACGGTAGAAGGAAACGGCAAAAATTACCTTAGTGATTACCTTTTGTAGTTTTACTCCTGTCAAAGTCATGTCGTCTTGCATGTGCTCCCAAGTTTAACACGGCCAAATAAAAACAGTTCCAGCTGTGACGTCGACGATGAGAAAGGAACCCGGGCGAACCTCAACCTCGTTCCCAGGGTCTTCTCTCTACTTCGAGAAAGAAGAGAGAGGGCCCTGGGAACGAGGTTGGGCGAACCTTAGCCCGCATCCCACAGAACAAGTTGAGATTTCATAGTTTTGTACTGGACATTTGATTGGCTGGATTTGAAAATATTGGAATCTCTGACTGATTTTCATCGTCTGGGTGGTCCCGGTTTCAGTAAATGCACTGTAATAGTCGTTTTTATAATTAAAAATTATGGAGAATAAATAGCTTGCAAATGTAGCCCGTTGCAGTTGTGTCCTGCGTGGCAGGTATGTCTTAAACGTTTTGACCAATTGTATGTGTCGTTGTTTCTTCCAATGAAATTGCGTTTTGACAGTGTCTTCTTAGAAGGGAGATCAGTTACCAGTCTTATGGCTGCGTATTATTAGATAGAACCCATGATATGATTGGCTCAGTATATCCTATTACGTCAGAGGACATGTCTGCCATATAGGACATAACTGCAACGGTACATGCAAAATGGCTAAGTTCTTTTCAAAACGGTCACTCGTACCGGAGACTAAGCCTCCGCAATTTTGCAAAGTCAGTCTCTTGAATTGGTTACTATAGTGATTGTAATTAATGTTGTGATTGGCGGATTTAGTAGAGAGGACCTAAAATGTTTGGCTCATCAGGTAACTGTCCGATTACAGGTGTCCGATTATCAAGTTTTGTCCGACTGTTCGATTAGACTGCTCGATTACAACTTTGCAGATTAACTACAGCAAACTACAGCAGTTTGTTCACTAATAACATTTGAGGAAATTGTAATTGTTATGAATCTAAACAATTATTGGATGAGGTTTTTGTGATATGCAGAATAATCAAGGTCGAGGTAAAGGTTATCAGCCGACGCCGAAGGCTGAGGCTGATAACCCTTATCGAGACCTTGATTATTCTGGATATCACAAAAACCGAATTTAATAATTGTTTTATTATACATTGAGCGAAAAAATATTGAAGTCATGTTTTTGCTTCTTCACTGACGGCAAGCGACACAAAGCGCGCGAACTTGTCATGATTACCCTTAGAAATCATGCGGTCATACATGACATGATTACCCGTGACTTTGAGTGTCCTTCACATGATTATTGTAATATCTGCAATTATGATATCACGGGCGTTGATTTCGAAAATTCACTGTACGCTTTTGGCCAATCAGAAAAGAGTTAGCGAGTTCAATGTATAATAATACGTGACATTTGTGAAAAGGCTTGCTTGTTCGCGATGCACATCAAGTTCAACAAGGAGGGAGGGTTACCCTAGCAAGCGGGTAAACCCTAGTTGGAGGGTAAAAGATAGCCTGGGTTTGGAAGCAAAATTTCACAGGTAGGGTAACCATACAATCCGGGACAAATTAATGCG
>CM042747.1:25654525-25667025 GCA_022496165.2 Catalaphyllia jardinei
GCTGCCAAAAAATCTCCTCTCGACAAACCGGAAATGACATTTTCTCTGTTTATTTGCCTCCAGAAACGTCTTTTTAAAGGCCTCTGATACTTTTGGCCCAGAACTCAATACTATTTTGTCTGTCCCAAATGAAAATAATTTGTGGGCCAATAAAGATGATTATGATGATGATGATGACGACGACGACGACGATGATGATGATGATGATGATGATTTTCGTCGTAAGCTGCTCATATTCGAGTAAAATAAGACAGTGTCGAATGCAAAATGTCCCGCTTATCATGACCAAGTTGTGCTCCGCTGCTTATTTTAAGAGTACTAAACATTACTCGAGTCCAAATTTTATATATGTTGAAGATCGATAGCTTTTACATAAGGTAGCAAAAAATGAGCTTAATATATTTTGGTTTAGTATAAATCTACTAGCGTTCTATCACGAATGGCGTTCTCTGATTGGCTACGCTACTCGCGTTCTATTCTGTGATAGATAGTGAGTAGCGTAACATCGTGCGCTGCAGGCCGCTTCTTTGTGTTTTTGAAGCGTCTGTAAAAGAGGATTGAGAGTAAATTTTGAACGACTAGTAGATTTATACTAAAACAATTAGATTATTCCCTCTCGATTTCTATGCGTGATAGTTGACTCGGCCTGCGCCCTCGTCAACTATCACGCGATAGAAATCTGGAGCTCATAATCTAATTGTTAAATAGCAGCGTTGCAGAACTTCAAAGTTTCCCTACTTTTGCTACACGTTTGCCAGGATTTTGCCCTAACCTATCGCGACCGAAAAATAATAGAACTTTGTGGGTTTGAGTTCCGTCTGAATTGCAAGCAACACGTAATGTTTCATCAAGGCACAAAAACGTTCGTCTGTAAATACTGCTTAGATTTGTTCGGGTGAAAATCCAGTAAATCGCTGGTTTCGATGAAAAAAAGCGCTTGCCGTTGCGTGGTTTGTAGCTAAACATAAATCGAACTTCAATTACGCTTTGGCTATTTCGTTTAAAAGCGAACATCGAACTCGAGCTACACTAGCTTTAAATGAGTTTAAGACTGATAAATGTTTGAGAACATATCAAAAGTTTAGATGGAAATATGGGAAGACAGTAGAGATAATCAGCAAAGTTACGGTAGCGCTTTCTTTGACCAACAGACCAACCCGAACAACGATTTTGATGGGTTCTCTAAACTCCTTGTCTAAGTTATTTTCCCAGTCTGATAAAATTTCACTATGTTGAAGAAACACACATGATGTTAGTAGCCTTATAGACTTGGCGAAAACTGTTGCAGCACATCAGCACAAAAGATGACGAAAAAATATTTTGTCAAGTTTTTGACATCGACTCGCACATAAAAGAGCACGCGCTCCGCTATGCAGTTTAGCTACTTGTACGCGTCAGATTTTCCCTTCAAAAATTAAAACTTCTGCAAACTCGTCAAACGGGTCGGAAATTTCTTCACCGGAAGTTACGCGCGAAATGATTGACGTTTTAGTTGTAATTAAGTTCCCGGATAAAAGAGAAACAGGAGAAATATTCTGTTTTTTCGAACCGAATCAAAGGCGTTAAAATTTGGAAATTCTTAACTGAGGAAAAGTGCAAAAAAAGGGTTTTCGACGTGGAGTGGATTTGTGTGGCGCTCGCGTAGTGGATTTGTGTGACGGTCGCAATCGGTGTTGTCTCTGTCAAACGTGAGGAAATTTTGTGGATTCTTCAAAGGAAGTCAGTGGAAACATGTCTGACAACAGGGAAAATTCCGCGGAAGACCCTACGATGAAATTGGAAGCTTTGAAAGCCGAAAAACGAAAATTAAAAGCGGCGATAACAAGACAGCTAAACGAATTAGCGGGTCGGGTTGCTGGCGTCAGCGGCGGCGTTGAACCAAGAAGTCTTGAAGAATTAGAAGGCATTAAAGCTGCTTTGGAGCGTTTGGAAACAATTAAAGAGAAAGCTTTCGAAATACTGGAAGAATTACGCAAATTGTATCAGCAACAGAAGGGCACTGAAAGGCAAGTTAAAGTTGGAGACGAAGCGGACGAGCTAAACGAGCGAATTAAAGGTGAAGCTAGCGCCGCTCGTCGTGTCTTGGCTACAATTACACGGAGTATTTAGCCGGTAAGTCCACCTCCTTACTCAAGTAACTCTAACACCAGTTTACCGCATAGAAATGGTGATAGTGGTTGGAATAATCTGGAAAGAATTCGTATTCCAACATTTAGCGGGAACAAAACTGAATTTCAGCACTGGAATGCCACGTTTACAAGTTGTGTAGATGCAACTGCAATGTCTGCTCAGTTCAAAATGTTGAGACTGGAGGCATGTTTAGCGGGCGAAGCTTTAGAAACGATAAAAGGTTTAGGATATTCTGAAGCAGCTTATGAGGCGGCTAAGTCGAGGCTATTGAGAAAATACGGTGGAAATCGTGGGGAAATTCAAAGTCATGTAGACGAGTTAACCAAAATGAAACCAATCAGAGAAGAAAATGCCCAAGATTTGAAAAAGTTTGCAGACATGCTAGAGCGGGCAGTATTTAATCTTCAGGGAAACAATCGAGCGGCGGATTAGAAGCAGGAACTCTGTATACCATTATCCTTGAAAAACTACCAGAGAAACTATTGTCCCAATATATTCGCTGGGTAAAGGAAAACCGAAGAGTCGAGTCTCTCTTTATGCTCAAAGATTGGACTGCCGGCAGATCCAGGCCACTGAAATTAAACACGGTTTTAAGTCAGGAAATACAAATGGAAAATTGCATGACAGAAGAAGTAAGTCCTATGGAATCAACCAAACTGACGATAAAAAGAAAGGGGCACGAAAGGTTTGTGGTGCAAGCCATGCTGTTTGGAACTGTGATGTCTTTTAGAGTAGAAGTATTCAGGAAAAATGGGCACTGCTAAGAAGCTAGGACTCGTTTACAGGTGTTTGGGTGATGGTCACCTTGGTGGGGAGTGCCCCAGAAGTAGAGTGTGAAATATTGATGGTTGCAGGGACAGGCACAACCGGCTGTTACACGGTAATCGAAATGGAACCAAGCCTCAGTTTCGTTCAATGGGAAGCCAGCCTCACGAAACCCAACTACAGGGAACCCAGTCGCAAGGAATCCAGCCTCAGAGCACCCAGTCACAAGAAACTCAGCCACAGGCTAACCAGCCTCAACCAACCCAGCCTCAGTTAACAAAAACAGCTCAAGGAAGACGAGAAGTCCAGTTAAACAGAAATGACAACATTCTAGTGCAGGGAACCCAAGGACAAGGCACTGGCAGTACACTTAGCACGGAGGGGGATGCTAACATCAATTCAACTACGCTCAAGTTACAAGAAAAGACACAGGCAGATACAGTGGCACTGCGAACTGTTCAGCAATCCTGAAGTATGGTAAGAAGAAAATTCTTGTAAATTGTTTCTTGGATGAAGGTAGTAACACCACATATGTTAATGAAGATGTAGTTGAAGAGCTTGGTGTTAAAGGGGAGAAGGAGTTAATAACTGTGAACGTTGCTAATGATCAGCAAGTTAGTATTCCCTCCATGTCATTCACAATTGGCGTAGAAAGTGTTGATGGGTGTGTTGACGCTAAGATTGTAGTTCAGTCCTCTGAGAAAATTTGTGGTGGGATGAAAGCATTTACAAGACATGCCATTCCCAAAGCTTGCGAACCGGGGCAAGATCGACGTGTTGCTCGGGACTGATAACTATCATTTGATGTACCCCCTAGAAGGAAGTGCTTGGTGGAGCCGGGGAGCCATGTGCAAGACTATTCCCTCTAGGGTGGACTGCAGTGGGGAAGATAAATATGGAAAACACAGGAGCAGATCACAACTCCAGTTTGTGTCATACGTATCATATGCAACAGTTTGGTGAAGTAACACCAACACAAGAACAGTCTGATGACTTGAATGCAACTTTAAAGCGCTTCTGGAACCTAGAGACCATGGGTATCACACCTCTGAGATCAGTGATGACTTCTCATGAATCAGTTGCTTGGCATAAAGTTAGTTCGTCTATCCAGTTCGAGAATGGCCATTATGTAGTACCTGTTCCTTGGCGGAATGAGCGATCAAGTCTTCCAAACAACAGGCCTTTGGCTGAGAAGCGCGTAGAGTCCACAGAACAAAAATTGGAGAAGAACCCAGAAATAGCAGAGGCCTATCAGAAAGTTATTGAAGAGTATTTCGAGGAGAATTACATCCGCCGAGTGCCGCTAGAGGAACCTACACCCACCACAGAATGGTTACTTCCTCATTTTCCAGTCGTGTGCGCTGACAGGACCACAACGAAAACAAGGATCGTGTTTAATGCGTCAGCTAAGTTTCAGGGAAAGAGTTTAAACAGTGAAGCATTGCCGGGACCGAAATTGCAGGCAAACATGTTTAGTATTCTAGCCAGATTTCGAAAGTAACTTGTTGCCCATGTGGGTGACGTAAGTCAAATGTATCATCAGCTTGTCCTACCTCTGGAAGACAGACCACTACACAGATTTCTATGGAGGAATTTGGATCAGAGCAAGAAACCAGAATTACGAATTCTTGCGATACGTGTTTGGAGGGTGTTATTGTCCTTTTTGTGCGCAGTATGTGTGGCGGAAGCATGCGGATGATCATAAAGCAGAGTACCCTCTAGCTGCTGAAGTTGCATCTGTTGTTACATGGATGACCTCATGCCCTCAGTGGAGAGGGTTGAAGCAGCAAAGCAGATGCGACAGCAGTCAACCGAACTTGGCGATAAAGCAGGATTTCACATTCGCAAGTGGATATCTCAGAAGCCTGAAGTTATCATGGACATGCCTGAAGCTGATCGAGCCACAAAGGTGGACCTTGAGAGGAGAGAGTTCCCAGTTACGAAGACCTTGGGAGTAGTGTGGATAGTTCAAGAAGACAAGTTCTCATTTTTCTTCGTCTCACCTCTAGAAGAATTGGTGTTAACAAAGAGAAACGTGTTGCAGAAAACTGCCTCTATTTATGACCCCTTCGGATTTCTAACGCCTTTCGTAGTGCGAGCAAAAATGCTGATGCAGGAGGCCTGAATGGAAGCTATTGGATGGGACGAAGAGTTCCATACCATTTGAAAGTGGAATGGAAAAAGTGGTTCAAAGAACTCGGAGAACTTGTTACCGTTCGTGTTCCACGGTGTCTAAAGGAAGAGAAAGAGGTTCGGGAGGTTACTATCCACACGTTTAGTGACGCGTCGGAGAAAGCCTACGCCGCGGCATCGTATTTACGCCATGAGTATGAAGATGGGACAGTAAGCACAAAGTTAGTCGCAGCAAAATCAAGGTTAGCACCATTAAAGGCCATGAGTATTCCACGGTTAGACCTCATGGGAGTACTGGCTGGTCTCAGACTAGTATTGAAGATTTGTGCAGCATTGGAGATTCCAAGAAACAAAGCTACATTCTGGGTTGACAGCGTAAATGTTGGTTTTGGGGTGCAAGGACAGAGTCGAAATTTCAAACCGTTTGTATCTCACCGAGTTGGAGAAATTCATGATGAGTCCAGTCCAGACCAATGGCGGTACGTTCCGACAAAACTTAACCCTGCTGATCTAGGAACTCGAGGAGCCTTTGTCCAAGAGTTAGCAACGGACGACTGTTGGTGGCATGGACCCTCATTTCTACAATGTGGAGAAGATGAGTGGCCAGAAAGGAAATTTGGAAAAGCGCCAGAAGCTTACAAGGAAGTTAAGTCGGAGGAACGAGGACAGTTTGAGAGAAACGAGCCAAGCAACAGTGCACAGGGATATTATGTGGGCCCAACGGATTATTCAAAATGGTACCGGATCCAGTCAAAAGGAAAGCTAGAGATCGGGATCTCTTTGGTGCGGGAAGCATCAGAACGATCGAGTACGTGGCGAGTTAACTCCAAGAGAACTTAAACAAGAATAAGAGCAAATCATCAAGACGGCTCAGCAAGAGTGTTTCCTGACGAAATACAGGCACCTAAAGACAACAAGCCTCTTCCCCACAAGAGTACTTTACTGAAGATTACGCCGAAGCTCTGTGGGGGCCTCCTTAGATCAAACACGCGACTGCAATATTCAGATGATTTGCCAGACGAGACGAAGTTTCCAATTATCCTTCCAAAGAATCACATCGTTACCAAGTTAATTATGAAGTATCACCATGAGACGGAGGGTCACGAGATGGGAGTGAACTTTACATTTAATCATTTGTGAGAAAAGTACTTTGTTGTTCAAGGACGACAGCAAGTAAAGAGATGTATCAAGGAATGCGCGGAATGTAACAGGCGATTCAGGGGCTGTCCCGCAAAACAGCAGATGGCCACATTACCCAGAATTCGATTAGAGATGACTTGGAGACCGTTTACAATTGTGCAACAGATTTCGCGGGACCTTTCTATACAATGCAAGGACGAGGCAGACCACGGATGAAGCGTTACTTATGTCTATTTATGTGTTTACAGACACTGTTGCCACTTAGAAATGGCCACTTCCCTGGAGACGGATGCGTTCTTAAATGCGCTGACACGTATGGTGGCTCGACGAGGGTGGCCTAAATTGATGCTCAGCGATAATGGAAGCAACTACGTTGGGGCAGCACGTGAAACCAAGGAGCTCGTGGATTGCATGGACCAGGAAAAATTCAAAGGCTGACTTCCAACAAAGGAATCAATTGGCAGTTCAACCCACCAGAAGCACCACACTTCGGAGGTCTATTCGAAAGAATGATTAAAGCGGCCAAGAGAACAATTTATGCAGTGTTGAAAGAGGCAGACGTCGACGATGAGGAGTTACAAACAGTGTTTACAGGAACTGAGAGTCTGCTGAATTCCAGGCCTCTGACTACAGTCAGTGCAGATGTCAATGACGAGCTTGTGTTGACCCCAAACCATTTCCTAATTGGACATATGGGTGGAGAGCTAGCTCCTGATACAGTTGATACGACGGCGGTCAATGTTCCCAAGTTCGCAAACGGTGGAGACGTGTGCAGGAGCTGATTCGCAGAGTATGGAGTCGCTGGATGCGAGAGTATTTAACTAGTGTTGGTTCACGACACAAGTGGTTTCTACCCACGGAAAATATCAACGTGGGAGATGTGGTTCTAGTTATTGAACCAGACGTACCAAGAAGACACTGGAAGCTCGGACGAGTCGAGGCAGTATATCCAGGTCGAGATGAATTGGTCAGAGTGGTAGACGTGAGAACAGGAGGAGTTGTGAAGCGACGACCGATTTCCAGACTTTCACCTTTGGAAGCTGAAGTGCCTTAAGTGGGCAGAACTTTGACACCAGTTTGCAAGAGATTTGCAGCACAAAAACTTACAGGAACATTGGAACAATTTTTCATATTTATTGTTAAGAAAGTTTACAGGAACATTGGAACAATTTTTTCATAGTTAACGTTGGTTTTTTGTAAAAAAAGCAGTCATTGTTGGATTTTCAAATCATTGTAAATCCAGGAGGGGGAAAATGTTAAAGATAATTTATTTTCTTTCAAGATACCGGAAATTTCTTCACCGGAAGTTACGCGCGAAATGATTGACGTTTTAGTTGTAATTAAGTTCCCGGATAAAAGAAAGAGAGCGCTTACGCCATAAAGTTGTTGTGGTTTTTTCGTCTAAGAAAGTTTGGAGATTCTGGAGCTTTTTGGAACCCAACAGTTTTGATTAGGCATTGTTCTGAAAACCTCACAAGTTAACAGGAAGCTAGAGAAGAGAGCTTTCTTGCATAAACTTTATTCATTAGTCAAACGCTTACGCGTACAACTAGCGCGAGAATTGATCTTACTCATTCACAGCGCGAAATTCCTGTTTTCTTCCCTCAGAAACTCACCTGTTCCGATTGCCTCAGAACAAAAAATGCTGCAAAAAAGTTTCTGATTCACATAGAAGAGAGTTTCGTGTAATTTCTTTAGAAATGTAAGTTCGAGTGTAAAGTAAGTGGAATCTCCTTGTTTTAGTAGACCCCAGTCTACTGCATCACGCCTTTTTGCTCAGACCAGCTCGTTTCACCGCCCTACGTATAAGCGCCCTGATTTGACAGTTTGTTGTCGTAAAAAAACAAATTGACGTTAGTTTTTCATGCGTCTGTCCTGTTATTGACAATGAATTTCGTCATAACATTGCCAAAGTAGTCTGCGGATCCTCTCGGCTATCGCCTCGTGGATCCACAGCTACTTTGACAATGTTAACGCGGAATTTATGATCAATAACAGGACTGACGCATGGAAAACTGACGTCAGTTTGTTAACTGGATTATAATACAGTCGAACCTCTATTGAGCGGCTACTCTCCTGGACGAGACAACTAGTAACTAGTGTATACGACAGTAAGGTAGCTCGGGACGATACGTGTATTCGTTTTTTAGCTCTTTAACACCTTGCGCGTACTTGAAAATTATTCATATAATTACTGGGAGATTTGGTACAAATCCTCAAATAATTGTTTAAAATATTTTTCGAAAACATACATGAAATGCTAGGTATGAATACGGGTTTTTTGTTTTTAAATTTTGATGCTTGTAGTTTAAGGTAATTCCCGAGTAAAAGAACCCGCCATAGATTTCCAATGAAACTTGGTATGGTGTCATTACAGTACAAGGAGATGTTAAAAACGTAATAAAAAGAGGGGGTCACCATGCTTGTTTTCATGCCACGATGCTGACAAATATGGTTATTTAGTTGGCGTTTGGTTATCTCAGTGCGCACCAAATAAGCTCGATTATTCTTCAATGCGGTTTGTTATATTACACAGAGTTCGACTTTCTTTGATTGCTAAATCATCTACGTCCCAGAAAAAATGGCTTCAAATACCCTGCATTATTAATTGATATTTTATCTTTCAAAGGAAACATAATTTGGACTTGGTCTATTGAGCCCGTTATGTCTTCTATCTGTAGCATTTATTTCATTCGCCAAAAAAGTAGCCATAGATTTCTGCCATTTTTTTCTCAGTTATTGCGGATATTGTTCTCATTGAATTTATAAAAAAAAAAAGTTGGGGTCACCGTGTTCGTTCAAGAGAAAAAGAGCTTTTATCTCGCTACCGAGCTTAGTTTGAGGGAAATCTCTCATGTTTTGTACGCGCGCGCGCGCTGATGACGCAAAAATCATGCGCGGTAGGAATGTGCAATGCAAAACTCGGGAATCACCTTAAGAACACAAGATTACCTAAACTTAAAGGGAACCTCCACTCTGACTAAAAGTTCGTTTCAAATCACACGGAATAATTTTTAGAATCAAATTTGTTCGAAGATTTAACTAACAAAGCGCGCTTACCTTAAATACATCAATTATAGAATCATTTATTTTTGTTTTCAAAGTTCCCGGGCGCTGCCATCTTGAATAATTGTGACGTGAAATGGTTGCCCTTTTGTTATTAGACAAAAGCTCTTTGTGTCAGAACAATAGAGCAACCAAGACACGACACAATTATTCAAGATGGCGGCGCCCAGGAAATTTGAAAACAAAAATACGCGATTCTGAAATTCGTTTTTCTCCACTATAGATACTCTTCTGGAAAAAAATTAAAACTAACGTTATTCCAGTACTATATCCTGCGGTTTAAAGTGATTCTTTGGAAGGAGTGGAGGTTCCCTTTAAAGTGGTACTATTATCAAATTTTTACCCCTTGATATTTTAGGTGTATCGCACAGAATTCCATGAAAGACTTCAAACGCCGTTTACTATTTGCAAATATCTGCATTACATGTAGCTCCGGAGATATTTAAGTTTGAAAAATGTGTAAAATATGAAATGAGATGACTGATGACGTCATACGCTCAAACCAATATTATACCAAGTATATAAATAGAGCTATCTTGGCCAATTTGCAGAGCAGACCATTGAAATTTGGCAGGCTAATAGTTCTACAGGAAACACGCCTGTGGCTGTAAAAGTTCTGTTTCCATGGCAACTCACTCTGTTCCAGTCGCCACCCACCTGATTTCAACATGTTAGAGATTTTCAGCTTGAAAAACGTTAAAAGACGCTATTAACTCGAGCTAACATATTTATATGCCTGCTGGATCATACAGGGCGCCATGTGCAAATATGAAAGTGGGACGCTGAAGGTGGCCAGAAATGCCTTTAATATTGTGGAGGTCTGGAACCCAGTATGTTTCCATGGTAGCAAAGCTGTTAAGCTCAAAATGTGGAGCACATTTTGGTAGAATCTTACTGCAAAGAATCAATCATTTCTGATACAAATAGCGAAGCGCGCGGGTGACGTCATGACTCAGACAAGACTCGGACAAACAAACTGGAATGGTGGATGATTTTGAAGATTTCTTTGAGGACAAAAGGCGGTGTTCCTAAAAACGAAAACTTCGCCTACATTCCCTGTATTTCCCTCAGAACACGCTAATGTTGACTGAGTCTTGCAGGGAATTCAGTGATTTGCATTCTATTTTTAGACTTCGTGCGCTTCGCTATTGGCTGAGGTATCTCTTTTCATCATATTTGATCAAAATTTGGTTGATTATATGCCGTCATCACTTGGCTAATTTGAATATTTTAAAAACTTGAATATCACTTGAACGAAAAGAGATATTTGAAAATCATAAACGGCATTTTTGTTCTCATACAGACTACCTGTTTATATTTTAAAATGACCGATAGGAAAGATTCGATTTTCATCATAGTACCACTTTAAATTACATCAATTCGAAATGCAGCCATAAAAAAAACATTAACCCGTTAAATAGGTTATTTCACCAAGCTGATATCTATGGGTTTAATTAATAGAACATTTACTGTACACCGAGTGCACAGTAAACATCGATTTAAACAAAATCTGAAAAAAGAATGCCTTGCTCACTCTATTTCGTATTTTTCCTTGTAGATTCCAAGACAAACATCAGACAGTTTTGTGGAGTCACCAAGGAAAGGATTATAATAAAATGACTTTTAGCAGGAAATTGACGGAACATATGCTGTAGACGAGAGGAAAGTCGGAAAATTATTTTGGATTAATTAAGAACGTGCGCATTGAAAATGACCGAGAAGTAGAAAAAGATGTCTTTTGGCAGGAAAATATTTTTAGGTTTAGGATATCGTGCTTTTAAAAGGGGACCAAAATAATCGGAAAAAGCTAAGACTTTTCTTGGGAAAAATTGTCCTTAGAAAAAAAAGTCTGCGGTTTTGAGTCAAGCATATGCTAAGTCTTTTGGCGGGAAAAAAATTTTGCTATGTGCAAAGGATTTTTCCCATCGAGAGTTAAGGTATATGTTTGATTTCTGGCTAGACTCTGTTCAAAACTGCAGAATTTTTTTTTTTTCGGCAACCCTACATAGTCAAAAAATAGTAAAAGAGATAGCCTACATTCTGACTAGTTTCCAGGCCCCTTTTAAAAGCGCAATATTTTTTATTCACATTGTAAAATAAAAGACAAATGAGAAATAAAAGACAATAGTTTTTTATTGTTTTGTACCATTAACTTAATTTACAAGTTTCATTGTGGTAAACTTGTTTACAACAGTCATTGTAAATCAAACTATTAAAAGAGTTGAAACAATAAGCTGAATTTCTTAGTCTGAATATTATTTGAATTTTTTGCTAGAGTCAATTACTGAAAGTACATGTAATATGATGAGGTCGCTTTATCGAGCAAATACTAAGTTTAAGTCTGAAACGTCTAAAATTGTTACAAGAATCAGTAATCGAAGCTAAAAATTGAAATTAACCTGTTTTCTTCGAGCAAGTGTGTTGACGTTAAGTAGTGAAAATCAAGCTATCAGTTTATGGCAATGAACGAATGAGAATAATAGCGCTCTCATGAAGTTGCTGGTTAATACTGAAATAAATTCAACATTGGCTTTTTTTACCTCAGCTTCAAGCAAACATTTGCTCCGGGCTTTAGAATAAATTTTCCGTTGGCATACGTAATAGCAAAAATATTTGTTGAAAGTTTTAACACCATTGGAAAGAGATTTGTGGCGGATCCATGTTATGGAACGACACGACACAGAATATCCAATTCATAGATTTTTTGAATTTTGCTGACGAAAAAGAATTCAGTTCTGTAGAGTTTTGTTCATGTCTAAACTGACTGCAATCAAACAGGCGACTTTATGGTAAACAACTGAGCAAAAACATTTCTTCCAAAATATCGAATTACGTGATCAGCTAATAAATACATAATCCGATAAAGGCAAATAGTTTTAAAAAAGTTGCTTTGCTGAACTGGACTGCAATCGAACTAAAATTTGACGAGGTTCAAGACAATTCGTACTGGATTCTTCCAAAACAATTTAAATGAGTTTAGAATTAAAAAAATCTAGCATCCAAATAGAAGGAAAGACTTTGAAAGAAAGAAAGATTTTGACTGTAGCAGTCAGCGAAATCTGTCGAGATTTATAACAATTCTGACTGACTGGACAGTAAAGAAGTCATCCTCTTTTTTTCAGAAACTGATTAAATTCAGTTTCATTGCCTGATTTCAAACCGTGAAGGACTAGGTACGATTCTGTAAATTATGAGATGAGCAACTGTTGATCCACGTAGTCATAAAGTACAGACTAAACTTTACAAAATCCCCAAGTTTGGTGTAA
>CM042747.1:25672025-25681482 GCA_022496165.2 Catalaphyllia jardinei
GCATACAGAATAGTAACACCTACTTCGAGTATGTCGCTTCGATGAGCTGAAACAGGTTTAGACGCCGTGAAAAATGCGCGAATATACAGCAAACTCCACTTCAGAAAAGAAATCAATTTATAATAAGTTCCTTGCAAACGTTCTGTTACAAGCAGTCACCTTCCATCGAATGAATGCACGGATAAACAAAGTTC
Source organism: Catalaphyllia jardinei (assembly GCA_022496165.2). Taxonomy (NCBI): domain Eukaryota; kingdom Metazoa; phylum Cnidaria; class Anthozoa; order Scleractinia; family Caryophylliidae; genus Catalaphyllia; species Catalaphyllia jardinei. The sequence continues at coordinate 25,672,220 of CM042747.1, forward strand.
TGATGGTCGGTGTTCATTAATGAGCGGAGAAGTGTTTGCTCTTTGCATTGTAAAACAGGCTTGGCGAAGAAAAAGGCCAGATTACATTGCCGCGACAAAATTCACTCGTTTCGAGTACAATTCATACCTTAGCAAGATTCAAAATAACTTCCCACTCGAAGCACGTAGCTTGCCAGGTTTTCTCGCAAGTCAGTTGTGTCCGTGAAAGCTCGAGACGAAAGGACCACTGATCCAAATAAAAGTTAAGCTTGTTACTTGTTCCTAAAATTGCCGAAACCAGTTAAAGAGTTGAATTCTTGAATGTGGAACGCTGATGTACAACCGAAGAACACGACGCAGCCAAAAACTCAGTGGCACATGTACAATTTGCAATTTAAATTTTCAAACGTTTTGCAACCACGCACTGCATGCCTGATTAAATGCGATAATTTGATTGGCTTAATAATTGTCATATGATTTTAATAAGTGCGGGATATTTAAATGTCCAGCTCTACTATCGGCTACTCTAAAACGGCTGCAAACTCGATACCTACAATTATGCAATCTGAAAACTTATGTCCTGATCAAAAAAACAAAGAAACACAGGATAATAAGAAAAATTGATTATATTCAAGGGTCGCGCGGTCCTTGAGCAAGATAAATCAATGCCCCGTTCACACGTCACTACGCCGGAGGATTTTGTTTTGTGTTTGAGGAAAACTTGGAGAGGGAAATCTCATAATTATCGAAAAGCTTAATTTTGAAAATGTTTTCCGCCCACTTCCCGTGAAAACGAAAACCCAACGTTTGCAAATTCTTCCAGTTAAAAGAGCGTTTTCGAAAAGCTGCGTTTTAATTTCGTGACGGATTAGTGTGGACGGCAGGCGTGACCGTAGAAATAAATTTGCGTTTTCAAATATCTTCAGTTTGAAGAACGTTTTTAAAAAGCTGCGTTTTCGTGACGGATTAGTGTGGACGGCAGGCCTGACCGTAGAAATAAAGTTGCGTTTGCAAATTCCCTCAGTTGGAAGAGTTCGTTTGGGATATTCCAGAATAAGAATATATTCCGGAATATATTCCGGCTATTCTGCTCCTGGGAGCAGAATAGGCGTAATGGAAATCCAGATATCGCGGAATGAGAATAGCTCCCAATCAAACGCTTACTCCCATTATTCCAATTGTTCTTATTCCGGATTGATCCCAAACGAACGCGCCCTAAAAGAACCTTCACTACACCCTCCATGATTGCTGAGTAAAGAAAGGCTCCAAGCGTCTCCATTATGTCAAGTTGGGAGAATATAGCCGTTCCGTTGAAAATTTACCCAAATGTGATTGATCGATTTGTTTATTTTCAAACATCTAAGTCATGATTAGTACGGCTGCTAAATCGTATTCTGAGGCACTTTAGTCAGTGCATTCGAGTGCATGAGGTTGCACTAGCTTAAGAGTAACCGTACCCAACCACCCTCCCCACCTGGAAAGGCAATTGACCTCGGGGGTGGATACAACTACTCAGGGGTTAGCTAGATGCTAGGCACCACTGTGTGCAACTACTTCTTGAGTGAACTTAAATGATAGTTTCCAAAAGCATTGCTCACCTGATCGGTTGACTTCCCGCTTCTTCTTTGTACTTCAAGCACCTTAATCAGCACAGCAGCAGAAAAAAAGGTGTATTCCATACATCCGCAATCGGCGTTGTTTGGGGAAACCTCTACAATATTTTATGAACAAGTCTGCAAAAACGTAGCTAATCACTAACAAATGCCCAACAAAGACGGAAAAAGAAAGCCGGCGCACGAGATGAATAACTTTAATACTGTTTAGTTGTTTCTATGATGGTAGAGTTCTCATATGATATCGAAAAACAAGAAAACAAAATGCGCGAGATGTATGAAATGATTCTTAGATATGCAAAGAAGGTTGGCATATGATATTTTCAATTTAAATGGAAGTCAAAAAATTCTGCGAAGAAAATACATAAATAAAACCTTAAGGTGGCCCAACACAGTTTTCAAGTGTCTATGCCTAAATCATCATTATTTTAAAACTATTTATGCTTTGGCGCCCGTTTTCTACAAGAATTAAGGTTAACCACAGAAGTATTTATTCTCGCATTTTGAGTAGGGTGCGTGCTGTTGCCATGGCAACATGGCTGGTTAAAAATAAGGCTTGAGAAATGATTTTTGTTTATTTAAAAAAATCCAGTCGTTAGATTGTTTTCATTGTTTGCACACTACGAATTGACATTAAATCCCTTCTGTCAACACTGTTCTTATACAAATTCCCTATGTCAAAATTCAAATTTTTCGTGATAGATCATTTACGTGGTTTCTGAACTATTTTTTGCCAAATTTCTTGAAATTCTAACGACTGGATCGTTAGAAATCGGCAAGTTTCTGCGAAAGCAATCGGTCTCAATTTTTCGAGCAACTGCGCATGCGTTGCATTTAACTGGGTTCTTTCGGCAAGAAAGAAAAATCCGAGAATTGCTGGGTCTCTGGAGCGTTACCTTTGTAATGAAAGACTAAATCCATCAACACACTGCGTTCAACTACGAAGAAAAATAACAAAGATAGCTGAAAATAAAAGGATCGCTGTATCAACGACATGTTTGTTTTTATAATCCTTATACGCGCGCTGAATCGCGTCAGCAGGAGCGCGCAAAAACTGTGTTCGGCCACCTTAATGGGATTTGAACACGTGGCGGGCCTCCACGTACTAAGGCGATCCTCCTACCAACTGAACTATCAAGACTGTTTTTATTTCTCTAAAGAAGGCATATGATAATGTGAGATATAGGACAGATTTCATGATTTTGTACTGCAATGGAAGAGATATGATATGAGGCGCTATCTTAAAAATCTAAAACACACCATAATGCAAAGACTACTAGAATAGCGATGGAGTTCGTTAAAGCCACATTTTTTCCTGCCAATCGGACTCATACAAAGCGTACTATCAGGATTTATCATATAAATTGGATTTTAGAACTTATAGTGTGACTCACGGGAACGAACGTAGAAATTCCAGAGCGAATACACATAAAAGCCGTAACGCAGAACGTGACAGATGAGACGCATGGGCTATGAAGGAGGGAACCCTGAGGGATAGGACCGCAAGCAGAAAGTTTAAAGGACGGGAACGCATATGCATGAAGATGCTCTCTACAAAGTCTACAAGAGAGGGAACAACAAGTAAAAGGTGTAATGAATGAGATGAGGAATCCCGAAGTGAATGCATGCGGAACGTGGGAGGAATTATGCATAGTAAAATTCATGGGGAACTCATTGGGGAACAGACGGGTAAATAAGGAGGGGAAGGAACGGTTAATGTACTCGGGAACGTTGCAGGGCAGCCACTGGAAGGGCAGGGTTGCATAAAGCGCAACCCAAGGATAGCAAATGGTTGACCTTAAAAGGAAAAAAGCGAGGGAACGCATAGGGGAAATACGGTGTAGCAGAAGAGGAAGGGCATGGGTAACACCATGGTAAAAGAAATTTATGCAAAGTATACACCTTATTCCAAAATGGCCGCCATTTTAGTATTCTTTTGTTTTCTTGCAAATTAGTCCTTGTTGCCTCGTTTTTAAACTCAAAATTCAAAAGAGTATTTTACCTCAAACGAGACAACAAGGGCTAATTTGCAAGTAAACAAAAGAATAACAAAATTGCGGCCATTTTGGAATAAGGTGTATAGGAAAGGACTCACCGCGATCTTATGGGAAATTGGCTGGGTATGTATAGCGCAACGAACGTAGGAACGCGGCCAAAAGACCCTATGCAAAAACGGCTGCTTTTTTTTATTATTCTTTTGTTCGTATTTAAATTAGACTCGTTTTTGAGTCAAACATTGTAAAGAATTCGTTATCCCGAGCGAGGTTAGTGAGGCTATTTTGAATACGAACAAAAAGGATAATTTAAAGGCAGCCATTTTTTCATAGGGTCTATAGGGAATCCTTTCCAGGAACTCATAGTGTATAAGACAGGATTGAGCACGCCCGAAGGTAAAGAGGGACATACCATCGGCAGGACATGCAGAATACATGTCGGAACACAAGGGGAGTGAACGGAATGGAATGGTTGAGGCATGATAAAATATGTACGAGATCGAGCAAATTGCATACAGGTTCTACTAATGAGGAAAGCACGAAAGACATGACACAGGAAACACACAAGGAACCACAATGGAACCCTCATCGAATATACAAGAAATGGAGGGCAAACATCAATAACTCATGGGAGAACTCAAGTTGTCGAGGATAGTACAATGCGTGTGTACACCGGGAGAGCGCATAAGTGAACGTGTATACGTGAAAATGATCAGAGGTACCACAGCAAATTATCGGATAACTTTGCAGGGAACCCAGTGGGAATCCATCGGAGAAGACATCGAGAAACGCATGCTGGAACGCGCAGGGATAGGCGGAGGGCGCGCAAGGTGTGACGGGCGACAAAGGAGGGCAGTCTTCAGAAACCCATGGGTTGACACACGGGGTTGAGCGTAACGTAACGGATAGCCTGCGATCATACCCTCCATCCCTTTATTTAAATTGTCTTATCGCAGGTTATGTAACGGATGGAGGAGCGCATGCTAAAATGAAACGGAAAAGCAAAAGAAATGCACAGGACACCCATTGTGTGACGACAAGAAGACGCATTAGGGACCGTGCTGAGGTGCGTGAAGCACAACGGACGCAAGGAGCACTGGCATAATAGAACATACAAGGAAATACACAGGGCGACGCTTAGAAAAAGTAGTCAGTACTATGGAATATTGTTTTCTTTCCTGGTGACTTTGAACAGCTACTTGGTCTAAGTCAACTGCAGAAATAATTAACACTTTTTGACTGGTCCGGAGGGAAACATTGAAATTCGAGGGAAACAAAATTCACCGTTCCCCAAGGGATCAGTCATTAAGTGATTTGCTATATAGCAGAACAAAACAAACGCAAATTTTGAAAAACGCGCTGAGATTCCAGCGACAACATCAGGCCACCTCTGATCACGTGCAACAGCGGTCAACATTTTGCGGGTAATAGTGAACTGTTTCCCGTTTGATGTCATAGTTTTCGCAATGTTGCCCGCTCATGGCATTTGGCGGGAAACAGTTTCATTGTTAGATGTCATGTGACTATGAACTAGCCAATGAACGGGCGCGCTGTAGAGGGAAAACGCCAGCTATAGAACAACTTCGTTTAACACCAATAATTTTAATCGTTAAGTTAGTCTGAGTACAATGTAATAGGCAAGTACACAATACAGTACTATTGAAAAAATGAAAATTTGAATAAAATTGCTTTTTCTGAATGAACATGCTTTATGATCTGAGCTTATAATTATACGCTGAACAAAGCGACTTAATAACTGCAACAATTTGTTAGCTATAGATTCATTCACTTTAAGCTATTTACCCAGTGCTTTTCTTGAAATTGCCCTTAATTTCCTACATATCTTCATGACTTTTCATAAATCCTTTCTTTATTGGCATATTTTTTATGCGTATACGAAGGAACAATTGACTTTTTCAGACCTGCAGAACGGCTTGCAGTCAGATTATTCGTACCACTAATATTTGCTGAAAAATATTAGCCTTGGCTCAAGTGGTAGATCATCTCCCTTTATTGTTAACAAGCCTCTAGAAGGATAGAAAGCTCCGCTAGGCCAGCCCTGCTGTATCTAGGTTTTGTCATGACTCGTTATATCACGAATAGTTATGTTATCAAGGGAGAGTGAAGTTTCAAGCTGTAAGATAGACATTCAAGCACCTAGCGCCCTCTTGGCAGCATAATTCTAAAATGGAACAAACAAATAATTATAAAAAAGAGAACAATTTATGAGTAAACCATGTTAATGAAAAGAATTAGACAAAAGAATATGTTATTGTTTACCTGATATAGAAAAACAGGAAGCAAAAAGAATCCTATCTCCCAAAAACGACCAAAAAAAATCAATCTTCATAGATTTATAGAATAAAACAATAGAATAGAATAACAATTTATATACATATTGTACAAAGGGTGGACCCTAGGACCTCTAAGTAGTAAGAAAACAGATGGGAGACTAACTTAAGTCCTCAGTACCATTTAACTCCACATAAATCAGTAATTAGACTTTTTGATTTTCCCCCAACAGTTAAGTGGATTGAAAAAGGAATTAATGTTCGTAAAAGAGTTCTAAAACAATTTTAAAAACACACAAAAACGAATCAAAGAGAACGCCCATAGATGGGAGTGCGTTGTCTTGGCATAGAAGAGAATTTAGCAGAAGATCGGGTTCAAATATGATTTTTGATGCGCCATCAGCCAAGACGCACTGTACATGTACTTACCGGGACACTGTATATGAATAAGAAGATTATCAAGATCAGCAAGAAGATGATCAACCCCTTTATAATGGTCCCTTTGAAGTTCCTCCAGACGATCCAGCGAAAAGTCTTCAGTGGAGACAAGTACCAAAGAAACGAATGAGCTGGACGGCTGTGGTAGTGAACAAATAAAAAGGATAAGCCAAATATGTAAATGTACACTTATAAGTGGCTGTGTGTAAAGCCTTGGAGCCGACCGACTCATTTCTTCCGGAGCCAGTTATCCAGTTTACGTATCATGAAGCGGCTAGGAGTATTTCTACTCCCCTCTGGACGAGATGCTAGTCCATCACAGGTCACTCCCCCGCAATTGTTAGGTTTGATTCCCCAGCAATTAGCCGGGACCCATTTAAACTGAGTGGAGAGAGGCAAGAACAGGTAGGTAAAGGTAAGGTAAGAGTCAGGGTAAGAGCCAAGTGTCTTGTCCAAGAACACAACACACAGTTCCAGGTCAGGGATCGAACCTGGGCCGCTAGCTCGAGGGGCGAGGGCACTAACCACCGCGTCTCCCTTTTAAATTAAGGGATTATGAAAATCAAGGTGACTCAAGACTATATACTTTTTGCAATTGCTTGCAAAGAAAATTTAAGTATGACATATTAACTACAAGCACAAAATAATACTTCGAAGGCCATTGGTAGGATGATGGATCAGAAATGTCTTCTACTGGCACATGTACCGATTGCATGCATTGCATTGCATGCATGCATACTGGCACATGCACCGATTAAAACTAAAATCAGTGTAGCATAAATATCATAACTTGTAGTCAAAAAATATTCATGTCCATAAAAAAGAACGACCCGCAAGCACGCTTAGATTGTAAACAAAATGTCCTCGATTGGTGTTCCGACTTAATTAAGGTGACCTTCCAGTATTTTCCATGAGTGAAGGAATTGCGTATTGTTTCAAACATCACTCGATTATTTCTGAGATTCTATTAGGCCCTCCCAAGAATTTCGAGGCCCAATTGGTCAAAGTAAGTTGGTAGCTTGGAAATGGCTAAAATCCCCAATGATAACTGAGAAACGATTTTAATCATAAGTCATAACCGTGAGATTGAAACACCCTCATCCAGGCCCTCATAAAGATAAAACGAAATGTATTCTGTAATGACTGTGAACTGCATTCAATTTGAACCTTAGTTGTCAACATCTACTTATTCATCCCGTGACTTACATGGGTTTATCAAGCCTGGGATATTGATTGGGCTCTGATTGGCCCAGGCCCACAGGATTCTCCGCAGCTTCTTCTTCGTTCAAAATCTCCAAAGTCATTTGTACCTTACCCTGTAACACAGCAAGATAACACAGTTTTTAGAGCGGTTTTCCCTTTATTGTAGTAAGAAATTCCAATTTGCTTTGGTTTAGGTTCACTTAGTCATCCAGTCAAAGGTAAAATCAAAGCCAATCGCGTCTCGACGCAGACGTTTTCTCGCGCGTCGTGTCGTATTTGATGTACTTGATTGCTTCTCTCAGTGGAATGATATTGTCTGTGTTCTTGTTTGTAATGAAAGAAATTTAGTCTACTGGTAGTTTAGCTTATGTTGAAATGATCTATCTCGGAAACGCAATAAAACACAATGAAACAACAACAGGATGACCCATGATCAAAACCAAATAGGATAAGTATCAGTGTTGAATTAAAATTAGATCTTTCGATTAATTAAGAGACCAATTATGTGCCGGGTATCGTGTGGGAAAAAGCCACGATCTCTTCGGTTTCATGGACCTCTTTAAATGAAAGAGGAAATGATTGGGGCTCTTCTTAGGTCTCTGTTTATGTAATATTTCCTTTGCTTTTGACATTTCGACGGTTGGCAATAGTGCCTCCTTCGAAAATGCATGCCCACTTACCTTGATTTCCTCTTTGTCATTACGGCAGGCCCACCATCCAAATATCCACCGTTGAATGAACAAGTCTACGAACTGGTTATGTGTCCTGGGGTCTTTCTTTCCTCCACAGTGACTGGGTTCAACACAAGGGCGAACTACGTGAGACAGATCCAGCTCCAAGTCACCTACGAAAAAAAATATCATGGAACAAGTAGCTTAAGTTAATACGTTATTTTTTCAGTACTTGTGTTAGCCTGTTCCAGACTCTCGGTGTTAGCAACCGAGTCAGGTTGTGAATAATGGAGAGTGCAATATTGTGTCTTGTATAGTGCGCAATGCATCGATTAGGGAGCTTAATAAGCAAACTACGATAAAAACAGCAAAGCGAACGTCATCGAACAAAAGGTTTAATGAGCAAAACAATAGCGGTGCACGTGCGTTATAAATTTGTACACATCTTTACCGTCCTCTGCGAAACAAGGACGTAAAATGACCAAGTTCGAATAACTCGACTAGCGCGGACGATGGTAAGTAAGTTTTCTTATCTACATTTGGTGTTGAACTCTCAGTCTTTGCATATTTAGCTTGAGCACGGTTTTAGAGCCCTTGGCGTACTGAACAAATCTAGACAATTGCGAATTTCGCTGGTAAAATGTAAATCATTTAACTTAAGGTTGGCCGTCGTCCTTGGCGTCGCGTCGCAGTTGCTTAAGTTAAGCTCGTGATTATGTCAATCTCATGCACAATCATGCAGTCACTTATGCAGTGAAAGAGATTCTGGCATTACATTTCTGCATGTTGCAAAGGGCTAAGGTGTGTGCTTAGTAATGCACGTGCATAATCATTTTAACACAGTCGAGAAGTAAGGGGCCGACCATTTAACTCTTGAGGGTGGGGGTGGGTGATTTTGAAAAAAAAAATTCCTGCAAGCGCTTGTTGGAAAAAGAAAATTGCATGCAGCACAAATGAAATAGAAAAAAATTCTTGCACTGCTGCAAGCAAGAAAAAAATGTTGCAAAGCTATTTCATCTTTCATGGGTGTTTCGTTGACCAAATAGGCGTTGCCTCTGAATTGACAGATTTGTT
>CM042747.1:25681492-25686492 GCA_022496165.2 Catalaphyllia jardinei
ATGCGGTTTGTGGTGGTTTTCTGAGCTAGCCAGTTCCATGTGCAACAATGGGGGGCTTTACAAAATCCCAGCAAAACTGCAACCATTCCGGATAATCTGCAAGCCAGCGAGCCACTCTGGTTAGCATATTAAAATAACACATTGATTGGCCTAAACAACACTCTGGTTAGCGTAAACAACACACAGGTTGGCCTACAGTTAGCTTAGGTAGCTTGTGGTTTGCCCTTATAATGGGATAAGGGATTTCCTGCTTGCTCGGTTCATATGACTCCAAGTCATAAGAGTCATGCAAGCCATTACGGTTAGCCTAAATTACACATTGGCTAGCCTAGTTAGCACTGCAGTTAGCCTATAAATTCTTAGGTAGCTTGCGGTTATTGGGATCATGGATTTCTGGCTTGCTGGCTCGCACTGTATCCAAACTCGTTAGCTTATCACAAGCAGTAATGAAGATAAATTTTTCTATTTGAAGAATCAAGTTTTATCAGACAAAGAAAAAAAAATTGTTTATTTTTAATGTTTTCAAGTGAAGCATTTCCGTGTAATTATTTCCTAGTAAAATATAAGGTTTTTGTCATGTCTTTTATAAGACAACATATAACAATATATAACATAACAATGTTATGTTCATTTTTGAGGTACTCAATTTAGAAGTGGACTGTAAAGAGGCTGAACAAAAATTACTACAGCTATTTTTCAAATTAGACCATGATTAACTAACTTTAATTCTGCTTTCACATTTGTTTTGGAGATTTCAGTCCTCTTTTAAATTGTAACTAATAATTCTAGCAGTAATTATCATGCTATGAGCATTTCTGAACTGGTTTTTGCTACTTTTAGCTATTTTTTTTTTCAATTAAGAAGCTAAACATTTTCATATCTACCTGTGGAGCATCACTTTATAACATGAGAATATTGTTATTTAATAGGTAATATTAAATGATTCTAAAGAATGACATTCCGAAAATATGTAGCTATACAAGAGTGATTTTGTATAGCTTACAACATTTTAAGGCTTTGCAGCTCCATATTAGAACTATTACTGCAATAACCACAATGTAAATTGAAATACATTCTGTAAATGTAAACACGACACTTACTGGAGGAAAAAAAATCCTGCAGAGAAGTGAGGAGAGAAAAAGAATATCCTGTAGAGGATTTAGGAGGGAAAAAAATATCCTTCCAATCAGGTTGCTAGAATAAAAAAACTTGCTGACCAGAAATCCCCCCCCCCCCCCCCCTCAAGAGTTAAATGGTCGACGACGCTGAAGACAACGCCTAGTTAAAAAGGAATTAAAATTTTTCAAGCGGAATTTTTCAAGCGGATTTACAACGCACGTTCACAGCTATTATTTTGCTCCTTAAACCTCTTGTTTGGTCACGTTCTCGTTGCCGCTGTTCATCGTGCGGTTTGCTGGACTGGATCTATGCCATTCAGGTGTATACAACGCAGTCTTACCTATAAAGTCAGATCTACTAAACCTGTCTTTGTCCCAGATTTGCACCTTTAACAACGGTTGTATGTGTTCATGTCTCAAATGACTACTCAAGCGATGGACCTAGTGAAAGGGAATTCAAGTTAGAAACGAGCGGTTTAATACACCACACATGTCAGTGTCTTTGCAGGATGTACTCGAGGGCAGCGGATGAGGGTGGTTGGGGAAAGGAGTGTAAAAGAAAGAGAGGTGAAGGTAACTACTATATGAGCGAGGTATAGTAGCAAGGTATGAGGAGGAAGTTTTTTAGGCACCCCGGGCTTTACATTATTAAACAAAGTAGGAAGGAGCTAAGCGGGGCTCGTCCTCTGAGACGTTATCCGTCACCAAAAGATAGAAGAAAAATAATTTCTCCTTCCTCTGATAAATATTTTCGCTCACATATGATTGGTCTAAACGCGTCATCTGACAGAAATGCTTTATTTGAAATGCTTTTGGGAATATGCAGACCTCCAAAGGACGTTTTACAACAATAGCTTATGAAAAATTTGGGAGACAAACAGTGAAATATGGCCGGGAATTGACAAATAGATAATATTCTTTTTCGCATTCTCAAGATCAGTCCCTAAATTCTCCTTACTGCTTGTCATCATGCCAGCAAGAATTTGGACACTGCGAAGCAGTGATGTAATTTAAAAACAAAGATAACGTTGATGAGACAACGGACACTTACCTCCTCCTTTATGACGATTTTCTTATCAATGGGAAGGTATTCAAAAGGAAAAACCATTCGGTAGTTGAAACTTCCGTTACCGTCTAAGGATCTAAAACATGGTTAAAAATTGTTTGTAAAGAACGAAAGTGGCTTAGTCTTAATAATCTTGGGGGGTATAAACTCAATCCCAAACTAATTTCAAAACTTTGAAAAAAAACTGAGTCTTTAAGATACAATTTAACCTTAATTACAAACATCGCCATCGTAATCTATGCGTATAAGTTTAGCAAAATATTTAAGCCAATTTTATTTGCGGAATAGTGCTTTTAGTTTAAGAAGTAAACAAAATTACCTAAACGTTATGTTATGGAACTATTTTTTTAGCATAATATAAAATAAATTTACAATGGTTGTATAAAAAGAAAAAAAAATCAACTTAAAAAGGAATATACTTGTATATATTTTCTTCCTCTGGCGGTGGCAAGCGAAAGGCTTCTAATATCAGCAAAATTTCAAATAACGAGTCGTCGATCTCTTGCCCTCTATTATAATGTAAAGAAGGAAATTTGTTAGACTGCGAGCAGTCTCTCTTTAGCTCGAAAATCAGAATGTAAAATGAACATGACTGCAAGCGTGAGAGAAGCCAGGAGCCGCGAGTAGCGCGGGGGTCGGGAGACGAGCTCTTTTCGCTCGTCCCCCGACGCCCGCGCTACTCACGGCTCGCGGCTTCTCCACTCGCCGCTCGTATGTCACGCTTGCAGTCACGCTCATTTTCCTTACGGATTTTCTAACAAAAGAGAGACTGCTCGCAGTCTAGAAATTTGTTTGCAAAATATAATCTCAGCTAGAAAATCCGTATCCGAAACGGCTACCAGGATCTTTTCTCAATTCAGTTATGCTGTATAAACCTTCTAAAATGGCCTCCATTTTAGCATTCTTTGGTTTACTTGCAAATTAGCCCCTGTTGCCTTGTTTAAGGGAAAATATTCTTTTGAATTTCGAGTTTAGGAACGAGGCAAAAAAACAAAAGAAAGCTAAAATGGCGGCCATTTTGGAATAAGGTGTATGAGATAACTTGCTATCGACTCACTGGGTATAAGTTTAATTTTTTGTGTCATCATTTCAGCTTATTATATCTATAAATTTTCTATACAATGAATTTTCCATTACCTTTCGTGTACTGATGTGTGCTGTTCCTTTCCTATACCAACGATCCAACTATTTTTAAGTAAATTAAAAAAGATAAATAATTAAAAAAAAGAAATAAACTTATCTTATATAAGGCCCTGGCCAAGCGGACTCGCAAGCACACGCAAGTTGAAAACTTGGGTGTACTTGACTCTGTTTGGAGTGACGTCCATTAACCTATTATTAGCCAATGAAATAGAGGATAGTCTGCCTTACAATGTTTTCTTTTTGCGAGTTGCGTATACTTGCGAGGAAAGTTGCGATCCCTTTTGGCCACCCAATGCAAGTCTCTACACAAGTTCAACTTGCGTCTACTTGCGACTACTTGCTGGTCTGTTTGGCCAGGGTTTAAAAGTAGTTTAGGACGGTTTTTTTCCCTGCAGATGGGCGGAACAAATAACAACTTACGCTTTTACAAATATGTCACTCATTTTCTCTCCCAAGATAGACTGCTCTTGCAGGAAAACATCCGTTGTACTCCAAATGACAACACGCAATTCATACCTAATAAATGCAGTGATAAGATAATATGAGACTTGTACCACACAAATTAGTTTTAATAAAATGCACAATGATCATCGAAAATGACAGCAGCAACAACATCAACAACAACTCAAATAACTACATTACAATTTTGTTATCATTGGTTATAGAACAATTTCGAGTGGTATACCGATGGATATCTCACGAATCACTTCTACTTTGTAGGTATACATAAGAGCCTTTTATCGACTTATAATTTATGCAATTCCACACAAAGATCAACACAATCAATGGAGCGCGCGATTCGAAGGTTGAGAGTAATAGGCCCTTTGCTCGATCCGGTCACATGGTAAGAAATAAATTATGCTGGGACGCAATTAACGCAGTGGAGCTTCCAAAACAAAGGAAATATTACCAGTCCATCCCGACTTTCCTTTGTTTTAAAGTCCCACTGCGCTATTTGCGTCCCAGCATACATTATTCCGCACAATGTGATCGGATCGTGCAAAGGGCCTATAGTCGTCCCCGTGTAACGGTTTAATTTCCCAGAGTTCTCTTAGGCTGTATATTCTATGACACGGTATAAAAGATATCTTTTGCAAGAAGCGTTTCCTTGTTAACGTAAACATCATTATCTTACCCATTGTGTTAGTAAATTAGAATAGCCACTTAGCCATTAATGCAAAACCGAAGTGAACTCACTTAGAAGATTGTCGAGGAACAATGATGACTGGATCTTTCAGTACCAGGCCTACATCTGTTGAATATTTCTCCACTTGATCTTGTACTCGTCTTTCCTATTGAAACAATAACCAACGCCGCCACAATGTAATGAAACAACTTCGTTTAATGCTCTGATTTATCTTTTAGACGATTTAATTTTAACTAAGCAGTAAACGCGAACGATGTTTTTTTTGTGGCCAGGAAAGCTGTGTTTACATTGGTGAAGTTCTGACATATTTAGCTTCATTTAACAAATAAGAGACGGTGATATTTCTTGAATTGAAAGCATGCGATTAGTTATTTTTTAAAATTTTCTTAGGTCTGATTTAAACAACAACAACAACAAAAACAACAAAGGCAATGACAATAATATATTTTCCGGCGGTACTGGTCATTGTTTGGATGTCCTTTAATCTTCCGATTATGCATGGTGGTGTTAAAGAATTTAATACCAT